>JANCOA010000009.1:564744-575293 GCA_024363135.1 Leptodoras oyakawai | reverse complement strand
TTGATGCCTTCAGTGAAAATCTACAATGTAAATAGTCATGAAAATAAAGAAAACGCATTGAATGAGAAGGTGTGTCCTGTACTGTACATGCAGGCAATTTGCATCTAAATGGCACAACCAGAAATGTACTACTACTGTAACTCCTTCTAGCTGGCCATTCCATTCACAAACTCCAGATGGTTCGGAACTTGCCCATCTCCTCATCCACACTCTGTTACATCTCCATATCACCTCCGTTCTCCAACATTTCTACTTGCTTCCAGTAAAACATCACATCGAATCTAAATCTCTCTATATATTTAAATCTAACCTTACTAAACTTATCTCTTCAAACGTATAATCTGTTCAAGCATATAATCTGCCTCAAGCGTAAAATGCTCCTCCACTGGACCTTGCCCGTGTCTAGCACTGTCTATGTGCATGTATTATTACTTTCTTCTTGTCTGTGAAACTTAACTGTAAACGTCTTTTTGAAAAGTGCTATATAAGAATAAAGTGTTATTACTCTGAATACACACACAACCTATTTATTATATTATACACCCTGTAATATCACAATTGAGCAAATCTCGATTCAGAACTCAGGAACAACTTTACATAAAGAAGGAGTCTAGCTGCTACTGAAATGTACAGAGAGATCATGACTCATAACTCAAACCTGGTGAGCTGAAAGACATGAACTGTACACGGGTAAGCCTGACATATTTTTCTTTTTGCCATTGCCATTGCCATCTCAGAAAATCAGCCCAGAAGAAGGAAGGAATGACAAATACTCATGGCAGTAAAAAAAAGGAAGGATGCACAGCTCCAATGATGAAACTATCATTTAGGACACTTAAAAGACCCATGCAGGAATGATCTTTTTCCCCGCTAAAACGTCTGAAAGAAATCAACTCCCATTCTCAGTAGCTGTATATAATGCATTTGTAATATACGTAGCTCTTTCAAAAAATGCTTTTGAATGGAACAAAATGTGGCCTCCATGCTTTTTTTTTTTGAAAGGCAAAGCTGCTCCGAAAATACAGTCTATCCAGAGACATTATATGTGACAAAAAGAATAACTGGCAACCATTTAACCCCATCAAACCTGCTTCCACTGCAGTGCATGGTATTCATCATTTCTTCATAAAAGTGCAGAAATTAAGAGAAAGCTCACTGATTGGTTAACAAAAAAAGGCTGAAATAAGAAGGCAAAATGAAGAGCAATGTGTAATGTCCGCATTTGATGGCATCCAAGTAGACTTTAGGGTTCAAATGAATGAATTATGCTTTAATAACTTCATAATGATATTCTGAATCCACCACAGTGCATGTTCAGTCATTATAACCAATATCAGTTCCTTGTTCTGACTAACTGTGTCACAGTGTGGTATGGAAGCTCCACTGTGGCAGAAAGGAAGTCCCTGCAAAAGGTGGTCAAGACCGCTGAGCGCATCATAGCCACCCAATTACCTGCTATAAGCGACCTTAACCGTCAGCGCTGTTTGCGGAGACCATCATCAGCATGCAGCATCATCAGGGACTCTTCTCACCCAAGCCACACACTGTATAACCTCCTGCCCTCTGGTAGGAGATACAGTAGTACCCGTGCCAGAACCACTCGGCTCAGAAAAAGCTTTTTCCCATCATCTGTCACACTACTGAACTCCTCAGATCACTGTTAACTATCCACTACAGCCATTACATCAGGACAACTACTGCCCACATTGCACACACTGGACTAACTGTACACTGCATCACAGGACATTGTAAATATTGAATATTGTAAAGTATTTAACCATGCAACATGTTTATTCCTGTCATAATTGCACTATGCTACCACTTGCACTGTACCCATATTTGCACAATACCTTTTTTTCCCTCCTTCTCTTCCTCCCACTTGCACAATGCTACTATTTGCACTTCTGGTAGATACTAACTGCATTTCATTACCTTGTACTTGTACTGAGTAATGACAATAAAGTTGAATCTATCTATCTATCTATCTATCTATCAAACTGTAAACACACATACAGATAGAAGAGATCTAGATCCATTGAAACCCTAAATCCTCTGCAATGGGCATAAAGAAGTCTTATTGGTCAAGTCCTTACAAATAAAATTTTTGTAATATCTATTAAAATTTGTTGGTGCATCAAAATGGCAATGAAATCCACCCCTAGCCTTTGCTCATTTCACAAAATAACGCATTGCGACAGGCAAACGCACAGCTGAAACGATGCCAAAGGAGAACTGCCTTGAAATGGGCTTTGGTTATTTTACACCACACAATAAACCACTGCACTGCTGCACTCCCTCCATCCACGAACCCTGATGTTCCCTGGCATTTTGTGCAATCAGAGCCTCTTTTACAGTCACAGTGTGAACACGGTGCGGGTGGAAGGACAAATCGGCCCAGACGCCTCGTCTCTTCAGTGTCCAGCTTCTCCGAGCCGTCATCCTCATAACTCTGAGTCACAGTCATCTCCGAATAGTCCAGCTGGCAAGGACATGGCAGAGGCCTCTTCCTCACATTAGAGGTCAGTGAGAGCAACATAGCCCACTCAAGTCTAACTTCCATCTCCGATGAGAAATTATAGAGCCTCACCCCTTCCTTTTTCTTTCAGCCTCAATAAGCTGGTGCGGGAGAGAAAAAGGAAAAAAAAAAAGAAAAAGCTGAAATAATAACAGAAAGATGAGGCGATGCTGTCATTATCATCAAAAGACACGTCCCAGGTGCCCTTTTCAGACAGAGCCATGAGGAGCGCTGGAGTGGACATGTGAGAGCATATGATTAACTCGTCACGCCGCTATAAAAAGAGCCGCTTTATTCCCATGCCAGGCGCAGATGCTGGCTGTAACTTCTCACAGGATTCTCATCCTAACCATTAGGTGTCTCATTTGCAAAAGTGGGGGAGATAAACTTTTCAGCACATGGATGACAGTTCTTTTGACAGGCTGGCCATTTAAACGGTGTTGTTTTTGTAGAGCACTGAGAGCATTTAAAGTTGAAGTGTTCCACAACAGTGCTACAGGCTCTTAATGCAGTACATTAGTGATGAAATTAGAACAAGGCCGTAATCAAAGACATGTCATCACACACATACTGAAATGCTTTGAAAAGCGTTTTGAGTCACGCGTGCACTTAACATTCCAAACGTCTTAGAAGGACTCGGGTAATAACGTTGCCGAGTGCCCTGTTTAGGAGCGCCTGCTTGTTTTTTAATAGGCACACTATGACCATGGATGCAGATTTCTATATTAATTCCTAAGTTAACATTCAGTTAACAAGGCGCTTTAATCCATGACGGAGAATCCGTGCACAGTACAGAGAAAGGAACTGTTCCTGTAAATTGGCCAGGCTGAATAGACATACGGTCGACATCAGCATTATCGCCGTCCGTCAAAAGAATTGGCAGACACCATTACTAAAAAAAGCTTTTCAGAAGAATTTCTTTATAAACAGAAATTTTGATTTTATGATCAAGCAAACACCATTACTTTCACCGAACTCTCATTAAGATCATTTCTGCAGGGATATTTCCATCCAAAACTTGGTTGCTTCTGCCAAGAGGTTTTGAATCAGCCGCTGATGGATAATGAACACAAACATCCATAACATCCGTTTAAAGCAACACAGAAATGGTTTCAGGACAACAAACACTAGTGTTTTCCACTCCATGTAAACAAACCTCAGCAGTCTGAGATATTCTGCCTAAAGGAGTCATTCACGCTCCCTCTACAGGTGGAAGCAGTGGTCCAAGATCCCTCTACAAGCTCTCCGATTCAGAGTTTGAGAAGGTTTAACCTAATGGTAATTGTTTTGATCAGTGTTTTCTACATAATTCATATTTATACTCACTGAGCACGTTATTAGGAACTCCTGCATGTCTATTCTTTCATCCAGCTATCCAATCAGCCAGTCACGTGGCAGCAGTACAATGCATAAAATCATGGAGATACGTGCCAGCAGCTTCAGTTAATAATCACGTTAACCATCAGATTAGGGGAAATGATTGTTGGTTGAGTAATTCTGTAACTGCTGAGCTCCTGGGATTTTCACACACAACAGTCTCTAGAGTTTACTCAGAATGGTGCAATAAAGAAAAAACATCCAGTGTGCAGCAGTTCTGCAGACAGAAATGCTTTGTTTATTAAAGAGATCATGGTGAATGGCCATTCTGGTTTTAGCTGACTTTAGAAAGTCTACAGTAAGTCAGATAACCACTCTGTGCAACTGTGATGAGCAGAAAAGCATCTCAGAATACACAACATGTGAGGTGGGTGGGAGCGATTTCCTCCGAATGCGTTACACTGCAACACCGAAAGTTGCATGAGCACCAGTTTGAAAAGAGGCGACGGCTTGCGTTACGTGTATCGGAGGAAGCACGCAATGGCTTTCGACCTCCCTGACTGGCAGTTCGTTGTGTGACAACGGGGGGAAATCACTGACGGGTGGGAATTGGAGACGACTAAATTAGGAAGAAAAATCAGGGAAAAATCAAAAAAGAAAAAAGAAATAAAAAAATGCACATGTTGAACCTTGAGGCAGATACAGCATGTACAGTATGTAACAACACATCAGAAGGACACATCAGATTCCACTTCTTCTGTCAGACAAGAACAGAAAGCCAAGGCTGCAGTGGGCACAGACTCAGTGAAACTGGACAGTTGAAGACTGGAGAAATGTAGCCTGATCTGATGAATCTTAATTTCTGCTGAGACACACAGACGGTGAAGTCAGAATTTGGCGTCAACGGCATGAATCCGTGGACACAACCTGCCTTGCGTCACCAGTCCAGGCTGGTGGAGGTGGTGTAATGGTGTGAGGAATGTTTTCTTGGCACACTTTGGGCCTGTATATACCAATCAATCATCACATAAGCCACAGCTTATTTATGTATCGTATTGTTACTGACTATGTGCATCCCATCATGGCCACAATTTACCCATCTTCTGACGCCAGCATGATAACGCACCATGTCACAAAGTAAAAGTCGAACTATCAAACTGGCTTCATGAACATGACAATGACTTCAGTGTTCTTCAGTGACCTTCCCAGTCACTGGACCTGAATCCACTAGAGCACATTTGGGATGTTGTAGAACAGGAGATTCACAGCATGATGAAAATGGTGGTGAAGAATTGAGACTGTGGGCGACACGGTGGCTCGGTGGGTAGCATCATTGCCACACAGCAAGAAGGTCCCGGGTTCGATCCCCGGGTGTGGCGGTCTGAGTCCTTTCTGTGTGGAGTCTGCATGTCCTCGTTCGCGTGGGTTTACTCCGGGTACTCCGGTTTCCTCCCACAGTCCAAAGACATGCACGTTTGGTTGATCGGCATCTCTAAAGTGGCCCTAGTGTATTAATGTGTGTTTGATTGTGTGTGTGTGTGTGTGTGTGCCCTACGATGGATTGGCGCCCTGTCTAGAGTTGTTCCTGCCTTGCGCCCTATGCTGCCAGCTAGGCTCTCCCGTGACCCTGAAAAGGAATAAGCGGTCAAGAAAATGAATGAATGAATGAATAAACTGAGAGCAAAGAGAGGCCTTAGACAGTATTATTATAGTGTTCCTAATAAAGAGTTCAGTGAATGTAGTTTCTTTCATTTTTATGAAGGGTGTCAATAATTCTCAGGCTCAGTGTAAACTTGAAGAAGGGTTAGACAGGGTAAATTAATATTTAGATGAGCATTTCTGATTGCCAGCTGCGCTGATATCTCAACCAGACAGTTCAAGTGGTGTCAGCAATCATAACGTTCAGATCAAGGTTACATAGTAATGAGGCTACATATACGTATTTCCTTCTGAAGGTCATACATGAAAGTGAAATTTTGGTGCAAATTACTGTGAGTGGGAGAGGCCCTGCTACTTTATCAACACTTGCCTCAAGCATTCATGTTCAATAAAGGCCTGGGTCTGAATTCCAATAAGTCTTAGGCTTTTTTAAAAGGCCCTGCTACTTTATCAACACTTGTGTCAAGCATTCATCCCAAATAAAAGCCTGAGTCTGAATTCCAATAAATAAATAAATAAATAAATAAATCTGCTCCAACAGAATTATTATGTTCAATATTCACTCATGCACATTGTAGAAGGCTGTTATTTTATACACCTGTTCCTCTCCGCATGCCGTTCCTGTGTCGCAATCGCCATAAAACACGCCGTTATAATTATCACAACACCTTGTGTATGTCTGGGGGGGAAAGAATCTCTTACAAAGAGGGAAATACAACAGCTATGTTAACAAGCTTGTGGTGGCAAACTCCTGCCGTGATCTATTACCTCACTGAGTTAATATTCTACAGACGTCTTTAGAAAACACATGGCGAGCTCGATGCCATCACGCTAATGGATCATAACCAATCTGATTAGGCCTTAAATGTGTCATCCTCGTTCAGCTCAACTCTTACAGAGCGATCAGACACATCAGTATTATGAAGCTGTGCAATATCATGATTGCGCACAGTAACGAGTAAATAGAGGCAAATCTTTTTACATCATTTTGCTCTGTTCTTTAGCACATGAAAGATAGAAGCAGCTGGGAATAAATGATTCATTAGAAAGCGAGACGGTATGTAATGAATACTTTCAGATGGCATCTCCATAAGAGACGCACTAAAAATGTAGGCCACTGAGAGAGAAAGGCATTAATTTAAATTATGTTTAAATTCCGTTTAATGACTTTAAAGTCCTTCACAAATTGATTGCACACCTTAAAATAGATCATTAACCATTATGTGGCAGCACAGCTCATCTATTCCACATTAAATGGCTTCTTTCTTGCAATGCAGCTCTCGTGCCAGATTCAATCAAAAGCACTGGTGTTACATATTGCAGACACACATAGAGCAATATGGAAAGGGTCATACAGCCTAGACCCTGGCTCAGTGATGATTAGTCTGAGATACTGCCACCGGCGACAGTAAAAATTCTTATACCGCCTCATGTCTGAGGCATTGGACTACTGATCGGAAGGTTATGAGTTCAAATTCCAGCACCATCAATTTGCCACTGTTGAACTCTTCAGCAAAGCTCTTAATCCTCGACTGATCGGGTGTATCCTGTCTCAGTTGTAAGGCGCTTTGGAGAAAAGCATCAGCCAAATGCGGTAAAGGTAAATGTCAATTTCATCCACGTCATAGCAAGACACTAGCACACTCCCACATGATCATCACAGAACTTGTAAACATGTTGAGCGGTTGATATTTTACACTAATAAGACATTAATTCTATTAAACGTAGATGAGATTATTCTCGAAGCCTGTTTTTAACTGTGCATGTTTTAATAGGGAGAGCAAGGGCAGCCAATCTGATTACAGACAGCGGTAAATTGCGTTTTTTGAACACCTTCAAAAAGAGAGCTGGTCTTACATGCCAGCCCGACATGAAAAGTGCCTTTTTCCCCCCACTGTGCTCACAGTGCAAGCACTCACGCCACACAAAAGGTAAGCTAATTTCAGCACTACAGTCCTGTGAAGGTCAATTTTGTATATCAATACCTACAATAACCAATTCCCCAGCATCACAAAAGTAGGAAATGGAACAGGAAATGTGACAAGATGAGCCAATTATGTTACTTGGCATGCAGCCTAGGGTATGTATAGCTTCTACTCCGTTTTCAAGACGACCAAGGATGGGATCTCTGGTGGATGGGATCTCGAAAACGCATGCAAGTGTGAGAACCACTGCAAAGCAAATCAGTTCAGCATGCACCGAGACTAGATGAAGTCAAGTCAATTCATGTAAAGCAGCCATAGCCGAAAATAAGGTTAATTACTTTGGACGATGTCAAATTCTGCTTATTTTATTAGCATTCTGTCAATTTGTGATCATTTGTGCCAAAAGTATGTGCACATTTGACACCCCAGGTCATATGCTGTATCTTTATATGCTGTGGCATTAAGATGTCCCTTCATTTGAATTAAGGGGCCCAGACGTGTTCAAACCACGACAACCATGAAGACTTGGTTTACAGGCAGGGGTGGCTCAGTGGTTAAGGTGTTGGTTACTGAATAGAAGGTTGGGGGTTTAAGCCCCAGCACCACCAAGCTGGCCCTGTTGGGCTTTGAGCAAGGCCCTTAACTCTCAACTGCTCAGCTGTATAAATGAGGTAAATGTAAGTCACTCTGGATAAGAGATAAGGGTGTCTACCAAATGCCATAAATGTCAATGTAAATGTAAATGGTTTACACCAACATTGGTAGTAGAGTTGGACTCAAGTGGACTGTTCAGTGCCCTGACGTCAACACAACAACTTTGAGATGAACTGGAATGATGGCTGTGCATCAAGCCAACCTCTGCGGTGCCTGACCTCTTAGGCTCATCAGGGCAAATCTTCACAGCCATGCTCCAACACCTTGTGGAAAGCCTCCACAGAAGAGTGGTGGCCATAATGGAAGCAAAAGGGGAATAATTAAATATTAAAGCCCATGCTTTTGGAATAAGATATGCAATACACAGGTGTCCACATACTTTCGTCACATAGTGCAAGTTACACTGAAAATGCAATTTTCTTGCATAATCTTAAGCATTGTCTCTACCTAGGAGAGGTTGTGTTTTCGGAGCAGTTCGGTGGTTTTGGTGTTCAGCAATATTACAGAAAATCTACAGGGCCAATTTTCATTGAATTTGGTAGAAAAAGTGTAGCATGGGCCAAGGAAGAAGCATTGGAGAAGATCCACATATTATATTTGCGAATTCAGGCAAAAATGTACGACTGCACACTGAGTTTCTCATGTATGTGTAAAAAAAATATCATAAAAAAGACTTGGTCTACTGGTCCTGCCAGAGGCTTGCACTCTCTGAGTGCACTTCTACTTTGCTATTATTGTTGTGTCTCTATGTACACACTTTGGGGAAATTGAAACATATAAAGTAAAGTAAAATGAGAAAAACAACCCCCCTACCAACCCTCACACCAATCCCGCAATCCCACACATCCATTTTAACCATTAACCGTTACGTTTTCTGGGTTTTTTTTGGGTTTTTTTACCCGGTTAATGAATAAGTTTGAATAAGAATGAATTCACATGAATGAATAAGTTTCATTCATACCCAATGCAGGCTCACTGGCAAAACACAGAACAACACTAATGCCAGACTCTGCAAAAGAATGTACATAAATAGTGCTTTTGACCTTGAACTCTGCTTTATTATGCATCTCAGTCACTCAGCAGAAGAGCGTTTCTTCCTTCCTCGTCCCACTCAGCCTTTAACTCGCGCAGATGGGGATACTTCACATTAAGCTGTCACTTGTGCTCGTACTCCAAACACAATAAAGACAAGTGTGTGACAAAATATCCACAATAAAGATCCTACAAGGATATTCCTTTAATTAATGGAATTGTTTCCATTACTTAGCCGAGCAATAAAAATACTTTTCTCGGTTTCTTCGTCTTGAATCACAAGCACCGAATCACATGCGGTACACTTCTACATAGATCACCGAAGGTGAAACTCTACAGATTCCGTCAAAGCTTCTTTCATGGAGGATAATGAGAGGCAGAAATGCCTCATCTCTTCAGATTAAAGTAGAGGGTTATGTCTTCTATCAGTGGCATTAAAATGCTCATTAACCTGCAGACTCACCCCAGCAGCAGTCATTACAGCCGTCCTTTCCATGACTCCACCAGCCAGCCAGCCAGCCAGCCACGGCTTTACTCTGCACAGAATGCTGGGATATTCACATAATCGCATACTTACTCCCAACAGGCAACCCGAGCATCCGACCCTAGATACTTTTACCAAACCGTTCTCTCCTGGTCTTTCAGTAAGGTGCTTTTTATAGCCATATGACAGCTTCCGCAAGAATCATGTCAACACAGCACCTTAAATTGGACCACGGTCATTCAACGACGGGAATGTCAAGAGGTGAGAAGTCTAGCTTCAAACTTTTTAATAGAAACCTATATGTGAAACTGCAAAAGTAGAAAGTAAAGACAGCTGGAAAGTCCACTTAAATATAGGTACCTATAGCAGTATACTGACTGCTGTTTGGGTGACAGCCTGGAAAAAAAAACCTTTCGCATAATTGAAACGTTGACAATGAGAAATATTTCAAGGGGTAAAAAAAAAAAACCTATGCGTAAATGTGCGCACTTTTGTTATTAGGGATGTGGCTGAGATCAATAAAAATCATCAGATTAACCCCAAATAATAATCAGTTATTTCTGTAGAAATGTCTGGACAGCATCTTGGTTTCATCCAGGTCTGCAAAGTGCTTACAAAGCATGTAGGATCCCACTTGTTGAAAGATATTGATCAGGAGACGGGTTTAAAAGACTTTTAAAAGCATTAGAGGTACCATTGGAACACCGTGAAGTCCCATCATCAAAAAGTGGATAATATGATGCGCCACGGCAACATAATCAAGAACAGGACATCATTTCAAAATTTACAGACGGACAAACACTTGGCAGAGAAGCTGCTGAGAGACCTACGGCAACATTAAAGGAGTTGCAGGAATATCTGACAACTACAGTTTACTCTATGCATCTACAGTACAGGCCAAAAGTTTGGACACACCTTCTCATTCAATGTGTTTTCTTTATTTTCATGACTATTTACATTGTA
>JANCOA010000009.1:355482-372288 GCA_024363135.1 Leptodoras oyakawai | reverse complement strand
GAGGTGTGGCTTCTGCTTGGTTGGAAGGAAAACCTGCACCCACACGGCCCTTTGTGGATTGAGTTTGAGACCCCTGATTTAAGCCATAGCTATCGAACAGTAGTTTGCTTTTATGAAAATGGCAAAAAAAAAAAAGACTGAGACTGTGATGTAGGTTTTTCGTTAGTCTTGAGAAATTCTTTGTCATGCTAATATTTAAATGCCTTTGTGGAAAATCTTTTTGGGGCATTCAGCAGCAGAGTAATTATAATTGTCCTGTTGCTGCATTCTTTTAAGAAATCTGCTGCTATTTGAGGGTGCTATAGATCTTTAGTTTGGGAAGCTTATTACCAAACACTGGGTTTTGAAGTATGATGAACTGATTATGCAACACCAGGGTGTTTACCAGGGTGAGGGCTTATACAGCATGTTGAAAATCTCTTGTTTAGAGCAAATGTATAATCTTTAACTCCATTTGTATGCTGACTACTGCATATCTTGATCAGTTTAGAAAATGTTGTCTAAAGTTTTGTGACCATAATTATCCTTTCTCCTTTTTTATGTCTTTACTCAAGGTTTTTTTCAGGGTTGAGGGTTATATTAAAATCTATGGTTGTGGGTTTTGTTTTTAACATTTCTTTTGTTTAACATTTACACCCAGGTCAGTTTCAATGTAGACATGGCAGAAAGTGTATAGACAGGAAGCAGGTGTGTGATGGGATTCCTCAGTGTCCAGATAACTCTGATGAATCAAAATGCTGGAAACCTACGAGAAGCTGCGCCCTGCTCTGTGATAAAGACAGTCAGTGCCTTCCAGAAGTTTTTATCTGCAATGGGATCAGGGACTGCTGGGATGGATCAGATGAAACTGACTGTGGTAAGTATGCTTTCTATATGCAACAGACAAACTATTTGCTACAGAATTCCACCCCTGGAACACCACCCTGTTACACCAATGTGGCCACACCCCTACCACCGTCTCTACAGGGGTGTGGCCACATGAGTGTAACAGGGTGGCGTCTGTCAGCCTTGGGACGTTTATTACTTCTGTTTTTTTTTTTTTTGCATACTTAATTGGATAATCGATATCATAATGCACATTACTTATAATAGCATTATGTATATATGGAAAAGGGCATTTGCAAAATGTCCTCCAAAACCCAAAGGCCTGAGTGCATGAAATGTGCAGTTATCTCTTCTCTCAACCATAAGTTTGGTATGTTTACACAGAGCTACATTTTTCAGCAGGCAACCCTGGACCACATTCCCAATGTAAAAGCCCATCTATACCATGCCTAGCGACCTCAAAGTGCATCTCCCAGAGTCAGCTCTGTGATGGCAGAAAGGACTGTGCCGATGGGTCTGACGAAAGACCATGCCTTCAGCACTGTCCCTATGATGGTAAGAAGTTCTTCCAAGTTGATCTGAACTGGAAGACACCTTCAAGCTGCTATTATTATTTGTTCTCTTCCAGATGACTTCCTGTGCAAAGATAGGAGAAGGTGTATTGACAGGAAGCTGGTTTGTGATGGACGTCAGCACTGCACTGATGCTTCTGATGAGATGGACTGTCCAACTGTGGCTGCTTCTACCACTGAAGCTGCTCCCGTAAAATGCCGTTTGGGTTTGACGCCCTGTAAGGACGGAAGCGACTGTATACTGTACAGTCACTTGTGTGATGGAGAGGTTGATTGCAAAGATGGATCTGATGAAGAGGGATGTGATGTGAACTGCAAAGCTGGTAAGAAAACATAGGAAGTAAAACGCATGAAGTAAATTTACATCTCTTTGGTCTCTGGTACTGAATTCTTAAACTGCTTCTAGGACAGTTTCAGTGCGCTCATGGAAGGAAGTGCATTGATGCCACCCTTGTGTGTGATGGTAAGCCGCATTGTCAAGATCGTTCTGATGAAATGGACTGCTTCAAACGCACCAAGAGCTGCAGCCATCGCTGTGACAATAAGACCCGCTGCATCCCAGAAAACTTCCTGTGTGATGGGGAGAGAGACTGTGTGGACGGCACTGATGAAGCAGACTGTGGTAACTTATTTATTTATTACGGTTGTAATTGTAGGCACATTAGGCATCAGCCATAAATGTCTGGGAAATGTTTCAGACTTTTTGTACCTACCTCTAGTATTATCCAGAACTCAGTTGATCTAAATGAACTGAATACAGCAGCATTTTTAATGTACAGTACATATGCTGAAACTTGTATTAAGGACATCTTCAACAATGGAAATGCAACAATGTTCATTAATTATCTTAAAACAAAGTGGAAAGACTACATTTGAGAGAAGCAATCTAACCAACAAAGATGAACTGAAATGACTCCATCTGTACTGCCATGGAAAGAACCCACAGTGGTTAAACATGGAAAATATAGACATTGTGGAGTAAGACAACAGAAACCAGTTTTCCTGTGCATTTTAAGTAATGTATGGGTCAAACGTTTCTAGGCAAAACATTTAAAATGCACAATTACACATATGGAGCTTCCTAGTGACACAACAGAAATGGGAAGAACTAGCTAGTGAGTAATGGGATAAAAAAAGTAACCAAATTATAAAGTAACCTAATAATAAACTATATTGCACAAACCTTTTGTTGTGACTCTGTTGTGTACCGGTCTGCCTTGGTAATGCATAACCACATTTCCAATTCCTTTCCCCTGAAACTGTAGTCCTATAGGGTTTAACCATACAGATTCATATTTTTATTTATAAGTAACATTTATGCATGTTTTCTGGAATAATGCTTCAGAAGAATTTTATGTTGTACTTTTAGTGAAGGAACATGGACCATATGATTTACAATGTTTAGGCCATGTGCTAAAATACCAACATGCTTAATAATAATTTATATAATATTATATAATAATAATAAGTTGGATTTTCACAAAACCCAAGGGCGCTTTACAAAACGAATAAATGCCGACGATCAGATGGAGGAAGCTGAAGGGGAGAACTAAGTGGAAGAGTTTTGAGCAGAGATTTGAATTCTGAAGGAGAGGAAGTTGACCGTAAAGAGGAGGGAAGAGTTCCAGAGTGTGGGCGCAGCAACACAAAGATCGGCCACCCATAGAGATCAGTCTTAAAAAAAACTTAAGTGGTTCTGTTTTTATTATTGATAGTTATTTACTTCTTGATCTTGTGCTTTAGGTTACCCTACACAGTTGAAAAGCTGTGATGCCCCTTCTGTGTTGTGTCGAGGGGGAAAATTATGCATCTCTAACGCTCAGTTGTGTGATGGAAAGCGTGACTGTCCAGACGGCTTTGATGAAGAATCTTGTGTGAAAAAATGTCCTAAAAAAGGTATTGGAATGATTGAGATTTTAATTAATTTTTCCTGTACTTTTTAACTTACACGAGTTTACTCTTACAAAAAGCATACTACATAATTAAGGTAAAATGCATTTTTCTGATATTTGACTCGATGATGTATATATTTTTTTTTAATGAAATCTAGGTTACTTCCTGTGTAAGAACAGGAGGAAGTGTGTTGAGAGGCGTTTGGTCTGTGATGGCCGTTCTGACTGCACTGATGGCTCTGATGAGGCGGGATGTCCCACTGTTTCTATAAAGCCAAATATAGCAAGTCCATTAAAGTGCCGTTTGGGCTGGAAGCCTTGTAAAGATGGAAGCGACTGTGTGCTCTACAGCCATGTATGTGATGGGGAGATCGACTGTAAAGATGGCTCTGATGAAGAGGACTGTCAACATCAGTGTAGACCAGGTAATGCATATAAACAGCTATTAATGAATATCAAGTCAAAATCAAATCAAATTGTCACATGCATAGTAATACACAGTACAACCTGCAGTGAAATGCTTACACGACCGTCTGCACACACAAACTCAAGTTAAGAGTAATATGAATAAATGCAAGGAAAATAAATACAATTATAAAAAGTGCAAAGATGCTTGTATACTGTATAAAATATAAACTCCTTAAAGAAAGGAATATACATAAAATAATTTAAAGAATATGAAAAATTTAGATTAAAAAAAATTATAATTAGAAATTTTAATAGAAAGAAAAGTAAAGGTGTAAAATGTAAACAAAAGTCGTTAACTGTGTACATGTATCATGCCTTTGTGCATTTTTTTCCTAGACCAGTTTCAGTGTGCTCATGGGAGGATGTGTATAGCTAAGAAGCTGGTGTGTGATGGGACTCCTCAGTGTCAGGATCGGTCTGATGAAATGGGCTGCTTTACACGCACCAAGAGCTGCAGTCATCGCTGTGATAATAAAACCCGCTGTATCCCAGAAAGCTTCCTGTGTGACGGGGAGAGAGACTGTATGGATGGAACTGATGAAGCAGACTGTAGTAAGTCTTTTGTCAATCGTGTTCTAAAATAATAATGAAATTATTTAATTTTCTGTCATGGTGTGTGATCAGGCTGGAGACCAGCATGAGGAGGAGGTGCCAGGCTGTTGTGGCTGTGTATGGTTCTTTCACATGCTACTGAGGCTCCTGTTTGTTAAATGAATAAATTAAAATTTATTGTCTTGTCCAATGTCTTGTTTCTTCAAATGAGTCAATGGCAGAATAAGCTGTTTGGCAAATTTTTCATGGGCACAACCCACATTCTCGGCTGTACTGCTAATCCCACAAATGCATGTTCCTTACAAATGTAGCACAATTTAAAACAAATAATCTACAAAACACATTTCCTTACTTTTTGTGCCATGTTTAAATACAAAAGGCTTTAACATGTGTCCTTTAGCATTTTCCACTCCTGGTCCTTACCAGATGTGCATAAAAAGCAGTTACAGATTAACTACTTTCATCTGTAAGGGTACTTAGTAAATCACTTTTGTTTACAGATAAGAGTGCTAAGAAAGTTTCAGGAACTTCATCCCTGAAATGTGCTGTGGGCTTCAAACCATGCAGTGATGGAAGTGAGTGCATCCTCTACACTCATGTGTGTGATGGAGAAAAGGACTGCAAGGACGGGTCAGATGAAGAGGACTGCAGGCGCAAATGTAATTATCAGCTCTTTTTACAATGAAATCTTGTTATTCTGTACCCCATCCATTTTACTTGCCATTGTCCCTGTAGCTCCTACAGTTGAGACCTCTCCTGAACCTGTCTGTAAAAGTCCCTCTGTAACGTGTGAAGGCACGTCTCTGTGCATCAGTCAGTCTCAGCTGTGTGACGGGATGTTGGATTGTCCAGATGGGTTTGACGAGCTCCACTGTTTACATGCCTGCTCAGATCCCGGTAATGTGCGATTATCCCTCGAATATCTGAAACATCGATTTCCATTCAAATTACTAATCGATTCCTATTTCCCTGTTTAGGCCACTTCCTGTGCAAGAACAAGAGGAAGTGTATTGAACGAGCCCTGGTGTGTGATGGTCGCTCTGACTGTTCTGATGGCTCAGATGAGTTACAGTGTCCTACCTGTTCTCTGCACTGTGACAAGGGGACAGTGTGCCTGACCAGCCAGCAGTTCTGCGATGGGCGAACAGACTGTAAAGACGGTTCAGATGAGAGGAACTGCTGTATGTTCTGTACTGCATTAAATTAGCATTTAAGCAGAGAAAATGTTGTGTAACATGCTACAATATGTCTCAATGTACTTTATAGACAAGAGTGACAAAAATGCTGTAGGAGCTTCACCCCTGAAATGCTCTCTGGGCTTCAAAGCATGCAGGGATGGAAGTGACTGTGTCCTCTACAGTCATGTATGTGATGGAGAGAAAGATTGCAAGGACGGGTCAGATGAGAAGGACTGTGAACGGCAGTGTAAAAAAAGTAGGAAGAGTTGGATGTTGATATTAATCAGTATTTGTTGATGTAATCATGCATTGAAGAATGCAAATTTGATATTCTATTGTAAACATGCTTTAACTGCCTGGTTGTATTTAGTGGTGTAAAATGACTGTAGTGTTGGGCCATTTCTTTCCTGGATTTTCCTGAGTCACTCATGCTTTTGTAATCCTTATAGGCCAGTTCCAATGTGCTCATGGGAAGATGTGTATAGACAAGAATCAGGTGTGTGATGGGACCCCTCAATGTCAGGATCGCTCTGATGAAATGAACTGTTTTAAACTGTCCGAGTCCTGCAGCCATCACTGTGATAACAGAAGCCGCTGCATCCCTGAAACTTTCCTTTGTGATGGAGAGAGAGACTGTTTAGATGGCACTGATGAGACCGGCTGTGGTAAGGGAAATAAAAAGCAGGTATATTTGTCTATTGGTGAAAGTGTCTAAGTTTGGTGCTTTTATGCCCTTTCAGCAAAGGAACCATGTTTACGTGGGCAGTTTCAGTGTGCCAGCGGACAGTGCGTGTCCGCAAGTGTCCGTTGTGATGGTCATGCAGATTGCCACGATCAGTCGGATGAGAAGAACTGTCGTAGACCTCCACACTGCCCCCTGAAGCAGCGCTGCTCCAACAGCCATGTCTGCCTGCTGAAAGAGTGGTTCTGTGATGGAGATGATGATTGCACTGACGGGTCTGATGAACAGGTGTTTGACACCCTTCATTTTTGTTGCAATTTTTTTGCATTTATAGTGAAATGCATTTTAACCCTAATTTAGAAAATAGTAGTTCAAATAGTGGCAATAATGCAAAAATGACCAGAACAATGGGGAAACTAGAAAAGCATTCATAGAGCACTAGCATCTGCCAAAGCCAAGAGTGTGCTCTTTTATAATAAAGTTTGCAGCTGCAACCAACACTGGATATTTCCAAAATGATTAGAATTGTCAAAATATTGGGAGATTTTGATTGGCTAACTGAAGGAGAGGAATGGCCAATAGAAAGGGACTGATGGGCTATTGGTTGCTGCTGAAAAGCAGGAGGAGTCTTAGTGTAGGGGCAGTGCACAGGTCACTGTAATTATACCCTCATTATACTTCAGTACCTTTTTCTAAATTTGTAGAACTGCAAGGCCTCTCCCATGCAATGTGGACCATTCCAGTGGTCTTGTGAATCTAAAGATCAGTGCATTCCCACATTTTGGAGATGTGATGGTGTTAAGGACTGTAAAGACCAGAGTGATGAAGCTGGATGTGAGTACACCTAATAATCTCTAAAGCTTCATCTAATGCAGTACCAGTGAATGTGCCAACTACTAATCATTGTAGATTTCTTTTTTTAAATGGCCACTAGACTAAAATAAACTTTCACTTTATGGTTCTATAGCTTAAGTATCTTTCACTGATGTATATCTTTAAATGGTGCACTTGAATGGTTGATTCTAGATATACAGATTGGTGTTTTCAAGTTCAACACATTCCCTTCACAATAGAAACGAAACATATAAACACGTTTGCATTCGGAGGTAGTCTGAATGGAGGTAACAGAATTGCAATTTGGATTCAGGTGGCCAGGTGAAATGTCCCAAGCACATGTTCAAGTGTGGCAGTGAGGAGTGTTTGGACTCCAGGTTCATGTGTGATGGTACTGCTAACTGTCGGGATGAGTCTGATGAGGGTCCAGGTTGTCTCAACAATAACTGCTCCAGTCCACGAAGACCAAAATGCGAGCACTACTGTGTCAACACTCCCCATGGAGCAGTAAGTCTTTCTAAATACACAATGTGATTACATGGGATTTGTTTTTTTAAATAAGTGACGGAGCGAGTCTATTATATGGGGTAGGGTTTACAGGTGCTGGGAATGATCCTTGGTTTAATTTCAATTTATTTTAGCTGTTAAATAGCATGCAATGTTGAATTAAAGCTCAGTTTTACTGGTAATTACATTCATTTAACTAACCTTACATTATAACTAGTATGATGAAATGGGGAGAACTCAGCAGCTAAGAAAATTGGTCTGATTAGACAGCAAATTACTGGCTGCACCCTTGGAGTATTTCAGTATACTGGTCCTTGTTAGTATGACCTAAAGTTTATCCCTCTTTCCTTTTAAACTCTTAGAGGTGTGGGTGTCGAAAAGGCTTCAGCATCCAGGCAGATGGAGTATACTGTGCAGATGTCAATGAATGTCTAGAGATTCAGCCTCCTGTGTGTAGCCACAGATGCATCAACACTCACGGCTCCTACATCTGCCAGTGTCATCCAGGTTTTATACTGGAGCCAGATGGCAGCAGCTGTAAGACACCAAGTATGTCCAGTTTGTCTTTAATAGACTGGATATTGTGATGGCATCAAACTTCATATCTAATATGAACGTGTACCTGTTTTTAGTAGCTTTCTGGGTTGTTGATTAAGCCTTCATTCACTAGTCCAGGTTCCTTCTCTGCTTTCCTTGCAGATGAGCCCAATCTTTTAGCATCAGTGCAATATGAGGTGCTGTTTATGGGCCTGCGGAGTAGCAACAAGCAGGTGCTTCTACCCCCTGGTCAGAAGCCCATCTTTGCTCTGGATTATGACTGGAAGGAACAGCGGGTGTTCTGGGTCTGTCTGCAAGAAGAAAGCATCAAATATGTAGTGCATGGAGAAAAGGGCCATATCAAGACACTTGTTAAAGGTTTGAAATCTGATCAAATCTTCATTCTTCTAGGCATAGTGTGTCAAACAAGTGGACAAATGGAGGGGGGTGTTTACCCCTGCTCTTGATATTAAATGTACTGCAACAAAATGTCTTAATTTATTCTTGTTTATTTTGATTAATAATGCACAAAATATCTTTCCCCTAAACAGGTGTGAAGTCGGACTCAATTGCTATAGACTGGGTTGCAGGAAACCTGTACTGGGTGGATGGAGTTGCTGGCCAGATTTTAGCCGTTAGGATTGGTGATCATGTAGTGAAACGACAAAACTTCACTGTGATTCTGGATGAAGATCTGGAGCAGCCTCGTTCTCTGGTGCTTCTTCCTCAGAAGGGGTGAGCATGACCTCTTTAAGAGTTTTGAACACCTCCCATGATTCCAGAAAAGAAACTCCAAGTCTAACTCTAAGGCCTAACTCAGAACTATGAGTTGATGAACACTGAGATGGGAAACTCGGAGTCATCAGAGTTTGTTCAATCAACACTTCACTTTGACTTGCATGTGTGCAGGCCAACTCTAAAAAGCCATCAATAGAGCACTTTAACAGCATTATTTGAATCTTTCTAGGATAATGCTGTGGTCAGAGATTGGGAAGGTTCCTCAAATCGAGCGTGCTGGCATGGACGGTTCAGAGAGGAAGGTGCTGCTCAGCCATGGTTTAAATTGGCCTGTAGCCTTATCGGTGGATATTGTGACTGACAGAATCTACTGGGTAGATGAGAAGCTCAAGTGCATCGGTTCAGCTACAATGAATGGTGCAGATATTCTGGTAAATGGTTTTATTTTTCAATTAATAATTGTTCTAGAGGTCCCGAGCTCTTTGAACTAGCCTGTAATGGTTTGGGGAAAACTTTTGTATTTTAAGAAAGAAAGCCTTTTGTATTTTAAACCTAAACATTGGAAATGGAGTACTGCTGTAGTTTGGATGAGCAGATTGAAAGTAATCAATGCCCTTTTCCTTCTGTTCCTGTGTGAAGCTGCTACAGTTGACTGAGACTTCAAGCCCTTTCTCTGTGGTAGTGTTTAATGATATGGTGTACTGGTCTGACACCCAGAGACGGGCCATCCACAGGGCTCACAAAATCACTGGCAAGAACCGCAGAGTTATTCTCAAAAGACCTGGTCAACCATTTGGGCTCAAAGTAAGCATTTATCTCCTGTATGTTTGGTCAGTGGATGATTACTCCATAAATTAAATGTAGATGTACATAAATTGATACTTTTTGTCTCCTTTATCCAGGTTGCCCACCCCCTCATGCAGTACAAGGTGCTTAACCCCTGTGAGAGACTCGGATGTTCTCACATGTGTGTGCTAGCCCCAGGGCTCCAAGCATTATGTCGTTGCCCAGCAGGACTGCTCTTGGCTGAGGATGGATATACCTGTAGCCCACCTGAAGACTCCTCTACTTCCTTCCTACTGCTGCTTTCTCCTACTAGACTCACTAAGGTATAAAAATAAAGGGATTCCTTCAAGAAGCTTTTTAGTTGGTTTGGATATATTGGGCTTACAGTTGTGCACTGCTAACTATTAATAGTTCTTGACGCATCTTAAATTCTATTTCTGCTCTGTATAGATTTTCACTAGAAGCCTGCACAGTCAGGTTGGACTGAAGCAGTGGCCTGACCATCATGCCCAGTCTCTTCCTGGCATAAATGAAGCCTCGGATCTAGATTTGGATCTTGGTGACAACACACTCTATGTGGCAGATGTCACTCAGGCCTCTGTGGCTCAGATTAAACTGGGTGATTCCACACTGCTGCTTGAGGGCCAGATGTTACTTTTACCCAGGGATACAGTAACTGCACTGGCAGTTGATTGGATCACACACAACTTGTATTGGAGCAGCAGCAAGAAGCCTCAGATCTACGTCACGTCAGCAGGTGGGAAGTTCACCAGCATGGTTCTGCAGGCCGGGCTCCAGGACACCACCTCTATTGCATTACACCCACCCACAGGCAGGATGTGCTTCACAGCCATAGGGTCCTCAGGGAACCAAGCTTTGCCCCAGGTGGACTGTGCTGCCATGGATGGCCGGAATCGAATGACTCTTTGGAAGAAAACACAGCTGCCCAATTTTCTGACTTTTTCAAGCCAGGGCACAACAGTTTACTGGGCAGATATTGGTAAGTATAAGATGGTGGACTGCAGCACCGCACTTACAGTTAATCAACTACTTCCCAAGATCTGCATGGCCTGAATTTTCTGTTTTGCCCAGTATCGATATGACGCCCATGAATTATTTTAGCCGTCTTCGTTTTTATGTAGTATATTCAGTATACAGATTCATTGGTATAATAATAAAGTATAGACTTTCCTGTGGGCCGGTAAGCTTGGCTGTTAAATTCCTCTTTTCTTTTATAATGGCTGTAGATAAATGTACACTTATCACTGCTATATACAGTAGGTTAGAAGATTTAGATCCCATAGTGCACCATATGCCAGATGAAACACTGTGATTCTGTTACAGAAAGGGAGAAAGTATGCGATTTAAAAATATATATATTTATTTTAAAAAAGATGTGTACAGTTTAGTGATTAATTTACTGTTGAATTATAACATGTCATGCCATTAACTATACATGTTAGACACATGATTTGTGTTTTGTGACTAATATGACTAAATGAGACTATGGAAGAGTTCATTGTACCTGTTCCTCAGTATTGGCATTGTTTTGGAATGATCCACTGTTTGCCCCTTTTTAACTGGTCCACTGCCTCTCCCTCTTCCAGCCACTGAAGTGATTTGCTCTTTGAACATTGATGGATCAAATTACAGGGAATATAAAACTGGAACCGGATCTCCTTTGATCGTATCTTTAACCCGAAGTGAAAACATCCTCTTCTGGATCACCCGCTACAATGGTAAACACTACAGCACCTTTTGCTGTCGGTCGTGGAAGGTGGTTTATTTGTTCATACAAGATGTCATTGTGGTGTTTTTGAAAGTGCTGCTATGTATTGCCTGTAACTGATGGGTCGTTGTGCTGTTGTACTCATTGTTCTATTTGTTACTCACTGTAACAATCATTTGTGTGATGGTTAATATGAATTCCTTACAGGCACAACTGATGTATGGTACAGTGATGGCATCCAGCCTAAACAGTTGTGGTTTGAAGTGGAAACAAACATAGTAACAGTGAAGGCATACAGTGCAAACAGCCAGAAAGGTATTCTCATCATGCATTTCTCAGACTATCAGTCTTTTCACACTTATTTCTAATGTTCCACTGGAGTCCTCTGGGTGAAACTTAAATAGAAGTGAGGCCATGTGATACCTGCTGGCCTGTAGAACTAGTTCAAGTGGCTGCATTTTTTTTTCTTACTCATGCCCACAGACCTGTAGAACTAGTTCAGCAGCTAGATGCATACTTCAGATGCAAATTGTTGATTCATCTCTGCGCTAAGCATTAGCTCAACTCTCTTTGGGGTGGGGCAGGGGAAACGCATTTCCTCATTACATGCATGATCTAATTCATCATTCTCTTTTGGAATCAGGAACCAACCTATGTGCGGAGAATAATGGTGGTTGTAGTCACTTGTGCCTGGCATACCCAGGAGGGTATTCATGCCGCTGTACACAAGGACACATCGCTGTACATGACACCCAGTGTGTCTCTGGCCTACAATGCCCAGCAGGCTCAAAGCCTTGCAGGGATGGATACAAGTGCCTTTCCTTCACCAGGTTTTGTGACCAAATCCCAGATTGCCAGGATGGTTCTGATGAAGACGGCTGCCATACTAAAGAGAATGAGGTGTTGGTTCGCACGATGGGTGGCCAGTCCTGCAGTTCTGAGCTCTGTAATGGCCGAGGGCACTGTACAATGCTAAAAGGGAAAACAGCCTGTGAGTGTGTGCAGGGTTACAGTGGGCAGTTCTGTCAGGATGAGGCATCCAGCAGTGTTCCTGTTGTCCTTGCAGTCCTCTTTATCATTGGCCTAATCATTGCAGCTGCAGTGTTTCTAAAATGGAGGTATGTCCTCAGTGTTGATGTATTGAAGCTTATGTATTTGTAATAAATGTGTATACACAGCCACTTCCTTAGGTACACCTTTCTAGTATTGTGTTGGCCTTCAGAACTGCCTTAATTCTTCATGGCATAGATTCAACAAGGTGCTGGAAGCATTCCTTAGGGATTCTGGTCCATATTAACTTGATGGCATCTTACAGTGGCTGCAGATTTGTCAACTGCACATGCATGATACAAATCTACCGTTCAGTCACATCCCAAAGGTGCTTTATCATGCTGGAAGAGTAGCCATTAGAAAATTGGTACACTGCGGTCATAAAGGGATGGATGATGTCAGCAACTATGCTCGGGTAGGCTGTAGTGTTTAAATGATGCCCTTACTGGTATTAAGGGCTTAGTGTGTGAAGAAAATATCCACCTCACCATTACACCACCACCCTTAACCACTGATGCAAAGTATGCTTTCATGTTTACACCAAATTCTGTACCATTCAAATGTTGCTGCTGAAATCAAGACTCGCCTGACCAGTGTTCCCATCTTCTGTTATTCAATTTTGGTGAGCCTGTGTGAACTGTAGCCTCACTTGCCTGAGAGCTCTCGTAGCTCAGAAGAGTGGCACTTAGTGTGGTCTTCTGCTGCTAACCATAGAGATGTTTGTGCTTAAATCCCAATAGATCAGCAGTTTCAGACATACTTGGACCAACCTATCTGGCACCAATAACTATGCCATGTTCAAAGTCCCTTAAATCACATTTCTTCCCCATTCTAATAGTCTGTGCCTACATGCCTAAATGCATTGAGTTCCTGCCATGTGATTGGCTGATTAGATATTTGCATTAACCTGCAATTGAGCAGTGGCCACTGTGTATAAATTCTATTCCACTTATTCATGCATTACCTTTGTATTAGTAAGAAATGACTAAAAAAAACTGTATCTGATTACTGTTGTGGGTCATCCCTGCCCTTCTTTGCAGAAGATGGAAATCAGGAAGAGCCCAGTCCATAGATAAGGAAACTCTCATGAAAGACATGGAGGACCATCAGGAGACATGCCCTGAAAACTTTTCCAATGAACTCTACAGCCCAAAGGAGGAGGTTGTAAGTGCCTTTAAAAAAAAGTTTCCTAAACAAATTAAAACTAACAAATTCTGCAATACACGTATGCAGCAGCAGCTACATATGCAGTCACATTCTCCAAAGGGCAGGCTCGTGGAGAAGTTTCAAGTGGTTCAGTGTTCCTATTGGTCTGCATCAGACCGTTTGCAACACCGATTGGCTGAATCAGATGTCACTCATGAATAATGTGGGAATGCAAAATAGCTGGCTGGGGAGATGGGAAAAGATACAGATCAGATAGATGTATAATAATGTGTGGAATAAATTGCACCTGGCAGCTTGAATGATCTTAAACTATATCAAATTAATATTCTACATATTTTTGCTTAAATGTTCAAGGAACTTTAAGAATGTGACATGAATTTAAATCTGTATTTTATCTAATACTTTTTTTTTTTTTTTTTTTTTCTTTCACAGGAAGAAACAGCTGCTGAATGATGGATATTAAAATATTTTAAATTAAAATAAAAAATGTATTGAGCTGAAAACTGTTGTGTTTGGAGATGTTAATATTTTTATAGTGATTGTCATGCTGTTTTTTGGCAGTTTAGAACAGACGCAAGCTATGCTGAATAAAGTTATGGCGCATGTTGAAAATGCCTGGTCATATTTTTGTAGAAAGATAGTCACTAAACATAACTGCAGAAATCCCCGTCTAGATGCCTAAGAGCAGTCCACAGGTAGCAACAGGGAGGAAAAAGAAAAACCCTGAAAGGTACCAGACAGGTGACCCTGACTAATGGGACTTCAGAACTAGTTCCTGTATATTGTAATTATTGATGATTACATGTAGTATAAAAACGATGCTCTGGAAATCGGTTTACTTGCAATGAACGTATGCAAATCTAGAATTACCATATGGATAAGGATGCTGGATAATTAGAGCAGTGTATTTACATTAATGGAAAGCCATCTTGAATGAACTATGGTGCTAAAGATACAGATTTTATAGTATAGCAACGATGTAGTACATTTGTCACAATTTTCATTTCCAAGAGGCTGGAGTGCACCAAGCTTCTGACTCAACGTCACAGCCTTGTACATACCTTAGCAACTAGCAGCTATGCACAGACTGTTTGGCATCTTGTTCTTCCTGTTCAACATATTGCAGTTGCACCCAAGACCTGTTTTGTCTAGCCATGCAAAGCAAGGTTTGGTTTCGTTACAGTCTAATCACAGAGGCAGTACACAGTAGAGACGTGTGTGAGGGAGAGAGTCATTCTTGCAAAATTTGGCTAAAAAGTACATGTACAGCCATGGTGCAAAAAACATCCAGTAGATGGCCAAGGAAAAAGGCCAGGAAGGTTTGAGCTGATTGGAAAGTAATAGTAACTCTACTCTTTACAACCATGGTGAACTAAAAAGCATCTCAAAATGTACTGTTTCAAGAGCAGATATATACACAGAAGTATATACCAGAAAAACTGGTAAACTAGTTAATACTTGGTAGGAGCTTTGCTAGAATGTTACAGTCCTCACACTGAATGGCCCCACCATTGAATTCAATGATGTTACTTGAGGCAGTGTTGCACACCTATCGCTTAAAACGATTCTTGCCAACCGACGCTGGTCACGTTCACCCAGAGTCTTTTTACGGCCACGCTGCTGTCTTAAGTTTGGTTTTGCCAAAATTCTTGTCCTAATACATCTTTGAATGTACTGGTGGACACAACCGGTGATGTGAATAGGTGGTGTTGCTATGTATTTTGGATAGGTTCCAGTACCAATTTTTCTGGTACTTCAATGTGGATTATTAAGTTTATGAAAAATCCTTGAGTCATGACTTGGACCTTTTCCGTGTGCCACAGTGTTTGAAGAAGTGCATGCAACTAGTATGTAAATGGAAACTTCATTCTTGGTGCAGAAGCAGATTAGAGTGGAATATGCCATTTGTCTATACAAATTGTATTGTTTCACAAACTGCTTTGTAAGCAACTTCACAACCCCATTAATTAGCCAATGTTTGACAATGAAATGTGCTGCATACCAAAATCCCTAAGTTTAGTAGCCCTAGGTAGTAGCTTTCTACTTTTGGAGAAGGAAATCTTGTCCTCAAAAGTGAAGTTCCCCGTTGCATTTTCCTTTCCTTATAAATAATTTCATTTGACTGCATACTTTACTAAATAATCACTTTGGACACTTGTGCATCACACCAGCATGTTGATTATTTTCTGATAAAGCAGGCCCTGTTGTGTTTTGTGGCTTGCTTAAATGATGCACATTATTTACACTATTTATACTCATTCAAGATGTGCCTGAGGGGCAGCACTGTAGTTCTGTCACCTAATAACTCCAGGGTCCCTTTTTTAAACCTGAACCCATGTTACTGCTGCTGTCCTTGTGCCATGTTCTTTCACTGTTTGCATGGGTTTCCTTTGAAATACTATTACACTATATCCATGAAACTTCATTCAAACCCCTTTACTCTGTTCTCTAATGGTCAGGACCAGAACAGATCAGGTACTATTTGGGTGGTGGATCATTCCAAGCTGACACTGATGTGGTGGTGGTGTGTTGGACTGCTATGGGTCAGACACAGCAGTGCTGCTGGACTTTTAAACACAGCAATTTGAGCAATTCTCAGTCCGTTTTCCTTGACCACGCCCCCTGTTTGTTAGAGAGCTGTGATTGGAGAGATTACATTTCCTGATGGCAAGGTTTTAGACTTGGTACTCCTTTTTGAAAATGAGCGGCTAAAGAGTTTGGAGGAAAGCAAACATCCCCATTGCAATTTGGTGTGCTATGGCACAAATTCAACATGAAATAATGTTTTGTGAAGAACATGGCCGATTGTGCATTGCATTTCCACATTCTGCACACTATAAAACATCATGGTCATGCTTTTTTTTCCCCCTTTATCCCTTCATTGTGCTAACATTCAAGCTCCATAAACCATAAATTGCCCATCCAACCATTCTTTTCCTTTTTATTTGGACGTTTGCCTTTTTAACATTATTTTCTATAATAATTTTTCTGTGTGTGCGTGCGTGTGTCTGTCTGTCCGTGTGTGTGCGTGCGTGTGTCTGACTGTGTGTGTATCTGTGCGCGTGTGTGTCCAGTTTGTGTTTATTTTGGTAACGTTAATACTAATGTAAACATGATTAACATTATGTCTTGATTCTATTAATACTTTTGGATTGTATGGTTTCTATGGTAGATGGTGCATGCAAGCTAGCCATATAGGTAGTGGGATGGATAGCTAACGTCAACTTATTAGCTAATGTGTTTATATATAATATATATATATATATATATATATATCTATATATAAAGT
>JANCOA010000009.1:115001-134551 GCA_024363135.1 Leptodoras oyakawai | reverse complement strand
CTACGATGGATTAGCGCCCTGTCTAGGGTTGGTTCCTGCCCTTAACTGGGAATAAGCGGTACAGATAATGACTGACTAATCTTGTGCTCTTGGCTCTTTATGGTCATAAGCTTGAGTCTATTATTGTCAAAACATTTGCTTTAGGAGTCCCTCTTGTGCAGTTATGTAGGGTTGGTCTAAAGCTTGCTTGACAAAAGACAACAATAAGTGTCAGTTTGCTGTATTAGCAAACTCCATCCTGACCAATTCTATATGTGTGTGTGTGTGTGTGTGTGTGTGTGTGTGTGTGTGTGTGTGTGTGCATGTGCACGTGCACCATGTTAGACTAAACCCCAGAACATGCCTTTTGGATACATAAACATAAAATTCTGCTACACTCAAATACGCACCACGAAAACCCCCTCAAACATGTACACATGCTTTAATGGTAGAATTTAACATACTCTACATGTGTACGATAACATCGGATTAACTCAGCACACCCATTTATGTAATGTGACTGTCTGAAGCTTTATTGATTTATTACATATCTCCACTGAAGTACAGCAGTTTAGCATGAATTAAGCTGCATATAGAGCCCGTATGGTGGATTTTGTTCTGGTTCATGATTTGCTCCCAGGATCCTGTCTGTATTAGCCATATGTTTGATCATGTGCACAGCAAAAATGAGCAGAGGACAGAGTCACATCAGTTTAGTGAATCTGCCAATGGAAAGCAGAAACAAGAAGAAACACACATGGCTATGCAGCTAGCTGCACTCAGGCACAATCAATTTTGCATCAATCAATTGCAGAATGATCTCAGGCTTTCCCTTGTGCTAAAGCCTCCAGCAAGGAAACACAAACTTGCACATGAATGCTGAAAATAGGTTTAATATAGCCCACTTAATAGCCCAATTACCTGGCTACAAAAATGCCAGGCACACTAAATATGTTTTTGATGAATGTGACCGCAAACTAGGAAAAGTGCTTGTAAAATTATGCACACTACAGTTCAACACAATGTAAAATCGGCATGGTGTCTGTAGATTGAACATTCAAGAATTTAAAAAAGGTTTATGTTAATATAAAGTCTGTGCTGCAATCATGAGGAGACTTTGAAAATTCTGTTAACACAGGAAAGGGTCTTTGGCTGTAAGAGTTGAGTTATTCAGGCTGTTTGGCAAAGAACAATTTGCTCACTAAGTTCAGATTTAATTGCATTCATTCAGACTAAGCAGTAATGTTACAATTAAGAACAGGGCCAAGAGTGGATCACAGGATACATACACACACGTACCTCTCAGGGGTGCTGTGGCCATGGCCTGACATGACAAATGATTGATTTCAGAGCTGACTCTAAGAATCAGACAGTGTGTCCAGCCTGAGGCCAAATCAGAACCAGCACTGCTTTAAACTTCCTGTGTCTACACACACACACACACACACACAAACACTGTCTGCTATTCTCCCTGTTCTCATCTAAAATGTAACAGAATCCATGTGCTGTTGTTCACAGACCCAGACACACATGACCCTGAAAGTCTCCCCCAGCTATCACATTACTACAGAACATATCTGGAGCTCTGCATCCATATATCTCTGACCATTATCTATCAATTAAAGTGTGTGTGCATCCTGAGTTGGGTGCTGTGCAGCATGCTGCCCTCACTGACCAGCCGCTGAACTCTCACAAACTCGTGAACAAGATGGTCAGCCAGCACTGCTCGTTTGTCATGTTGCACACTGACAGTAAAAGGTCATCGCCTCCCATCGCTGCAAGCTAGAAAGAGCAGCCTCCATTTTACCCAATGCTATGGATTTGTCTAAGACTGGAAAGATGAAGAGACATGCACATACATCCACTCACATCCCTTTATCTATTCTACACCAACTGTTTGTGTGTCTACTTCCTACCTACTGTGAAATAATGAGAAAAAAAAACATGCAATTACACTCCTTGAGGTGTCTTTGCATTCAATCTGAAATAAGCTTAAAATTATTCAAGTCTAGAACAATGTAAGGGCTACATGTCTATGGAAATATAATTTCCATACCTTCTGATTCACCTCTAGATGGCCTGCTCAGTTTCTCCTACTTTACCACTGCATCAAAATACTCTGGGCATTATATTAAAGGTTTCTTCCGCCAACACAGGAAACATTATCTGGCAAACTATTTTCTCTCTTGTTCCAACGACTCATACTTCAGAGAATCATGTCCAAGTCCAACCATCAAAGGCCAAACAAGTCTCATCAGTTAAAAAACAGGTTAAATGGTAAAATGACCAAGATGATTTCCATCTAGTGAGGATTTTACTTAAACAGCAGGTTTTCTCAATCTTTTCTCACTTGTTAATATGAATCACAGCATATCTACTTCCATATATTTTATTACAAGGTTGTGATTTTATGTAAAAATCTGTGTTGAATTAGGTTTTTCTTTCACCAGCTGACACCAGGCAGATCACTGGGCCATAACACCTCTCCTGCAGCCTTCTGCACTCCTCTCTGCTCCACTGGGGATGGATGGGGGAGAAGGGAGGAAACAGGAGCTTGCACATCATGGGCAAATGGTCAAGTTCCTGGCCCCCTCCTCCCTGGCTGGCATGATTTAGTGGAGGCTTGCTCTTCCTGCCATTATTCGTCTCGTGAAGCAGCGCTCTGCACTGAGGGAGCCGCCTGGTGCCATGACCCGCAGGCCGTTCAGCTCCATTCTGCACGCTGTTAACCCCTGCTTTCCCATATGTATCCTAATACCTTATAAAGCTCAGGTTTGGCTATCTTGCTATTGTTATTGGATTGTAGAGGACTGTACAAATTGATCCAGAATTAGGAGTTAGGCATTGAAATGACAATAGTTCACAGGGTTTGTTACAGTTTAGGGTACATAGTATAAAAACAGTAGTAGTCTACTACATTATTAAGATGTATTCACTTTTGTACCAAATATATGAACAGCTACAACATAACTTGTCTCAACTTCAAACATTGCATTCATGAATAAAAAGTATCAATAGTGTAAAATCTATTGTTATTAGTTTTAATACTTTCTGCCATAACAGTTATTCACAGGAGTATTATTGAGATTTCTTAGTCACTTTTTCCAAGTTTTTATATTAAATAGTAAAATTTGAGATGATACATATAGACATATGAATGGATAAGTAATGAGGGTGCAGAAAGTCCCTCTTTCTTTCATTTTGTCAGTCTGTCTGTCTGTCTGTCTGTTTTTATGTGCTATTGATTATGTCTATTCAGAATGAGAGGATCCATCTGCATAAAGCGCTGAGGCCATGTGTTGTGTTATGATGCTCTCATACTGACATATAGTTTGTAGTCTCATAGAACAATCCATGTGGACCAGGAAACAATAAGCCAATCAAGACACCATTCAGGTGACATTCAGGTGAATAATGGCTAATGCTAGGCTGTCATGATATTTGCTAAGTAAACCAAAATAAAGTACTATTAAGTGTCTATAACAAACTACATAGTGTGTCACCTCCCAATTTGGACTAGGTCGGTATGTTGCACACCTACCTATTTAGAGTAGGTAATTATGATGTTTGTTTTTTTAGAGTTCAACAAGGTTTGAATGGGTGTGTAGTACTCCAAGGTAAAGAAAGGTTGATGCTGTCAGCCTGGGGCTCCAGTCATTCTGTTGAACCTCAGACATACCCAGGTCATAAAGTTGACCTCCTTCCTTTTCTATGACTCTATCAAGTGCTCATCTGCCTCACTCACTGCTTGCCACACAGGGCCCATCTAATGGTAATATAATTAATGATAAGTACATGCATGTGCATAATACTGGCATCATTAAACTTCCAGGATCAGTAAAGGAAGATATATTTATTCATATTTAATTATTCTGACCAGGATGAGCTGATACACAGAATTACATGCTGTTTGGTATTAACACCAATCAGTTTGGAGTAGGTCTCAGCTGGTACAGGAGTTAACACATGGCCTAGCTTACATAGCCACTTAGCTATTTTTAGCCCCAGACTAGGCCTTTGGTGTGAAGGCCAATGGCTGATGTCACAGAACCCACAACAACAGCTGGTGCAGAAAAGCCAGTGGGACTTCAATCGGATGGACGACTCAGATGGATGACTTTCGGATCACAGTGACAAGACCCTCACACAATCCTTTTACTCTGATAGGCCACGAAGCATCCTCTTGACTACAGCTCATCTTCAAAACAACACCTTGTGGACTGCAGTAACCTTGACCATGTGGCAATGGAGCTATGACAGTAGTATGGAATATTTGAAAGGACATTGTCTAATATGTGAATTATGAAAAATATTTACAATTCATATATGCAATTAATCCTAAAATGCATTAAATAATGTTTAAAATGTCATACATATTATTATTCCATTAAACACCCATTTTTGTCACTGTATGCAGACTGAATAATTTAATATAAATAACTGTATAATAAACTGAATATTTAAGGGTTTAATCAAATGAGATAAATGTAGTGTACAGGCCACAAATAAAGAGAAGGGGGGAATGATGCGATTTATCCATTTCTTTATAAATTTCTTATTGAATCATGTACCTGCGTTTCACCATTTTACAGTGCAGATAATAGCATCATAGAACCGAGGAAGGAACAGATTAATAGGAAAAAGTAAAAGGGGTGTGTGTATGTGTATGTGTGTGCCTGTAGTCCTGCAGAATAAGGAATAGCAGCAAGCACACAGAATGACATTCCTGCTCATAGAGGACGCCACGTCACTGGAGACCCTCAGCTCTCCATGACATACACACACTCATGATATCGCGATTGTGTGGAAATGGGTAGGGTAGGGCTGCGATGTTTGTGTCCCACAGGGGATGGCTATTAGGGTAGAACTACTACACTGGCACATTTTCTCCAGCATATATTAACCAGGGAGACAAACAAGGCAAATAGTGTGTATGTGGGTGTGTGTGTGTGTGTGTGTGTGTGTGTGTGTGTGTGTGTGTGTTGCAGGTAGGGGGAAGGGTGAGGTGAGCTCTGGCGGTAATATAACCATATGCTGGCTGTTAACAGAATGAAGACTAAAGACATTGCCATGATCCATCTTCATTACAGCATTTCCCTCTTCTTCTTGCACCTTAGAGATAATGTTCTGCAGGGGGTCACCTGCTCATACACTTTCACTATTAGTCCCATACTTCTTCCCTACTCTAACCTAGTGTTCCTTTATCTAATCACCATCTGCCTATTAGTCTATTCCTCAATTTCATTGTTTATCTTACACTTTTTATGTAAAAATTTATTTGGACAGTCCAATTGTTGACAACCTACAAACCATCTGTATACTGTCATAGAACAGTCTATGAACTGATTTCTCAACTACAATGTCAGCTGACCTTGCAGGTTGTTGATAGTCTATAAAAAATGGGTTGCTTAGAATAAAGGGTTACCAGTATATACCAGCAATAGGTGCCAAAGTGGGTTCCGGGGACCTCCAGGATTCTGTGAATCATAACCAGGGGGTAGAAATACATTCCACCATTATCAAATGTATTACTTTTATTATGTAGTTCTTATAGTTGTTAGACTATTTGACTGGTCACCTGAACCAATTAGAATTTAGTCCAAACCTTAATAGCTGAAAAATAATCAAGCTGAAACATAATAAACTTGGACCTAATTTTATAGTCAAAAGTTTGTGGATACCTGACCATCACAACCATATGTGCTTTTTTAAACATCCCATTCTACATTTGCTGTTATAATAGCTTCCACACTTCAGGGAAGGCTTTCCCCTAGATTTTAGAGCATAGCTGTGGGGATTTGCCCAGTGCTTACTTTGTGCACATGGGGCACTGTGATGCTGGAACAGGTTTCCTTACTTCCAGTGAAACTAAAATGCTTCAACATAAGAAGACACCCTATGCTGTTGCTTGCTTCCAAATTTGTGGAAACATTTGTGTGGTCAAGTGTTCTCATAGTTTTGGTCATATAATATATTCTGTTCATGAAAGATTCAGGAATAAAAAAAGCTTTGTATGTCCAATTTATAGCCAGAGTAATCTTTAACAATTAACATTAACAATAAGCCTAATATTTGTGTAGTTGGATAATGTGCATAAAACTGTACGGAGGTAGTTTTTGATATATTATGGTTTTACAGTTTACAGTAAAGCGGTGTCTGGCTTCATGGTTTGATAACCCATTTTCTAGAGTGCCTACATTAGATCTTCTTTCTCTCAAGAACTCTTGGTTTCTCCAATGTTGTGTTATTCTCTATACTAATGTAATTCTCTGGTATTTTGATGAGACCAGAAACCAGATCCTTTACACCCACTGAAGGTGTGTTGCTATATTTGTTGGTATTTATGACATTGGGGATGTGTATTATAGTGTGTACAGGAGAACTGGATCCATTGCACACTGGCTTTCCAAGGGCACTATTATTGACTTTGTATTCTTGCTGCCTCTAAGAGGTTTCTATCACTGACTGACTCACACATTCAACGACATTTAGTCCAGACATACAGTATAGAGATTCACATATACTCACAAAAAAATCCTCTCATTCATGAATAGATGGATTATAAATACATATGCATCGACATGGACCCAGACTTTGCTCTAATTCATATTCATAGCAGTTCACATTATCTCTGTCCACTGCACCTGTATCATATTGAATTTTGACAATTTTCCCTGCACCAAGAAACACATTTACTTGTGATGGCAAACTGAAATTAAGAGCAAAGGCTGAAGGGTGAGATTTAAACAAGAGAGATAAAGTCTATTTTTATGAAATATTACCCAATGTTACAAATTTTTCATCTAGGGTTCCTGCTTTGCATCCAGTTTTCCTAAGCTAGACTCCTGATTCACTCTAACCGTGACCAGGATAAAGTGGTTATTGAAGATGAATGACATAAAGAATGGTAAATGTGTACTGGCTGCCAGAGCAACAGCCATTTTATTATAAGCGAGTTTTGAGTAAATATTATGCAGGTTTATTTGTCAGTATTGGGAAATGTGTTTGGGAAAAGTTCTTTCCCATGGAAAATATATGTACACTGTAGATGCAGTAGATAGTGATTATGTTGGAAGAGGTAGGGTTTATCTTTTGTAGCTTTTCTGACTTTATTTGTAGAAAATCAAACAAAATCCAAATTCACAACTTGTGAAACACACAAGTTTAAACTTTTACACTCCAACATGAATTTGTGTGTTTTTGAAATGCTGGCAGTTCATGCCCAAAATATAATTTCATAGCAAGGAGTGTTATGCTGATAGACAGGTGTATATGTGTGTCTGGGTGAAGAATCTCCCTGTGCAAACACTCTGAGCTAAGTACAAAGATGAAAAGGGGTTTTTATCTCTCTCATCAAGCACTAACATGGAGGAGGATAAACGCCACACTGACACCATAATTACATGATTTATGTCATTCTGCCGCCCGCGATCACCATGGCACTTTTTCTTCTGCTGATTCATGAGGAAAACTCCAAAGAAGCTTTGGAGGGCACATCAAAAAATGCATATAGTATCGGTGCTCTAAATAAATGGTTGTGATCAATCTTAAAAGCAGTCAGGAAAGTTTCTGCTCCTCCGGCTCCTGCCAGTCTGAGGGATGAGTTTAAAGGATGGATAGAGAAGAGTGCTTTGTGCAGTCAACTGATAAACAAAAAAAGAAAAAGAAAATGGTTTATTAGCTCTGGTTTGTTTTTAATTATGTTCAGTGGAACGCCTTTTTTCTAATTCGTATATCTCTAAACCCTTGCCTAAGCTGTGAGGGGATGTTGAAATATGTGCGTGACCTAAAAATAAGCCTATGTTACAGCACTGGAGTTACAGAAGTCACAGAGGAGCTTGTTTCTCAGCTGTACAGAGATGTGTGTTGCTGCATGGTTGGGAGGCATACATTAATTATAGTGCTCGAAGGAACTGGCCTGCCACACTGCTAACTTACTGCCCTTCACTTCCTCTACTCTGAGGGGCTTTCTTAACTCACCATTTCACACACTTTTCTCCAGCCAGGCCTAGCCACTCTGTGTGTGTGTGTGTGTGTGTGTGTGTGAGTGTGTGAGAGAGAGATAGAGATAGAGAGAACAAGTATTATAATAAAAAGCTGAGAGCCATGTATGTAAATGCTGAGATAATGTGATTAATATGTACATGATGTGAAAAGAACAGTGGGGTGTGAAAGTGAATTTTAGAACTAGGGCATTAGTGAAGGTTTGAAATATGGAGCTCCTCTTTCTTTGTAGTGCAGAAATTATGGAGTAGCTCGATTTGGGAACATGGTGCCTGCATGTGTTGTTGCCATTTGCCTGGCTGCATGACAGTATCTCTCAGTATCAGGACACGGTGCCATCATTGTCATCGATAATGCTTATCTGAGCCATACATGCTGCTTGGTTTCCTTTCATGAATTCAGCCTGTCATGTTTCACACTTCCTACCATGGCAAAGCTCATGTATTTATAATAATTATTTATACTGGCAGCAACTGTATTCCTACACTCTGAAATCTGGCTCATTTTCCTTCCACATTTTATTTATTTTAAAAACAGTTTCTAAACTTTTTTTCCATGGACAAGCCTATTTCAATATTTGTTAATTCAAGAGTGTGTTTATTGCTCTATTACTCTCTTTACTGTGTGGATTTAGATTTTTGTGTTCTAAATATAAAAACATATTCAAATAATTAGCTACATAGTTGAATACATGTTCTGTAGCATATTCTATGCATATTCTTCTGGAGCACATTTTATGCCAGAGCTTTCCTGAGCCTATGTATTCACTCACCCATCCAAATAATTGAATTCAGGTGTTCCAATCACTTACATGACCACAGATGTGTACAATCAAGCACCTAGGCATGCAGACTGCTTCTACAAACTATGTGTAAAAGAATGGGTCGCTCTCAGGAGCTCAGTGAATTCCAGAGTAGTACCATGATAGGATGCCACCTGTGCAACAAGTCCAGTTGTGAAAATTCCTCGCTGATAAATATTCCACAGTCAACTGTCAGTGGTATTATAACAAAGTGGAAGTGATTGGGAATGACAGCAACTCAGCCACAAAGTGGTAGGCCAGCTAAAATGACACAGTGGGCTCAGCGGATGCTGAGATGCATAGTGCGCAGAGGTTGCCAACTTTCTGCAGAGTCAATTGCTACAGACCTCCAAACTTCATTTGGCCTTCAGATTAACTCAACAACAGTGTGCAATGCAAAGCAATGGATGCAGTGGTGTAAAGCACACCACCACTGAATCCTAGAGCACTGATGTCGTGTTTTCTGGAGTGACGAATCATGCTTCTCCATCTGGCAATCTGATGGATGAGTCTGGGTTTGGCAGTTGCCAGGAGAACGGTGCTTGTTTGACTGCATTTTACCAAGTGTAAAGTTTGGTGGAGGGGGGATTATGGTGTGGGGTTGTTTTTCAGGAGTTGGGCTCCGCCTCTTAGTCTCAGTTAAAGGAACTCTTAATGCTTCAGCAGTACAAGAGATTTGGGACAATTTCATGCTCTTTTCCTCCTAACCCTTCCTGTTCCCAACATGACTATGCACCAGTGCACAAAGCAAGGCCCATAAAGACATGGATGAGATATTGTGGTGTAGAAGAACTTGACTGGCCTGCAAGTGACCTCAACCTGATAGAACACCGTTGGGATGAATTAAAGTGGAGACTGTGAGCCAGGCCTTCTCGTCCAAGATCATCGTCTGACCTCAAAAATGCTCTTCTGAAATAATGATAAAAAATTCCCATAACCACACTCCTAAACCTAGTGGAAAGCCTTCCCAGAAGATTTGAGGCTGTTACAGCTGCAAAGGGTGGGCCGATATCATATTAACCCCAAGACAGGCAAGCGAATACTTTTGGCAATATAGTATATATTCAATGCTGCAATTTTGTGGTACTTTACACATTCAGTCATGCTCAACCCCAGTACCTGATATTATTAAACTGTCTAATTAGACCACCGCCACTGTATCATTACATGGGCTGCTGACCAGCTGAAATAAGCTTTACCTGTGGCAGCAGCACTGAACCTTCACAAGGGTAAACAAAACTAAACACACAGGCAGTTCTTTTATGTGTAGCAAACATATCAACCAGGCTTAATGACATTCACGTACTATTGCATGCTTCCGTTTTGGATATCCAAATGCCTCCAAATTGTATTTGTATTTTGTTTTTTTCCCCACTACTTAACATGATGTGAGCTCATGTGTCACTGAAATTGTTTTGAACTGGGAAATGTGATCAAATGGAACGCAACACCTGAGGGGTTATGAAATGCAGCCTAATTAATCAAATTACTGATTTGGAAATTTTAGCCAAGCATGTAACTGAACTGCTGTTCTTGTGGGTTGATTTGGCTAGTGCTGTGTTTTTTTTAATTTTTTTTTTTTATTTCAATATACCGTTCAGTTGAATAAAATGCAAAACTTATTATATGAATAATGCTTTGTGATGGTTTGAATGATTGTGTAGACTGTATATCTTTGTGTTGACAGCTTGAGTGGGTTGTTAATGTGATGCCAGAGGCAACGCTGTCAGTTGAGTGTGTGTGTGTGTGTGTGTGTGTGTGTCATTGTTGAATGACAGGGACCCATTCTTAAAAATGTGTTTGTTATTTGAGAGTTTCAGAAATCACCTGTCAGATGCACACACACCAAACATGCAATCAAAATAGCATATAAAGAACAGGAGGTTGGGCTATTATAATTTGCAGAGTGTATGATGCACTTTCTCTGTATTAGTAGACTAATTTCTATATCTGTAAGTTATTTTTTTCTGTAACAATTTTTTCTAGTTTCTATATATATTTTTTACAACATACTGTATATTCGTGTCACTCATGCTATCAGAGCGACACTGTGTGTGTATACAGACATTGACAATTTGTCTTACTTTAAGCATGGTTAAGAAAAGCACACCACTTACACCTGCTGTCGGGTGTACTGGCTATTTGTATCACATGTAATAAATATGCTCCTAGTAAGCTGCTAACAAGGTCACTGATTTGTTTTGGGCATCACATCAAACAGTGTTATGGCCCCATGATGGCCATTTGAAGATTATTCCAATGTGGGTGTGCTGTGCTTTTAATAGTCGAAAATGTACTGTAGAAGATGATCTATTACTCATGACAGGCTTCTTATTCTAAAGTTTCATTATTGCAGGTTTGCATCATGTTATGATAGGAGAAAAGAAAGACCCAGATTGATTGATTGATTGATGTGTGTGTGTGTGTGTGTGTGTGTGTGTGTGTGTGTGTGTGTGTATTTGTTCATATATATTGGAATAGCTCTCTTTCCTTTGGTGAGACACAAAGTAGCTATGACAGCTCTTGTCACAAAAACCAGCAGTGGGCTGATGATTATTGTAAGGACAATGATCCACATGTGTCAAGCACCCAACAAATAACTCCAGTCATTTTCCCTTGTGCTACTATAAAAGAGAAGGGTAAGACAAGCAGCTTGGGAGGAGAGAACTGATAGAGAGAGGGAAAGAAAGAGGAAAAATAACTGGAGGTGTTGGGAGTGGTTTCAGACGAGAAGAAGAGGGAGTGTGAAAGTGGCACACTCAGCTCTTTCTGCATAAAGATGCACAGCCATCTGTGGGTAGACAGGCAAGCGTCTGGCTGTCATTTGTCCGGTGCGGAGTGTGAGGTGGCGGTGTGTGAGTGGCACTGCTAGAAGTGCATCTGTGTGATGTATGAGTTTCTACAGTGGTGTGATTACCGGAGCGGTGCTGGGGAACCATGCTCCTCACCTCATCAGTTCCAGAGCCTGCTCCACACCGCAAACCACAAAACCACACACCGCAACCACACTGCAAGAGCCATGCACCACAAAGCGCACACACATATACACACGCACACACAGACCACAGCACCCACAGTATTAAAAAATAGCCTGACCAGATCAATCGAAGCACAGGCAGAAAATTAGAATTTTAACACACTGGCTGTAAGCACTAATTAAAAAGAATGATGATGTTTTTTTAAGTTAATGTGTAAAAGTAAAAAAAGGAAGGATTCACTCTGGTGCCTAAAATTAAACATTAAATTATGGCCTATACAATTATGGGCTATTTATTTGTTTGTTTGGTTTTTGAAAAAAGTAAACAAATATTTGTCATCAATGTCCCTCTTAAATAGATATGAAGCAATACTAATTATCTTAACATCTACCAACTGGGCTAAGAATTATGTAAATGCTGGTGTGTGTGTGTGTGTGTGTGTGTGTGTGTGTGTGTGTGTGTGTGTGTGTGTGCATGCATGTTAAGTTGTAATACTTCATTATTAGTGTTTGATCACCTTTGGACTGGCAGGTGTTAAATACCTATATCCTTTATGATTAATACTGTGAGCAAGCAAACAAACTTGAATAGAGCAGCACCACTGGCTGACAAGTGGAAGATAATTTTTGTGGATACCATGGAAACTGAACCTAAAATAAAGATGGAGTGAGGAGGAAAAGAGACCCTTAAACATGACTGGAGCATCTCAAGGCCTTGCTTCCTCTCCCATGTGTGTCCTCTGAGAGTTTGTTACAGCCCACTACACTCACATAGCCCTTTCTTATCTTTTATTGCCCATTTAAAACCTCACACACATATAAAGACACAGAGGTATAGCACAACAATGCTTTTTTATATATACAGCATATTTCTGGTCATTTTAAAATAGTATTTGCAGCTGTCTATGATGGTTAGTTTTGCCCTAAGCTTTTCCCATATTTTCATTTGGCTAGTATTTAGTACTATATGTGTATACAGTATTGGGTTCTGGATTATCTTGCTTTCTTAACATAATGTGATCTGTTATGGACTATCACATAAACACACACTTCACCTTGTTCAACTTCATCATAATCTTTCTTCATTCATTGCCTCTATCCTGTTTTGATTGGCTGAGGCCATCACACTGACGATTGATGGGAGCCATTGTGGTCAGTCATAGTAGAGTTTTACTCTGACCCCTTTGTCTGGCCTAGGGAGTGACCTCTGCAGAGTTGAGACTGTGGTCAGTCAGACCCTGTAATGACTTCACAGCTTATGGGTAAATATGAGCAATTGGTAATTGAGCCAAGTGTGTGAGTAGGCTTTCTGAGACCTACAGGCCAGGCTTTGTCCTGTGGGCAGCTCTGGCTGGTGTCACACGGAGGGCAATGTTGTGGCAGCATGACCTGCTGGAGCCTCCGGGGTTAAGTAGTGTCAGGATACATGTGCAGTGGCCTTGCCTGTAGGCTAGACCTGAACTCCAAACTCCAACTATCCTCCCAGAGATGGAGATAAGGAGCCCTGATCATTAGCAACAGAGGCTTACATGCTAATGTTCATCCTCTTACAATGTCAAAGCTGTGCAATTGTGAGACAACAAATCACAACGAGCATGATATATGACGCCCCAGCAATATTTGGCATTATAACATGAACAAGGTATTAAAGCACAGTGTATTCATGATGGTATGAAGTGGAAAGCTGTATTCCTAAAGTGTGTGTGTTTTTTATAGTGTATCCTACACAAGATTCTTTGTTCTACATCAAAGCAAAGGAAGTTCCTAGACTTCCCCACTGCACTGACTGAGCATGGCTAGGCCCCTCTAGTATTCTGAAGGCGGAAAAGGAGACAATGTAGCTTGTGCTCCTTTAACCCCAGCTCAGTTCATACTCATTTGTCTGTGTTGAAGCTCTTTTAGATGGTGGTATCCAATCAGTCAGCACTCCAGGCCTGTTGGTTGTAGTAATGGCTGACCCTCACAAGGCTTCTGGAGACTGGAACATGAGTGTTTCACTTGAGTGTTTTACTCTTCATCTTCATACAAAATATTACAGTATCATTGGCAGATTCCTGGGCACTCAGAGCTACGTCAACTCACTACAGAAAAGCTTGGCTGGGGGAAAAACAAAATGGAGGGGAGGGTCTGGACAGGGTCTGTCCATTTCAGTATAATCAGTCTCTAGTATGTTCACCACATCTGTTTAAAGTGTAGTTGTGTCTGTACTAATTCTTACTTCCATAGTTTAGTCACTGATGCAGCTTGCAGTCAAATACAGCAGCCAAAATAGGTGTTGCAGAAGGTTGTCCTGTGCAGTGTGTATAGTGGTGGGTTAAGCAAGAAGAGTACTGGAGAGTTGTCTGGGTGCAGCGTTAGAGGCCACATCAGCTACTGGCATTTTTGTAACTACATTAAACAAACCCTCGGAAGGACTCAATGATGCATGCAATCTTACTTTTTATTACCGCAATTTATTATACACTCCCCCAGCTAATGACAGATCCAACTGTCATTAACAGATTAATTATAATTTCCCCCTGTGTGTGCACTCAGACTGCAAGGGAGCGTACACACAGCATGAGCGATGTGTCTGTGTGTATGTAGGTTGTGGGTACTATAACAATGTTTGAATCAACAAAATACCTTACTAGCTAATAATGTCCGAAAATGAATTCTAATTGAAATAATTAGCACATATTATCTAAAACAGTGGATGTTTTGTTTCCTGTATAGTGTTCTAGCACAGTGCAAACAAAGTCAGGCCGCTGAGCAAACAATTGCATCTATAAGTTATTCCTGTAGCCTCCTGATAATTCTGCACTTGAATCATCTTATTTCTCTTCATTTCTTTTGTCTCTAGAGAGGAATCATTTGACCTGAACTCCTCCTTACACTCAGTGCACATAAAATTACTCCCTCTATATTTCTATCAATCTCTCAATTTATCCCCCTTTATCTCTCACTTTCTACCTTTCTTTGTCCTTTCTCCTCCCCTGCAGCTCTTTCAGAGCTGAAATAGAGCCTCTTTGCCCTGCCCCTGCCTTTGTGTCATAGCCCAAATACATAGAATGGCCCCTGACAGTGCTATCAAAGCACAGAGCGGACTCTGTGATGTGTCCTCTTCTTCACCTACTGTAGGGCCTCTGACTTCACCAGCTGACCCACTCTGACCCATGCATACTGCAGATGTGGAGCTCTTCTCCATGCCACACATCTGAACCTGCATTATTATACGATACAGCACACTGACTGCAAACTGTGAGACAGATTACATGCTACAGGGAATACAATAAATCACCAACAGGTCGACATGCACTGTCCATATCTAACTGTCTTCAACCGTTAGAATATCTTAACTACATTAGGTAAGGTACTGATCAATTCACAACGTGCAAGAACAAATACTCATATTTGATACTTGTTGATATCAATAACTGATACTAATAAGTAACTGGCATAAATCTTGGACAACACAAAACATCACATTTTATTTAGCTTTGTTTATGTTTCCTCAGTTTACACAATGGCCATTAACAGTCCAGGCTTCTATGCCTATTTTATAACCCTAGTGAGTTGATTGTACCTGAATTGCAATTGTTAGCTAAATTATCTACCTGGGAACATATAGGGTTGTATTTTTGTTTCACATTGGTATAGTGTTTACGGTGTGTATAGTTGCACATAGAAAAAAGAATCATCTTCTCAAATAAAAAAGTACCAGATTGCAAAAGCACTCCTTTGTTTAGTTATAATTTTATTGAAATACTCTACCTCAAAATTCTAGCTCAAAACAATGGCTAATTTTATCAATGTAGCTAAAAATTTAATCCATTTTAAAGATCTTTTTCAGCTGATAAATATAGTCATATTGTGCAGACTCAAAACACCTGCTGTTATCAAGTACATATGGAACTAGCATAAAGTGCTTTATAAAAAAAGGTATATTTATTTATTGTTGAAATAAAAAAGGTATATTTATTTATTGTTGAAATAAAAAAAGGTATATTTATTTATGGTTGAGACCAGAATCTCTTTGGATGGTACAGGGTCCTAGGTCTTTTCATGGCCACTCTCTTCTTTAGCTCATCACACAGGTTTTCCATGGGGTTTGTATCAGAGGACTGAGATAACCATGGCAGCAGCTTACTTTTGTGTTCAGTAAACCATTTCTGTGTTGATCAGAGAATACATTTTGAATAATAGTCTTGCTGGAAGATCCAATGATGAACTGTTTTAGTTTCTTGGCAGACAGATTTATAATGTACTGGTATTTCATAGCTCAAGTTTGGTTTTATCTGACCATAGAACAAGGTTCTAGTTCCAGTGGCATTTAACAACCTCCAGGCATTTATGTTTGACAGGAAATGCTTTTTCCTGGCATGCTATCCAAATAATCTGTTGGCGTGGAGGTGGCATCTGATGCTAGTTTTGGAGACTTGGTGATACCAAGATACAACTTTTTTTCTGTGAGTCTTCTACAGTGATCCTTGGAGATTTTTTTCCTTTCTTGCCATCCCCCTTGCATGTGTGTTGGGGCAAAATAAACATGAGTCCTTCAAGCATGTTTATCACAGTTCTAGTTGATTGGAACATTTAATTATTGACCAAAATGTAGATGGGAGCTTTTTGAGGTGAGTAGTAATTATTATAGCCATTGCCTTATTTGAAGTGTTTTCTTGTCTTTCTCATGTTGAAGAATGACTAGGAGAATTTTACCTCTGTGTCACCTCATATACGGTATATACCCAGTGAAAAATGAAGTTATGGATTAAAGCATGAAAGTTTATAGACACTTTAAACACCAACTTATGTTAGTGTTTCAGTTACGTTTGGTTTCTAAGTATTTCTAGGGGTACCAATAATTGTGGCACATGTGGTTTTAATAATTATATAATTATAATTATTTATCATTTAATAATTTTCTAATGGGGATGTTTTTAACCTCAGAATAATTTTACTTAATTTAAATGTTGACTTTTTCTTTTCTTTTTTTTAGAGTGCAATCAAGCCAATTCACACAAAAGTTAATTTCTTATAACCATATTTACTCATCTTTACCATGGGTGCCAATAAATCCACTGATAGTCAGAAACAATATATTGGGTATGAGCTGTTATTTTTTATCATGCTATTTGTATTGTACAAAGATGCTGTAGTACTTCTTGTTATTTTCAGAGAGTACAATTAGTACAGTTGGTACTTTGCTGTGATTGCCATTATTAGTCTCGAAGTATCCCTAGATCTGCCATTGTGTGTCATCTGTTTTATTTCAGCAATGTACACTAGGCTTACATCACATAGGATCATGTGGTATTGCATCTTGGTATCTGAGCAAATACTGAGCACAGTATCAGCATCCATAATTTATATTTCATGCATTTCATTATCTTAACCGCTTATTCCTATTTCAGGGTCACGGGTGCCTAGTCGGCAGCTTGGGGTGCAAGGCAGGAACAACCCTACACAGGGCGCCAATCCATTGTAGGGCACACACACACAGGGCCAATTTAGAGACACCAATCAACCTAACGTGCATGACGTGACTGTGGGAGGAAACCGGAATACCCCCACGCAGACACAAGGAGAACATGCAGACTCCACACAGAAAGGACCCAGACTGCCCCACCCAGGGATCGAACCCGGGACCTTCTTGATGTGACGTGACAGTGCTAGCCACTGAGCCACCATGTCACCCTAATTTATATTTTAACCCCTACATAAGATTTTAGCTTTAACAGACAAAAAAAAATTTCTAAATGAAATTTTGTGAGGAGAGTTGTTCATAGTGCGCTTCTTTCTGTCATTGTAATTCCAGCATAGGGTAGCTTAGTATATGGCATAGCATAAACCAGGTGATGTAGAATTGTGGTATCAAGATGATAGGCATAAGCCTAATCTGTTAGACCAAAGTGACTGATACATTTAGAAGCGCTGTAGTGTAGTGTACTGCGATCCTTGATCCTACATCTTTTAGTGGGCTGATTTTTCTCTGCAACAGTACTGTGGGTGATTGATTTGGTTATGCATGTTGCAGTGAATCAAATAAGATGTGAGCCTGGCACAGTGACAGGAACTGCTTGACAGAACTGGGAAGATCCTCAGTCTTGAAACAAGGCAAGAGTGAAAGTAAGAAAGTATGTGAGTGGAAAGAATACAAGAACAAGAAAGAGGCTTGTGTCCTCAAAGGATGTAAAGAATGTAACAAAGAGAAGCAGAGTGAGTGTGTTATGAAGAGAAAGTGCAGGAGCAAAGGAGAGCAGAAGAACACCTGTGTGGAAGTGGCTCAGGGGAACATGTGGTACATTGCAAGGAATTTGGCTGTGTCTCAGCTACTTTTGCAGTGCTGGAGGCTCTTTGCCTCTGCTGAGCCTGAGCTTGCACACTGAGCAATGTTCTCATAGGTCATTGGAAGCTAGACATGCACTGGGAGACTGCCTGCACAGAAACATAGTTATATTAGTTCTTTTTAAGCATGGAGGTGACCTGCTCTCTGCCAAGAGAAAACTCTACAACTATCAAACTTTATTTTCAACAGTACTCCGCAAAACAACAGTCCAATATTTGAGGCTTTTATTGCCTTATGCCTCCTGAAATACATCTGGTGGCTTTACATGCATATTGCAGAATACACTGTAGAAATATACATGTCGTATTGAATGTGTTTGATTAGGAGAGCTAGGAGAATAAGCACATTATGAAATATTAAATAGGAGCGTGTGGCAGAGCAATAAAAAGGGCACTAAGAGAGTGTGACAGGCTGAGGTGGAGGATATATGTGCTGCTCACCCCAAATGAACACACTGAGACTAATACTGCTGAGCTTCATGTTTCATTTATGTGGCCACACTCGCTATGAGAGAGAGGATAGAGAAAGGGGGTTCATTAAAGATTAATTAAGACAAATGCAGGGACAACATTCACCTCCAGCTGCATCTGCATCACTGATCCAAACACAATGGATACACACATGTACAGACACAAACGTACACACACACACACACACTCACACACACAAATGTAAGCTTGTTTAGAGACACACTGAATATAAAGAATTGGAGCAAAAGAAAAGGAAAGCAGGAAGGGCATAAAGGATGCAATGACAGAATGATCCTGACCTCCCAGAGTTCACTGTCAAAGATATAAGACAACCACAGAGATGTTGTGTAAATGTGTGTGTGTGTGTTGACAATGTTTTTACATCTTTTTGGGGACCAAATGTCCCCATAAGAATAGGAATATCTGATATTTTTGATCTTTTACTGGTCCCCATAAGGACTAATTTTGTTATAGTGTTATAGTTTGTTATAGTTTTATAACAAACGTTTTTTTTGTTAAAAGAAAAGAAAAAAAGAGGCCAAAATGTGTCTTTTCATTACTGAGGTTATGGTTTTTCTGTTAGGGGAAGGGTTAGATATAGCGTTAATTAGCTGCTTGTCAAAATTACCAGTCAAAAGGTTGGACACACATCAAATTCAGTGGTTTTTCATGTATTTCATTCAATACATATGGAATTATTTAGTAAACAAAAAAAGTGTTGAATGAACCAGAATATGTTTTAGATTTTAGATTCTTCCATGTAGGCACCTCTTATTTAGTTGACAGCTTTGCACATCTTGGAATTTTCTCAGTCAGCTTTATAAGGTAGTCACCTGGAATAGCTTTCAGTTAGCAGCTGGGCCTTGTTCATTTCTTGCCCTCTTAATGTGTTTGAGACATCAGTTGTGTTGTAAAGAGGTAGAGTTGGTATACAGTGAATAGCCCTATTTGAGTAATGTTCTAATCCATATTATGGCAAGAATGACTCAA
>JANCOA010000009.1:7791-17877 GCA_024363135.1 Leptodoras oyakawai | reverse complement strand
CCAAAGACATGCAGGTAGGTGAATTGGTGATGGGAAAATTGGCCCTTAGTGTGTGAATGTGTGTGTATGAGCCCTACAATGGATTAGCGCCCTGTCTAGGGTTGATTCCTGCCCTTAAGCTCAGAGTGGCCCCGTAACTGGGAATAAGCGGTATAGAAAATGACTGACTGACTGTATCTTTACAGATCTAATATCTTTCATTATATTAATTTAATCATCAACCATCAGCATCACATGACTACCCTCGAATCAGAAGTAAATTATAGCATGTTTCCTGCTATGGCTCAGACATCTATAACATGCAACGCTGAAGGTTCTGTTTGGGTTGATAATGATGACAAGCTTACTGTATAGACATAAGGTACTCCCTGCCTTTAAACCCAGCCTTACACAACAATGTTCTAAAATAGCTCAAAAGAATCCATGTTTCTTGCCCCCCTCTGATACACTGCTTGTTCTAACCGATATCAATATCTTACATCATAAGTGACCTCCTCCACCTGGTCAGGCTCCATGAGGAAGATTTTGCTGATCTGTTCACAAGGTCCATGTAGGATACGGATGACCAGTGGGTGATCATCCCTTTTCAGCTGCACACGCTCTGAGGCAAAACACAGAATTAGAGCTTATAAGATGCAAAGATATTTTATCTGACAGTGAAAATATTAAACGACCAGGCGACCTTGCAAAAGTTTAAGCACATGGTATATCGAGATCTACTTAATGAATTCTTAATGTGGGTGCCGTAGTGGCTCACCTCCACTGGTGTGTAAGAGGAAGAGGGTGAACTCATCAGGACTGTTCTCGATCTTAAACTTGTTGAGCAGCACACGGAGGACCTGGGACGTCGTCATGGAGCTGTTGATGCGGACGTTAGTGACTGAATTGAATGCTGGGGTGAAAACAGCAGTCTGCAAGAGGACGGGCAGAAAAACAAAAGTAACACAGGAGAGGAAATATAAAGATATGTTAGAATAGAATAAAATAGATTTGGATGGTGATATAAAAAAGTGAACCATGGTAAAGCTAGCATTTGGAATAGAAATTTAGACTGAGTTAAGTGTCAAAATATCAACATTTCGAAATGTTTATCTTTATTTTATATGTAGGAATATACATATTTAGAAATAAATTTGAATTTTGGTAACTTGAGGAATAGAAATGTGTACAGTTTTGTGTTTAAAGAAATTTAAAAATTATAAATATATTTTTGCATTTTGACCACCATAGAAATTTAGATCTAAATAGATAACAACTTTAGAAATAAAGAAATTAATGTAAAAAAAAAAAGTTTAACCATATTAACTTCAAGAAAAAGTAGGACTTAGAAATTTGGATGGTGATAGCATTAGAAATAGAGAGAAATAAAGAAATTATATAAATCATTATAAATATATAAAAACAAGCAACAATTAGTAACAGTTCTAATGTAAAAATAACTAAATAAAAGTATAAAAATAAGCATAATTAAATAAAACTAAATGATAAAAACCTTAGAAATGTCAAAATTTAGAATAGATGGTGGCTTAAAACTATATACGTTTAAAAATAAATAAATGTATAAAAAATAAAAATAGAATAATAAAATACTTAAAAATAATAAAATACATTATAAAAAATCTAAAAAATAAAATAAAATCTAAAATCTGTATAAATAAAATATTATACAATTAAAAGGGATAGAATTTAATATATATATATATATATATATATAATAAAAATATAATAATAGGCTAAAAATACACTTTAATCTAAAAAATAAATTGCATAGTGGTAACCTTAAAAATATCAAAATTTAAAATCATTACATTTTGACTGTGTTAGCTCATACCCTGTGATTATAGAAGTGGCCGTTGAAGGAATATCGATGCCTCCTGAGTCGCCGCTGGTTACTCGGCTCTGTCTGCCCACCAAGACTTCGCCCACCAATACTCCGCCCACCAACACTCCGTTCAGTCGCACAGCTCCTGGTCCTCTGCAGGGTTGACTCCTCCCCTTCACCTGCTCATGTGAAGTAGAACACCACAGCCATCAAATCTATCATTCCACAGGTACAGCACTGATGTGCACTAGATCTCCAACTCTAATTCCTACAAACATACTAATCACCCTTATTGCACTCTGCATATTGGCATGTTACGTATGTCAGTTAATCATATAGCTGCACTCACCTTCCTGTTCTGCTGCGTCACAACTATCATCTGATTCATCCTCAGGACCTGTGACTTGAATTGTGGGCGGAGCCTGTGTAGTGTGCTGTTTTCTTAAAAAAATTTATGTTGAACCATGACTTGGTATTGGTAACATTCAATTCTTTAATATTGTTTACTATTATTATTATTATTATTATTATGTAAAAGCATTAAGTACATGATAAATGAACTGTTTAATGAAATAACTGATTGCTGCATACTTTGACACTGGTTTGTTTGCATTATTTCTTGAACACCTCAAGGACGCAAGAAAACGAGGAGAGTCGATCGGCTCCTTGCCATCTTGCATCTGCAATCTGATTGGTCGTCGCAGGCCCCAATAAATATTAAGCAAACCCTCTATGATCAGCTCTCCTTCCTCCTGTTTAATAACAAAAAAATCACAAATATGATACACAAACTATGATACGCATTGTGTTTATGTGTGTGTGGATGTGTATGGGGGTCTTACCTCTCTGTGGCGCAGATGGAGCGATTTTTCCTCATAATAAAGGTTGTAGGTTTTAACATGTGACAGTAATTCAGTCCTTAAAACATAATTACAACTCACAAATCAACTTTAGTTTTAAAACGCATATAGTTTACACTTATTATGTAAGGAATAAAACATGAGCATGAAGAGCATGAGTATAAAATTATAGTATGAATTTAAAATCTTACTTGCTGATGAATTTGTTTTCTCCAACCTGCACTGAATTCACAACAGCCATAAGGTTAAAACAGAAGGGCCTGAAAAGGAGAGGAGAGAAGAGGAGACAAAAGATGAGGAGAGAAGAGGAGACAAAGGGAGAGGAGAGGAGATAAAATAAGAAAACTAAATGTGAGGAGAGAGGCAAGTAAGAGGTTAGTTTGACCGTGCTGCCATGTTAGCATCTTTGGCTATATTCAAGCCATAAGCAGGTATTGTTAAATATTGTTTATATATTTCTAGATTTCTGTGTTATATTAGTTTGTTCTAATTAAGTGGTATAATAGCAAATATATAGTTTCATGTAGACAGGAGAAAATAAAAGATCTATAAAGAAGAATGAAGGAAGAGATAAAAAAAAAAAGACGTGAGAAGACTATAAAGCCAGAAATAGACAAAATCAGGAAAAGAAAAATCAAGAAAAACTGGACCAGACCAACCATCTTATGCCATCTTATTGCTCTTTAAAGGTGCTGTGTATGTTCTATAATAAAACATGTCCAAAAGTTCTTACTTGTCAGTTTGTCAGTACTGAACATGAGGTGCTGTATGTTGCACAGTCATTTGTGCTTTATTTCCTGGTCTAGAAAACCACCATGACTAATGAAAGGACATGAGCACACGAGCAATTTACACACTCCCTGGCCTAAGATGGTGTGTATTAACAGCATGAAACTACTGTGTTTTACTTTACTACCACACACCTTCTTTCTGGGTTGATCTGTTTTACATATTAACTGAAAGAGGAACATGAGTGAAATGTTGTTTTGTTGTATTTGCTAAAAGTTCAGGCCATTTAGAGCTGAGAGGCTGAAGGAGGAATGACCGTGTTGAACAAAAATGGCCATTCTGTAGATGTGAAGCCGAAAGGTGATATTAGAGGTGTTCCATTCCCCCGTATCTTATGGGCAGTTCCACATTTAATCAGGAGGAACGCTGAGCATAAGAAGGACTTTAAAACTATATTTCTGTCAAATCTAAAAAAGATAGAGAGCACGCCATAATACTGTACAAGCCTTAAAGGAATATTTCTATGTACACATTTAGTTTAAAATATAATTTAAAAAAACATAAGTGATGAAGCATTGAGAGGAAAAATGGAAAGAAGATGATGAACAAGCAGGTGACTTACTGTGCAGGAAGCCCAGCAGCTCAAGGAAGAGGAGAAAGGGATTGTGTGTGAGGGTCAGGTACAAAAACATAGACTTTTTGAAGACTGGATTTATCAGGAAGACAGTGTGTGTGTTTGTGTGTGTGTGTTGAAAGATTAACGAAACCCACACCCTCCCGAAAAGCAGCTCACACAGGAAGCTGAGTGCATTTGCACTTGTGTTTGGACTTCCTGTTAGCACCACACATGTACTGGTATATATGCATATCCGCAACACACAGCAGATACACCTTTGAAGAAGTGAAGGAAACATTTCTTCAAGCATAAAAATGCATAAAAGAGGTGATAAAGAGGTATAACAGCTGCACCATATTGCACTTTGATGACCTTTTGACCTTTAGGCTACTTTCATTGTATGTATATATAGAACTGTAAGAAGCTTGCTGAATGGTTTTTGACCCAGGTTGGTGGTTTAGAGAGGAGGGGAAGTGCGTGTGGCGCCACCTTGTGGTAATAGAATTTTGTGCACTTACAAAATTACAAATTTTGATTCAGATATTGTCAGAAGTTGTCGTCTGTTGTTAAGCTTCTGTTGTTAAGCTTCTGTTGTTAAGACAGCGTCCTCTCCACCCAAATGCAACACAATGGAAATGATGTCCATAGTAACAATATTAGACATTTTGTGTACACTGAAGTACCAGAGAAACTAGTATAGCAGTCAATACTTGGTAAGTTCCCAATGGGATCTTGGAGAGAGCATTGCACAGTTCTCACGCTGATGTTTGTGTTATGCTATGATGCTATGACCCATCTCACAAGCTCCAACTATTAAACTGTGTTGAAAATTGCAAAATCTTGATAACTTCCATTCACACAGCAGAAACAGCTCTAGAAGTGTCCATAGATGTCTGTCGCTGTATATACATGATATAGATGCCGTTGCTATGTATTTTGCATAGGCTCCAGTATCAGTTTTTCTGGTACTTCAGTGTATTATAGTATAAAGTTGTAGCAGTAACTGTATATAATTACGTAAAACTATTGTGTTTATTGTTACAAGCTCAAAGTCATTAGAGTCAGTCATGCAAATGCTTATTTATTGGTCCAGAGACATTACAATTAGATCAGCTCAGTTCTAACAATATATACAAATATCTAATAAATAGTCATCTTTATGGCTTCTTTATCAGGTAAATATTAACATCGGGTCTGGAATAGTCTGATAAATTCACAGTTTGAAAATCATATGACATATGACATTTGCAGTGCACCGTGCCGTGTACTCCCATTCTCAAAAAGGACATTAAGCGACATGTAACACTGCAATCAAACGCAGTCTCAAACGCTTCTCCAGTTTTGCTCTTGTGGGCGTGGCCTGTGCAGAAACGGCTGTTCCTAAATTGCATCTACTTTACAGTTTCATTATTATTCAGACTGTTCCCCTCTGCTCTTGAGGAAATTCTGATCAATCCTACTCACCCCTAAAGCAATTCTGCCTAACCTTGCTCAGATGAATTTTCTACACTGGTATGGAATAATTATTAGACTGATATATCGTCACATTCCGCACTGACATCTGAATTCTGAGTTCTGCACCCATTAACCACTGATTTAGATGACATTCTCAAACAGCTGCATGGAAGCCATAATACTCTCGTCCTGCGGAAAAAAACAAAGACAGAAAGCATGAAAATAAGGCAGAAACAAATACAGCTGAAACTGTAACGTGAATATAATATACTGTTATATGATTAGCAAATTAAGCAGACTGGTGCTCAGCTTTACCTTCTGACATGTGTCAATGAACTCGTCGATGGTGACGACTCCATCTCGGTTCCTGTCCATTTTCTGCAAGACAGTTTTCAATTAAAGTGCTGAGCATGCTCGCAGAGAAATTTTAACAACATGCTATTTAAATTACTGTTTATTCAGCTTTCAGTCATCTGATTAAAAGAAAGTGTATTAGCAAATTAAATGTAATTACATGAAAAAGATATTTGTGTGGACGTCTCCATGCCCGGGCATGACAACTGTTGTTTATGGAATTTAGAATTTTGTCTCATTTGGTGATCTTTTACATTGCAACAACATAAAACCTATTAGGACCTTACTAACAGAAACGCACACTAATACACACACAGTATAAACCGTATAAAATATACAGGTCAGCAGCTAAAACCTAAAAATATACAGTATATTGAATATATGAATCTTGGTCTATAAGATTCTTGGGCAATGAAGAATGAAGAAATGCTCTTACATCCTGCAAGTGGACAGCTTATTGATATAAAGTTTTTAAAGCTTTAAATAGCCTGGCTCCATCATACATCAAGGATATGCTTTATTACTATGGGACCCATAGAGCTTTAAGGTTGTCATCTCAGATACTTCTTTCCAGACTTAAGCAGAAAGGAGATTGGGCCTTTTCAAATGAGGTACCAAGACTGTGGAACAGTCTACTGCTGAATAATAGGGGAGCATCATCAATAGCTTGTATTAAAACTACACTAAAGACTTATTTTTATTCCCTGGCCTATGACAGTATTTTAGATCTGTATTATTTTTGTGTTGTGTTGTGTGTATTTATATGGGTTTGCCCTTTTTTTCTTTTTTTGTTATGCACTTTGGTGAACACTCATGTTTTTTTAAAATATAAAAATAGAACTCTACGTTTTTTTTGGCTGTCTGTTTCTGGTATATGGATCTCCCTCATTCAAGTAGATAGGAGTCTTGTCTTGTACTGCACAGAAGCAGTGCCAAAATGCTCCTGAGTGACCTGAATGACTTTATAGCCTATCCTGAGACTTCTCTAGGACCTCATCATCATTTCCAGGAAGTGTAATGAATCTATTATGTTTTTATTTTTCCATGCCTGGAAAAGTTGAATGAGTGAATGAATATTCAGGAAGGAAGGAGGAAGGAAGTTACCTGGAAAAATTTCTCCACATGCTCAAATGGTGCATCTGCCTTCACACTGGGATACGTGTATCGACCCATCATGTCGTAGATGGACTTTATGATGTCCAACATTTCCTGTTAGTCAAAAAATGTAGTGAATATGGCTAATGTGTAAATGTAATTCTGTTGTATATTAACCTGTTACTGAAACAATGATATGATAGGATGCTCTCATGGTAATGTCCTGCTGGTGACGCTGTGCACCTGCTTGGTGATGAATCCATCTTTATTGATGTCGTACAAGTTAAACGCCCAATGAAGCTTCTCTGTTACTGAACCACGCAGCAATATGGACAGTCCTATCACAAAATCCTGCCAACACACACACACACACACACACAGAATTCTATGAGATATGCATTCAATCACTACAGAAATACAACCCCAATTCCAATGAAGTTGGGATGTTGTGTAAAACTCAAATAAAAATAGAATACGATGATTTTTGAATCCTTTTCAATCCATATTCAATTGAACACTACAAAGACAAGATATTTAATGTTCAAACAGATAAACTTTATTGTTTTTTGCAAACATTCACTCAATTTTGAATTTGATGCCTGCAACATGTTCCAAAACAGTTGGGACAGGGGCGTGTTTACCGCTGTGTTACATCACCTTTCCTTTTAACTACACTCAATAAGTGTTTGGGAACTAAGGACACTAATTGTTGAAGCTTTGTAGGTGGAATTCTTTCCTGTTCTTGCTTGATGTGCAACTTCAACAGTCCAGGGTCTCTGTTGTCGTATTTTGTGCTTCATAATGCGCCACACATTTTCAATGGGAGACAGGTGTGGACTGCAGACAGGCCAGTCTAGTACCCACACTCTTTTACTACAAAGCCACGCTGTTGTAACACGTGCAGAATGTGGCTTGGCGTTGTCTTGCTGAAATAAGCAGGGACAACTCTGAAAAAGACGTTGCTTGGATGGCAGCATATGTTGCTCCAAAACCTGTATGTACCTTTCAGCATTAATGGTTCCTTCACAGATATGCAAGTTACCCATGCCATGGGCACCAACACACTCCATACCATCAGAGACACTGGCTTTTGAACTTTGCGCTGATAACAATCCGGACAGCCCTTTTCCTCTTTGGCCCGAAGGACACGATGACCATGATTTGCAAAAACAATTTGAAATATGGATTCGTCAGACCACAGGACACTTTTCCACTTTGCGTCAGTCCATCTTAGATGAGATTGGGCCCAGAGAAGGTGACGGTATTTCTGGGTGTTGTTGATATTTGGCTTTCTCTTTGCATGGTAGAGTTTTAACTTGCACTTGTAGATGGAGAGATGAACTGTGTTCACTGACAATGGTGTTCTGAAGTGTTCCTGAGCCCATGTGGTAATATCCATTACAGAATGATGTCAGTTATTAATAAAGTGCTGCCTGAGGAATTGAAGGTCACGGGCATTCAATGTTGGTTTTCGGCCTTGCCGCTTACTTGCAGAGATTTGTCCAGATTTGTCCTGAATCTTTTGATGATATTATGGACTGTAGATGATGAAATCCCTACATTCCTTACAAATTGCATGTTGGGTAATGTTGTTCTTTAAGTGTTGGACTATTTGCTCATGCAGTTGTTCACAAAGTGGTGAACCTCGCCCCGTCCTTGCTGGTGAACGACTGAGCCTTTTGGGGATGCTCCCTTTATATACCCAGTCATGGCACTCACCTGTTTCCAATTACCCTGTTCACTGGTGGAACTTTCCAAACAGGTGTTTTTTGAGCATTCCTCAACTTTCCCAGTCTTTTGCTGCCCCTGTCCCAACTGTTTTGGAACGTGTTTCAGGCATGAAATTCAAAATGAGTGAATATTTGCAAAAAACAATAAAGTTTATCCATTTGAACATTAAATATCTTGTCTTTGTAGTGTCTTCAAATGAATATGGGTTGAAAAGGACTTGCAAATCATCGTATTCTGTTTTTATTTATGTTTTACACAACATCCCAACTTCATTGGAAGTGGGGTTGTACATTAAAAACTAAACAAGGAGACAGAGAGCAAATGAGAAGATACCAGAAAGAGTTAGATGTATACAGCGAATAAAAAACAAAAGTAAGAGACCAGCAGAAAGTGAGACAGACTGAGTGCGTTTCTTACCTCAAACTGTATAGAACCATTTCGGTCCATATCAAACGCATTGAACAGAAAATGTGCATATGTCGTCGCATCTAAAAAGAGTAGTGTGAGAAAAGCACCCAGTTTCAGTTTTTAGTTATTTATTATAATTTAGATTGTACTTTTGCTTGTATAATATTTGTGTAAGACCACTGAGGCATCACAGTTTAAAAATGACATTTTACATAATTTTAATAATAATAATAATAATAATAATAATAATAATACTTCTATCATTGTTATTAATCACAATATTCAGCCAATTTATGAACAAATAGTCGATTTGTCAATAGCTAATTTTGACAGTAAAACAAATTTACTAAAATTAAGTGTTTTTTTTTTTTTTATGAAGTGGTTTATTGACACTGTTTGTAGTTATAATCAGTTTATTTGGATATGCAAAAACATTACATGCGAATACTTATGCTGCAACATTTTAGCTGTGGGAATGTAATAACATTGGATGTTTTCAGAATACTGCAAGGAAGTTATTTTTACATTGTTAAAGCCTAAGATTTTTAACCAGCCAAATACATTGTTCATTGTTTGGAGATTATTACTTTTAGCTGGGATACTAGGCTAGCAGTGAACAAACCCCTTAAATACTCTATGTATACACAAAAGCATCAGGGAAAAGAGTGTGAGATTATCATTCAGTAGGGTAAAATTAACCCAGCATACCTCCTTGAGGGAAGAATTGGGAATAAATAACCTTAAAGTTTTCCTCATTGACTAATCCACTTGGGCACTCCTAAGCAGACAGAGAAAGAGAAAGAAAGAGAGAGAGAGAGAGAGAGAGAGAGAGAGATTAATATCGAGATTAATATACAGTACCAGTCAAACACCTCAAATTCAGTGGATTATTTTACAATTTTCTGGATTGTATATTCATACTAAAGTCAAACTATGAAAAAATACATATGGAATTATTTAGTAAACAAAAAAGTGTTAAACAAACCAGAATCTGTTTTATATTTTAGATTCTTCAA
>JANCOA010000004.1:18519847-18531487 GCA_024363135.1 Leptodoras oyakawai | reverse complement strand
CAATGCTAGCTCACCTCCCAAATCAGGCACAGGTGGAGGAGATCTGGCTGAGTGGAGCCGGAAATTGGTCCACCTACACGCAGTGCTAGCTTGCCGAACGAGTCAGGTGGTGGGCTCTAGAGGCCGCTGACGTGACACAAACATGCAAAAAATCTGGAAATCAGGAAGGGGGCAAACACTTTTTTCACACCACTGTAGATAGAGGAAGAAGACATACCTTTTTAAATTCTATTCTCAGAGCTACCGTTCTTGTCTTCAGTCTGAGATTTCTAAGATTTATCTATCTCACTGTCTAAACATGAGTCTTTGTTCTCTCTCTCTCTATTGATTTATTCCTGTTTTAGAGTACACTCAGGGCTAGCTTGAGGAGGGTGCTGAGATTTGCAAGATTACTGGAAGATTACTGGATAAGTTTTTTTAACATTCCTCACCTTTCCCAACTGTTTTGGAACGCGTTATCAAATTCATGGCGTCAAATACAAAATGAGTGAATATTTGCAAAAAACAATAAAGTTTATCCATGTGAAAATTAAATATCTTGCCTTTGTAGTGGATTCAATTGAATATGGGTTGAAAAGGATTTGCAGATCATTGTATTCTGTTTTTATTTATGCTTTGCATAATGTACCAACTTCATTGGAATTGGGATTGTAAGATGCTGTGAGGTTTACATAAAAAAAGCAGTTTGAATGCGCACACACGTGGAGATTTGCAAGACCTCACCTATAGCAAACAACAGGGACTCTAGCAGTTTATCCCAGGTTTTATCATTGTCATATAACTTACAAATCACATTTTAAGCATTCTATTAAATTGTTCGACCATCCATCTGTGGATCATAAATGCTATTGCAAATCAATAATGTGTATAAAGACGGACATTACACTTGCCACGCTTCATGAAACAATCAGCAAAATCTCCACCAAATATCTGGACGCAGCCCTGATCGTGGCTGGGGATTTTAATAAGTTCAAGAATGCCTACAAAACACCTCTCTCCCTGCTTTTGGAGAGGCTGATTGTGCCTCCATTTTCCTCATGCCAGAATATAAACAAAAGCTGAAACAGGAAGCTCAGACACTGGTCTACCCAATCAGAGGTCAGATGCTGGTCTGCCCAATCAGAAGCCAGCCTTCAAGATGCAATGAATGACGTTGACTGGGATATGTTTTGGGCAAGCTCTGATGATGTTAAAGAGTTTATGGAAGTAGTTACAAGCTTTATAGGGGATCATCTGTCCCTGTCCCTAACTCCAGCATACAAGCCACTCATATGTAGACAAAAACCAGCCATAAAGACAGTCAGAGTGTGGAATGAAGAAGCAACCTCAGCCCTGCAGGACTGCTTTGAGGACACAGACTGGGGGGTTTTTGCTGAGGGGACAGATCTGGACACTCACACATCAGCTGTTCTGGATTACATGAAGTTCTGAATTTGCTGAATTTGTAACTAAGACCGTTACTGTCAAAGTGCTACCCATCCAGAAGCCGTGGTTCAACAAAGAACTAAGGACAATGCTCAAGGTGAGGAACTCTCCTTTCAGTCGTGGAGACCAACAAGCCTACAAGAAGGCAAGGAACGACCTAAGGAAGGGCATCATTATAGCCAAGTGCAAATACGAACAGCACATCCATGAGCACTTCGAAAATAACAACTCTAGAGGAATGTGCCAAGGAATAAAAGCACTCACCGGATATAAAGGCAATACCACACTCACAACTGCCACAGATAAAACCCACCGGACACGCTGAACCGTTTTTTTGCTCACTTTGACCATCAGCAGAACAATCTGGAATCCACCATTCAGTCTAACCTGACAATCGAAGATGCCCCCATTCAGCAGATCAGGTCAGATCCACCTTGCGCATGATCAATACAAGAAAGGCCCCTGGACCAGATGGTGTCACTGGTCGAATTCTCAGGACCTGCGCAGATCAACTATTAGGGGTGTTCACCACTATTTTCAACCTCTCTTTACAACTTGCTGTTGTTCCCACATGCCTCAAATCCGCCACCATTGTCCCAGTACCCAAGTCAAACATGGTGAACTGCCTTAACGACTATCTCCCAGTTGACCTAAAACACCCATCATCACTAAATGTTTTGAAAGACTCATTATTCCTCACATTAAATCTGCCATCCCAGCTGACCTAGACCAACATCAGTTCACATACCGAACTAACAGGTCAACAGGGGATGCTGTGATCACAGCTCTCCACACAGTCCTCACTCATGTGGAACAGAAAAACACATATGCAAGAATACTGTTTGTAGACTTCAGCTCAGCCTTCAACACAGTTATTCCACACAAACTGGTCAGTAAACTGAGCAATCTGGGCCTGGGCAGTTCACTGTGCTCATGGGTATTGGACTTTCTAAGCAATAGCCTGCAGAATGTAAAGTTGGGAGATCTTGCACATCTTCCACAATCACACTAAACACAAGAACACCTCAAGGATGTGTCCTCAGCCTCCTCCTCTACTCCCTCTTTAAACATGACTGCTCCGCCATTCACACCTCCAACACCATTGTCAAGTTTGCTGACGACACCACCATTGTAGGACTGATAACAGACAACAACGAGTCAGCCTACAGGGAGGAGGTTCAGCATCTGACAGTCTGGTGCGACAATAATCATCTGAATCTGAACCCCAGCAAAACCAAGGAACTGCTTGTGGATTTCAGAAGACGCACACGCACTGAGAACGCGACTCTCTACATTGATGGAGTGGAGGTTGAAAGAGTGGAGAGCTTCAAATTCCTTGGTGTGCACATCACTGCTGACCTCACCTGGACTTCCAACACCTAGCACCAAGTGGGGAAGGCACAACAGAGGCTCTACTTCCTCAGGAAGTTTTAGACTTTCCCACCACCCTCAACACTTGCTGGTGAACTTTTACAGAGCCACTATAGAAAGCCTATTCTATCCTATCTATCCTATATGACCTATTTCTGCACAGCTTGGTTCACCAGTTGTACAGCACGGGACAGGAGAAACCTGCAGAGAGTGCTGAGAGAAGCTGAAAAAAATGTAAGAAAAATGGCGGTACAGGAATAAAATAGAGGCTCGTCTATGTGATCACAACAGCAGACCTTTGTGGCGTGGCCTCAGGACTATCATGGACTTTCAGAAACAAACTCACACCTCAAATGAAGTGGTCTCCTCATTGGCTGAAGGTTTGAGCACCTTCTATGCATGCTTCAAGGACGGAACCACAAGAGTGAATACCATTAGCACTGCTAGCCTATCAATGAAGTGCTGTGAGAAACTCAAATGTTCGACTCTTCCCAATTCACTAGACCCGCTTCAGTTCACCTATCATAGTAATAGGAGCACTGAAGATGCCATGTCATACTGTACATCGCATCTGGATATTGGGAAGGGGAACTATGCATGCCTGCTGTTTGTTGACTACAGTTCGGCATTCAACACAATTGTTCCCACCAGACTGGTCACAAATCTTGGAGACCTGGGGCTAAGATAACAATCATAATCTCAGTTGCTGGCATGAAAGCACCAACATTCTGTTCTTCTTCTTCTATGTTTTCTTCTTCTCCTTCTCTCTGCAAATTTTCTTCCATATTTGCACAGGTCACAATATTTGATGGAAAGCTATGAAATTAGATAGGATCATAGAGTCCTATAATAGTGTCCCTGTTCTTTTAGAAATGATTGTGATTATGGTTGCCACATAGTAATGCTCCAAAGTGTATTTTCTCTGATAGGAATACTGTGGCTATGGTGTGGAGGGGTTCAAATAAGCCATGTTCCACTCTTGGCTCTTCACTGAAAATCCTTTTATTTTAACATGGAGGAAACAGCCGTATAGCACACACACACAAAGAGACTCCTACAACTACAACTAACTCAAAATGACGGAGGCGAGAAAGAAGACACCCCTGAAGCCCTAATGCATGGTGGGATGTGCAATCACGTAGCAACATTTTCATGTTTTTCAATAGCCTTTTGCCCATAGCTTTACACATAACTGTTCAAACAAAGCAAGTAGCAACATTCAAACAACCAACTGGGTTAACATAACAACTACCTAGCAAAACTTTACCAACCACCTTGAATCTTTTAACATTTTAGAGTTTAGAACCTTTAAATACTTCAGCAATTTTAACATTTTACTCTTTACATATTAGAAATGTTTAGCTTTTATGCTTTACATGCACAGACATGATTCTTGCCTTGTGACTCTAGTGCAGAATTCTGTTTATTTTGTACACCCTTGTGTTTTTTTTATTTTGACAAGATCGTGGATGCAAGCGGCGGAAATGAGTTTCCTCCGCAGGGTGGCTGGGCGCTCCCTTAGAGATAGGGTGAGATCCACGGTCACGAGGGAGGAGCTCGAAGTAGAGCCGCTGCTCCTCCACATCAAGAGGAACCAGTTGAGGTGGCTAGGACACCTCTTTCGGATGCCCCCTGGATGCCTCCCGGCCTGTTCCAGGCACGCTCTAACAGGAGGAGACCTCGGGGAAGACCCAGGACATGCTGGAGGGACTATGTCTCTCGCTGGCCTGGGAACGCCTCGGGATTCCTCCCGGGGAGCTGGCTGAGGTGTCGGGGGAGAGAGAAGTCTGGGCATCTCTGCTTAGACTGCTGCCCCCGTGACCTGGCCCCGGATAAGTGGAAGAAAATGGATGGATGAATGGAAATCATTTGTACTGATCATTTGGACTTTGATTGACAATAACAAAACACTATAATATTGTTTTATTCTGGACTTCTTCATACCAGCATCATGACAAGTCATGACAAACTTTAGCCTTCTAGTTTATATATCACCTTTCAGACAATTAAAAATTCAAAATGATTAATAGTCGAAAGTAAATAAATGTTTGTTTTCCTTACTCAGTCTAGTTGATGTTTTTAGATTTGCTATACTAGTATAGCAATATGTCCATAACTATTTTTTACATGAATCCATTTTGTGACCTTGTTTTCTTATTGTATGTCCTGTGTTCATATTGCTTCCACAGGGGTCCAGGTTTCAGGAGAAAGGAATGCACATATCAGAGGATGGTTATTTGGATAATATATTTCTGTGTGTGTTTTGCGCATTGTGGTTTAGTGGTAGAGCACATCATCCAAGGTATGTTTTTGGGTGAGACACATGCCTTGTATTTGCAGTAAAGTGACTACACAGTATTTTTTTAACCACACTATCTCTGTGTATGTTATTAATTGAACTAGCACTTGAATAATGTCACTGCTGTAATTATTGGTTTGAATTTTATATGGAACCATGGAAAATACTTGAATACTTACTTCATGCTGTCTATGTTTCATGCTGTATGTTTGTATTCCACATGGGTTGGCATGTATTTTGAATAGATTGAACCAAGTTTTACATTTGAATCAATTATGTAGTAGAAATATAAAAAAATATATTATTATTATTATTATTTATTATTAATTGATTATATTTGTTTCATTATTTAATTAGTAGGATAAAATGACTTTTTATTTATTTACAGTATGTCCTGCAATATGCATACATATCAACATTTGTGCTCTATTGTTATTGTCTTCTCTTGTAATTATTTTCTTATTTTAGTAATAGTAAATCATGGTAAATTGTATCTGAAACCTTTGGCACCATTGAAACCATTGTCTCATGCATTTGATAATAGACATGTCTGGAAGTTTTTTTAGTTGTTGTTTATTTTTTTAGTTGTAGTATAGTTTATCAAACAATTTCAGTATGCTTCCAATGCACTCCTGCATATTTTTGCATGATATTTTAATGTGATAAAGCATGATATTTTAATGCTTACCTTAAGCTAGTCATGCCTTTCCTAGACCTTTTCATGTTGCACAGAGGTGAGTCAAAATAACTTTGACTTCTGCCTTTGTGCCTTTTCTCTCATAGATAATTTTGGGCTTTCACACCTCTGTGCAACTTTTTGTAGTTCTGTGGGTGTCACTACATGCAAACTAGATGTATAAGGAATGTGCTTTGCTGTACAAGCTGATACAAAAAAATCAGTTTGCCTGTACTTTTGTAATAGTGAAAGAAATTAGTTTGGTTTGGCTAATAAACATTTAGACATTTGCTAAAAGGCTGAGCCCATGTGCCCATGCAGGAAACACCCCAACAATGACTTAAGCCTGAGAGAGCTAAATTCTATATACTTGTCAAGGACAAAGCTCCATAGAAGATACCAGTTTAAAGTAGATCACAAACACATCTAAACTTAATTATGAGAAAAGCTTTTTTCCATAATACAGCTTTCTATTTATGCTATAAAAATGTGGTGTACTTAACGGTTCATAAGATGGGTTCATAATGGTTCATAAAATGCTTGTACATCTTCTCTGTTATGACCTCGCTTGTAAAAAAAACTGGTCCCTTCCAAAACAGTACTCGACTGTTCAAGGTTGGGAATATGATAATGTAAGCTGTGTTTATCTTATTCAGAAAACAGGTGCAAAACTAGAAAAAATAAAAACAATCTTGCTGTCTCTAAAGACTTTAAATGATAATTAAATAATTTACATAACAAAGCAAAAAGTTTATTTCAATTCAATTTAGTACAGAAATTACAGCTTTATCACAAAGAAAACAATTTGTAAAAATTAGGAAAAAACTCAGAGTTAGTAAAGCCTAAAAATGTGCAATGCCAGTTTAAACTTAAAAGTGTCAGGTTTCATTGAAGTCTTCTTGTTATAAGACCAGTATGTTTGAATCAGGCAGCTGCTTATATATTGTGATACAAAGAGATTTCCAAGGTCAAGGAAATGTTATTTCAACAGTTGCCCAAACAGGTACATCTCATCTAGCCTTGCTTCTACTGGATACACACTGATAGCATAAACCCAAATACATGTATCAAAGACATTATTCATTCATTGTATCATTCTTAGAAAAAAAACAGACAGCAAAATAAGAGAACAGACCGAGGACAATCGTATCATAGCCCCATTCGACAAACTGATAGATTCTTCAGCGTGTTCACTCACAGATATAGAAATTTGAATAATGAATGCACCTATGATTATTTATACCTTTGTCTTTATAAAAGAATGGATTGGCCTTCAATGCCAGGCCTACCAGGGAGATCTGCCCCAGGAAGTGGTACTGGACTGGTTAAAGACACACATTCTGAAGGGACTACAGTTAGACAAGCCGCCTGTGCTGATGCTACACAGTCCATCTGATCAGAGGGTGCATGCAGCAGCCCAGTATGGAGCTTGGCGAGTACGCAGGGAGGCTTGGCTGGAGAAGAGGCAGCAGCAGGAGATTTCAAAAATCATTCTGTTCCCTATTTCTGGTAAGTCAATTAATGCCAATTGATGCAAACTGTTTAGGCTTGAAAGACTAATGTTTTTTTAGAGTGCTACCAAGCACAACATAATTCTTTTAGTGCTAATGTCATATTACTACAAAGTACTAGAACTAGACCTGTTATTCATAGCCAAATATACCCTTATACTTTTATCATATCTTTCACACTGGGCATTACACTGGTTTCCTAATTCAGGATTTCCCCATTTTTGGAATAATATAAATCATAATATATTTTGAACAGAATATATCTTGTCCAAACATGAACTTTTATGTAGTGCATATCTCTTTTCTTTTAAGTATCTCTGAAGTAACAAAATTGACCAAGTACTAATGTAAGAAATTTGTGCTAGTTTCAGCCAGCTTCTGACAAACAGCATTATACCAGTGAAAATTCCAGTCATATGAAAAGTAAAAATTTTACAAGACTGAATTATGATACATCATTAAAAAGTTGATGTTCCAAAATATTTGACTGTTAGGATGCTACAATTTGAAGTGCAAACCCATAAAGTAAAGGCAATAAGACTAAGCTACAGGGATTAAGTATAGGAAGGAATTTCTTAATAGTGTATCTTATGCTAACATCCTTTCTCCTCCTAGACATCACCTGCCTGGATACTGTCTTAGTCTCTTCAGAGAATTCACCCAGACACTTTACATACTACTTCCAGCCATCTCTGGACAGTCAGAAGTCCATTATCACCTCAGTGGACTTCTGGTTCTATGCTGGTGAGGCCATTGCAGCAAATATCACCTCTGTGCCACTTTACATGCTCACATCACAACAGGAACTAAGGCAGTTAGCTCAAAGGCCATCTAAATGCAGTCCAGATGGCTGGAGCATCTACAGGCTTAAGCACCACTTCCATAGTGCCATAGCCAATGGGCCATTCCTGCTGCAAGTACGATGCCTTGTATGTGGCTGCTATGCATCAGAGGAGGACAAAACCCCTTTCTTGTATGTCCACATCAGGCCACATGGGCCTAAGCGATCCCGAAGAGCAACCAGCATCGTTTGGTCACCAACTGTCATTAAGAAGCTCCAGAGGCCCTCACCTGAAAAAGATAATACTTATTGCAGGAGGGAGCAGATCAAGATCTCTTTTGAGGAGTTGGGCTGGGACAACTGGATTGTCCACCCAAAGACTTTCAGCTTTTACTACTGCCATGGGAACTGCTCAAACCCTGAATTTACAGCCACACGTTTGGGTATGCACCAGTGTTGTGCACCTGTGCCCGAGAGCATGAGGTCTCTACGCTTTACCACCACCTCAGATGGAGGATTCTCATTCAAATATGAGACACTGCCCAATATCATACCTGAAGAGTGTAACTGCATTTGAAACATTTGTTCAGGTTCATGCAGATTAACTTTTAAAAATCTTGTAATATAGATGCACTTGTAGAATAAAGTTTGATTCAGTTAGTCCTCCAGGTACTATTCAAATCTGTTGCTCATAGACCTGCTGCTTTGTGGTAATCCTGTAACTTGGTCATATTAATTTTCTAAATTTTGCCCATGAGAAGAATGCTTTTGTTTCAGATCATTAAATAATTTGAAAACCTGGTTGTTCTTATTTTGTATCCCTGGGGCATGACTAGCTTAAGGTAAGCATTAAAATAACATGTTTTATCATATGAAAATATCATGCTTTTTATGTAAAAACAAACCCATTACAATCTGCAAATGCAGACATTTTTTTAAGTATGAACAAAAACATTAATGCAGCAGTGCATTGGAAGCATACTGAAATTGTTTGATATACAATATTACAACCTTCCAGACATGTCAGTTACCAAATGTCACATGTGTCAAAGATAACAAGTGCCAAAGGTTTCAGATACAATTTACCATGATTTGCCAACCCATGTGGAATACAAACATACAACATGAAACATAGACAGCATGAAGTAAGTATTCAAGTATTTTCCATGGTTCCATATAAAATTCAAACCAATAATTACAGCAGTGACATTATTTAAGTGCTATTTGAATTAAAAACATACACAGAGGTAGTGTGGTTAGAACTTTACAGCAAATACAAGGCATGTGTCTCACCCAAAAACATACCTTGGGTGATGTGCTGTACCACTAAACCACAATGCTCAAAACACACACAGAAATATCTTGTCCAAATAACCATCCTCTGATATGTGCATTCCTTTCTCCTGAAACCAGGACCCTTAGTTGCTTAGTTTAAACAGTTATGTGTAAAGGGCAAAAGGCTATTGTAAAACATGAAAATGTCCTAGAATATTTTAGTTTCTTTGCTAGGGTGTTGTCAGGCTACTCCATTTGGCAGCTAGGTTGGTTGGTAGGTTTACCGAACTGATTGCTAGGCTAACTCATTTGGTTGGCAAAATGTTGCTAGGTGATTGCTCCCCATGTACTACATCATGATAATAGTACAATACTAGCGTTAAATGCATTGACTGGCCCTTTGAGTCATTTTAAAACTCTTCACTGGCAAATAGACCTTTACTGTACTTTTAATGGATGTCTATTAGTAAATTTAAATTTTTTCACCTCAAAGAAACACTCAAAATCCATTATATTCACAAAATTGCTAAACTAATGGTTAACTAACTAATGTAGTTGTAGTAGTCTGTTTGTATGTGTGCTGTTCGGCTGTTTCCTCCATGTTAAAATAAAAGGATTTTCAGTGAAGAGACAAAAGTGGAACATGGCTTATTTGAACCCCTCCACACCATAGCCACAGTATTCCTATCAGAGAAAATACACTTTGGAGCATTACACTGGGAGAGCCAGTGCCTAGCCGGCAGCATAGAGCGCAAGGCAGGAACAACCCTAGACAGGGTGCCAATCCATCGTAGGGCATACACACTCACGGGCCACTTTAGAGACACCAATCAACCTAACGTGCATGTCTTTAGACTGTGGGAGGAAACCGGAGTACCCGGAGTAACATTTAACAAAAACATTGTTTTTGTTAAATGTTAGTTAACTGCATTCATATTGTGTAAAGTACAGAAAATGCTGCTATTTTTTTCAATTAAGAGTGCTGTATTTTTATTTTTATTTTTGGTAAATGTCTCATCTAAAAGCTGTTAAAAACAGATATTTAATGTATTCCATTTATATAGAATTTATTGATAAATTATATGACACATTTTAATAAATAATTTATTCTTGTAATTTTAATATAATTTACTGTCATTTTGAAAAAGTGGTTAAATTAATACACATTCAGAATTATAAAATGTTTCAGAATTATAAAATGTGACTAAATGTTTCCTAATAGTCAATATCTCCACAGCAAAATTATTTCATTGCATTTAGTTTAATAAAATTATTCAAAATAAAATGCCAGATTTACTTTCTGTGTGCTAACTTACTTGTCAGGTAAATCTGAGTACACATTACATTAGTAACATGATTTTGTTTAATTCATTTCTGTCACAATCTGCCATACTGTGCATATATTCAACATATGTAAAAAAGCTGTTATTTAAGTGTAATGATCATTGTCCCCTTGAACAGAGAGAACACAATGGATGCTCTGAGAAGCTCCTCTCATCCTCTGGTTTAGCGATTGTTTGCCACCTCAGAGAACACTGCTTAGTAGTGTTTTACTGCCACCTATTGGACAGTTTATTGATGGTTTTCACATCTTGTCAAAGATTTTTTTTTGTTTTACATGTGACAAACCTTTCAATATTTTAACAGCCTTATTATATTTTCAGTATTAAAGAATTAAACATTTTCAAACTTGTTTGCAAATAATTTCCATATAAAAAGCTGATTATATTTCAAACCCCATTTCCAGAAAAGTTGGGATAATTTCTAAAATAAAAACGGTAATTTGTTAAATCGCATAAATTTTTATTTAATTGAGTGTAAAAAAATCATTTTCTCTGTTTTCACTGGCAAACCTAATTGTGTTTTGTAAATATAAAAATAATACAATGTGAGGCCTGCTACACTCTCAAAAAAAGTTGGGACAAAGGTGAGAAGATTTCATAGAAACAGCAGCACAAAATTTCACAGAAACAGCAGCACATTCTCTTGCCCAAAAGTCATCTGAGATGGACTGAAAGACAGTGGAAATGTGTTCTATGGTCAGATAATTGAACGTTTCAGTTTGTATTGGGGGAAATCAGCTTCTATGTGCCAAAGATGAAAAAGACCATCTGGACTGTTACCAACAAAAAGTGCAAAAACCAGATCCCACGACCTGGATGATCTGCATATATCCATTGATGTGAAGTTTTACATTTGGTATTTTGGAGAGATATATGTTTCCATGGGCGGCACGGTGGCGCAGTGGATAGCACCGTCGCCTCACAGCAAGAAGGACCCGGGTTCGATCCCCGGGTGGGGC
>JANCOA010000004.1:18319665-18330465 GCA_024363135.1 Leptodoras oyakawai | reverse complement strand
ATCCATGTTTCTGTTAAACACAGTACACTAAATACTTGATCAGTAATAGTTTCGTTAACAATGAGTGATTTAGATGTAAGAGACCTAATATTTAACAGTCCTACTTTCAAAGGTTCTGGCTTTGTATTCAGAATGATCAAATTTTATAGTAATTAGATTACTAGAACAAACATTCTGAGTATTTCTACGTTTTTGTTTTTCTCGGGGAACAGACACAGTCTCAATATGGTGGAACCTGAGTGACGACTCCGTTCAGCTAGCAGACGGTCGGTTTAGCCTGTTTGTCTGGTCCTTGGCCTTGGCTCTGGATTAACTAGCCCTGTGCTGAAAATATGAGCTATGCTGCCCGAAATGAGAGCAGCACCTTCCCGAGTGGGATGGATACCGCTGGACACATGAAGCGGAGAGGAGTGGTGCTCCCGTGGGCGAGCCTTTTCGCTAGCTTTGGCTCCGCGATTATGCTGTTGAGTTGTCAGCCACTCACCCGCTGTGAGGGCTCTGATGCCGGCATTGGAGGATTTCTAAATCGGCCTAAGGCATCCAGACTTTCCCCTACAGAAACTACACTACTCTTACTCTCTCTATCATTCTCTAAAGTCCGGATGCGCACCTCTAAAGCTGTAATCTTCTCCGTTGGAGAGCTAACTAATACATACTTAGCACAGGTAAAATGACCACTAATGACGGAGGTAGAATAACTGAACATCCTGCACTCCACACACTAAACAAGCTGAATGTTGGCCATGAATAAATGTTACTGTACCTTATCAGAGGTGTGTAGAGGTTGTTTAGACAGATCTGGCGTGGATGGCGTCCGCTCGCTGTCTATAGAAAACTAACAAAACTAGCAGCAAAAAAAGGCTGCTGCAGAAAAAAGTGGTGAAAAATACTGCATAACGATAGTTCGGGGGGGAAAAAAAAGAGAGCTGGAAATATGAAAAAAATTAAAAACTCAACCAGTAGAGTTTAAAGATGCACATACAGCTGTTCGTGAACTAATCTGAAGGCCACATGAAGTTTTTTTTTTTTTTCTTCCTAATTTAGTCATCTCCAATTCCCACCTGTCAGTGCTTTCCCCCTTGTCACGACGAACTGCCAGTCAGGGAGGGCAAAGCCTTTGCATGCTTCCTACACTTGAAGCAAACTGCTGCCTCTTTTCGAACTGCAGCTCATGCAACCATTGGGAGCGGTGTAGCGCGCTTGGAGGAGAGCACTCCTGCCCACCTCTTGTATACATGAGCTCACAGACGCCCGTGACTGGACAGTGTCCCGCTAATTGACATGGAGGGAGAACGTATGCTGCCCCTACCACCCTGAGAGCACGGCCAATCTTGCTCTCTGGGCTCCCGGCTACGGGCAGCTATAACATCACCTGGATTCGAATTCGCAATCTCCGGATGATAGGGCGAACGCATTGCCGTTGCACCACACGGGAACAGCAGGCCACATGAAGTTTAGAGGTCTGTAGCGATTGACTCTGCAGAAAGTTGGTGACCTTTGCACACATGTGCCTCAGCATCCACTGACCCCGCTCCGTCATTTTACATGGCCTACCACTTTGTGGCCGAGTTGCTGTTGTTCCCAATCACTTCCATGTTGTTATAATACCACTGACAGTTGACTGTGGAATATTTAGTAGCGAGGAAATTTCACGACTGGACTTTCACAAATGTGTGTAGAAGCAGTCTGGATGCCCAAGTGCTTGGTTTTATACACCTATGGCCATGGAAGTGATTGGAACAACTGAATTCAATGATTTGGATGGATGAGTGAATACTTTTGGCAATATAGTGTATGTGTCAGGATTTAGCCCTCATCATAGCAGAGACAGTGCTGGTAAAGTGGTAAGTGATCTCTGATCAGGCTTGTGTGTCTTTGCTTACTTGACCTTAGTGCAGCTTTTGACACCATGACTTGTACTCATACTTTCTCCTTCATAGATGTTATTGGAGTTAAGGCCCCCTGGTTCAGAACCTATTTGACTGTTATCAGTTCGTAGATGTAAATGGTGAGTTCTACAAGTATACTAAGGTTTGGTGTTCCACAAGGCTCTGTTTTAGGCCTATTGCTATCTTTCTCTATATATGCTACATCTGGATAAAATTATTCATAAACACAGTGTTAGTTTCTGCTGTTATGCTGATGACACACAGTTGCATATCTTAGCAAAGCCAAATAAGAGACACCAGCTTAATAAATTTGAAGAATGTGTAAAGGACTTTAATTCAATTCAAGTTTATTTCTAAAGTGCTTTCAACAACAGACACTGTCCCAAAGCGGTTTTACAAGGACATAAAATCCAGACAACTTTTTAATTTATCTAAATTGTATCCCTAATGAGCAAGCCAGGGAAGACGGTGGCAAGGAAAAACTCCCTGGGATGATAAGAATAAGAATCCTTGAGACAACACAGACTGGAAAGGGAACCTATCCTCTCTCTAGCAAGGCATTTCCACGAACAAAACTGTCACTCTCTGGATATTTTTTCTTTACTGCACAGTTTGGAGTGAAGTCGTGGCTGATCCCAGAACACATTATTTGTTCAATTTGTTCAATCTAGCTCTAGCTGAAACAGTAGCATGACTAGATTTTCTTGTAGTAACAGACATCTTCAAAACTTATCCACAGGCAGAGTGGATAGAAATAAACACCTAAATAAGAAAATAAAATATTTCTGAAAAGACTGAGGTTAATTCTTGAATCTTAAGATATCATGCGTATTTCAGACGGCAGACTAATGGGGCAAAATGGCCCTCACTTATAACATACATTTTTAAAGATCCAAGTTAATATTGAGACCCAACCTAAAACTTTTGAGTATGAAAGACCATTTGTTTGTGTGCTTGATGTAAAGACCCAAGGGAGGCGGGGCCAAGTGACCAAAAGCAAGTGATACAAATGCCAGGACACATGGTGGACAGAATGGTGTGGGTTGTTTCACTTTTTAGTGTGGGCCATGGAAAGATTTAATGGCAGAGATAATCAAACATTGCATCTCAAATTATTAGTCAGACAATTTTGAAATTGCCTAAATAATTTATTGTTTATTGACTGAACAAATGGGAACCATACTGATCATTAAAACAAATTACCCACCTATAAGAAGTCTAGACTGGTTGTGCTGGACTCAATAGCTGTATAGTGGAACAGTTGTATCCTGAAGCAAAATACACAAAAAACAATCAAGTGACTTTCAAGATGACATTTGTGGATTTCATTATTGTTGTATACTCTTGCAATAAACCACATTAAATGCACTTTCTTCTAAAATATCACATACCATGATTTAATTGTGATTGGTCCACAAGGGAATACAGGAGCTATTTGAACAAAACAGAAAAACACATACTCATTACTGAGGATTTCTAGACCAAGACGAGACTTTTTCTTTTGCTGCCTCATGCTGCCGTGTACAGTATACTTAAGAGAACTTGCAGTATTCCTACTTACTGAGTATCGTAAACACTGGATATTACTAAATGAGCTGTGTTCTGTTCTACTTGCAAATGTCTCAGCATGCACAAAGTCTGTATTCCAAAATAAAGCTAATCCAATCCTACACCTTGCCACATTCCAACTGTTGAGTGTCAGTCTGTTCATTATGACCTACTTTACATTTACTTTTCCTTTAATTTGTCACCTATATGTGAACAATAGGTCCACAGCAAAGGGGCACCTAAATTAAGTAGGGCTGCACTGCTGACTTTCCCCACTTTGGTACTTGATAAATGGAGGGCAAGACTTAGTATTTGTAATGTTTTTGTCTACTGAAATACATATTTTATACATATGAATACATATGAACACATTTATTCTAGACAAATATTGAACAAGCATATAAAACTGCCACACAGCAGTCCAATCTGAATAGAAGTTTGTATCTAGCATTGTACAGGTATCCGCTTCTGGGACATTTCTGTATGTATATGAAAGGTTAACACATCTGGTGAGAGGAAAATACTGTCAACTGGGTATATTATGTACATATTGGAATACACAAAATAATGGCACTATAAGACTATGGTTTTCAATAGAATACATAATTTAAAATGACTATTTGATAAATATCAACAAAGAGAGGATTAGTATTACCATAACACAAAATGTAGACCTTAAGACTGGAGTTGTTTATTGTATAGAAGTGACAGCATCCAAATTTTGACAGCATCCAAATCTGCATGTTTTCAAACAAAACGGAGTTTATTTTTTACCCTGCCTTGCTGACATTTCTTAGAAAAAACCTACAGTTCTGTGACAAAGTATTTTCACCCCCTTACCAAGTTTTTCTATTTTTGCTAATTTGTGACATTGAAATGTTTCAGATCATCCGACTCACTTTAATATAAGATAAAGACAAGAGTAAACACAAAATGCAGCTTTAAAATGATCAATCTGTTTACTGAAGATAAAGATTGATTCAAAACCTATATCACCCATGTGAAAAAGTAATGCTATGTTGTTCTTATTTAAAACTGTTTTGAGGGAGTAAATCTTTGCAAAATACATAGCAGTCCCCTCTAAAAGTATTGGAACAGCAAGGCCAATTCATTTGTTTTTTCATATGATGAATGACACAACAGAAAAGAATTTCCACTTTCATTTCCTGACTTACACCGAAATGTGTTAAACAACTTAGAACATGACATCCTTTATTTTAACCCATACATTTTCTCAAGTAATAAAAAAAAAGTAGAACATGTGAGTGAAAGGCGTTTCCTGGTGCCCAGGTATGACTTGTTAAATTGTTTAAACAAGTAATAGCTCTGAATGTCTACTCTTGGTTTGAGCCCTGGGTTTTGTCTCTAAATGCTACATTCATTAAGAAGGATGAAACAACATGAAGACAGAGAGCTATCTATAGGAGAAAAGGAAACCATTTTGAAGCTGAGAAAAGAGGGAAAATTGATCAGTGCCATTGCACAAGCATCAGGCATGTCCAATACAACAATTTGGAATGTGATGAGAAAGAAAGAAACCAGTGGTGTACTAACAAGCAGACATTGAACAGGTCAGCCAAGGAAAACAACAGCAGTTAATGAGGAGAGAAAAACCCCGTCTCTCAACTAGGCATTTTTATGTACATATTGGAATACACAAAAACAACAACAGGCAAGACTATGGATATACAATAGAAGTATTTTAAAATGACTATTTGATAAATGTCAATAAAGAGAGGATAACAAAAACACATCTTAGTATTACCATAACACAAAAAGTAGACCTTAATTCTTAACCCATATACTGTATATTGTTTTATGATTCGTTTAATTGTATAGAAGTGTTCTGACAGCATCCAAATCTGTGTTTTCAAACAAATGGTGCATTATAGAAAACCAACACTGATAACTACAAATATTCTAAACATTGAAAAAAAAAAAAGCTTGTGTACATAACGCCTTTCTGAGGTTTCTTAGAAAAGACCTAATAAAATGAATAAGAAACAAAGCTTTAAAAATATATCATGGTATGTTGTGCTTTTTTAAAACTGTTTTAAGGGAGCAAATCTTTGGTCCCAGCAAACTTGTGGGAGAGGTGTAGGATGAGAAAGCAAAATCAGACAAAGCATATAGTTTTCCCACCCCATGGCATTACCATCTCTAGTGCTTCCAGTAACATTGATCATATACTGATTCTGTCAGTGTGTACAGAGATTTTCATCACAGTGTGGTTGGCTTTTTAAACAGTTTTACTGCAGTAATGCCGGTTAATGTTTAATACATACTGGCAATTTTAATTTCTTAGTGTACTGCTGTATTAGCAGGAAAAAATCAAGTGTATGGAATCCTGCAGTCTTTCATTCATTTCTACAGTCATGTATACGCACTGTAATACACAGCCCCCTTTGAAAATATTGGAAACGCCAAGGCCAAGTCATATGTTTTTGGTATGTAGGCTAACACATTTGAATTTTAGATCAAAAGAAGCACACAAGACAAGAGATCAGAATTTCAGCTTTCATTTCCTGATATATACATCTAGAGGTGTTAAACAACTTTGAACATGACACCCTTTATTTGAATTAAAAAAAAAAAAAATGGAACATGTGACTGACAGGTGTTTCTTGGTGCCCAGGTGTGGCCTATTAAATTGATTGTTTAAACAAATAAAAAAGGATAAGCCAAGATGAATACCAGAGAGCAGTCTACAGGAAACCATTTTAAAGCTGAAAATAGCTTAAAATAACACTGACAGCTAGGAAAAAATCACAACATCACAACAACCTCCACAAGGCAGGGGTAAGTTCTAGAAGCAAAATCAACCTCTACCAAAATGAGGGAAAGACCAAAATATGGAAAAAAAAGGTATCTGCCCATGATCCAAAACATACAAGCTCATCAGTATAACCTGGAGGGGATTGTGTCATGGCTTGCATGGCTGCTTCTGGAAAGGGCTCAACTATTCTTTTTGATGTTGATTTCAGCCTTCACATGATGGTAGCAACAGAATAAATCTACAAAAACATTCTGTCAGCCAATTTATAGAACTTCATCATGTACCAAGACAGAGACACAAAACACTGCCAGTACAGCAAAGGAATTCATTGGGGTAGGGGTGGGGGTTGAGGGATTTGAGACTGCTCAAATCAATCAACAGACCTTAACCCAACTGAGCATGCCTTTCACCTCCTGAAAAAGAAACTGAAGGGAGAAACATCCATAAACCAAACAACTTTAATTTACTTTAAGATCTGTAACTATACTTTTGCTCAACAAAAAAGTGTGGACACCACCAAAGGTGCCATGCTTTAAGTTGAATAACACACAGATGCACATCAGGAAATAAAAGCTGATATTCTGATCCATGATCTGACATTCATCTTTTGACCCAAATGTCTTTAGTGTACAGCAGAAACAAAAGATTTGATCTTGCTGCTCCAGAGGGGACTGTATAAAGGATTATTTCCTCCATATTTAGGCCAGTTCAGCTTCAACAATAATGCTAGCAAATTATTGAGGAAATCAAATTTGTGGCTTGTACAGCATGGTAGCTAAGCAGACAGTTAATAAATGTTACATGTTGAAATATTTCTAATTAGTAATAGTCTGAAAGTAGAACAGTGAAAGTAGGTTTTTGTTAATTGTTGGATACTTTTAGGTTTCAGAATAAAAACTGTGTAATTTAAATACAGGACTAGACAATTTATGACTGCTGTTATTAATTTTGTGGTGTTTTTGTAGTGTTAATATAGCAACATATTTAAGCATTTTAACATAGCTATTTTAGAAATGTCCTTATATAAGGAACAAATGCACAGCTTTCAGCCAATCAGAAATTAGTACTTTCTGTAGCCATGGTATAATCTTTAATATAGGCATCAGAATTTCTGCACCCACAGAAGCTTTTGTTAGGGTATTAAAAGTGCTTCCCATTTCAATACAGACACCTTAACATATACAGTCAAAAATGAATATGCAACAAATACTATGATTGAATTGCTAAATAAGCCAAATGTATTTTCAATCAACTAGATAAATGAAAAAAAAAAACGTGAAATATCAAAAGAAATAGCATTTATACAGTATTTGGTGATTAGTAAGGCAAAAAAAGTACTAATAATGATACTAACACAAAGAAGACTGGTTACTGATGAGAAATGTTCAGGTTTACAGGGATGAAAACTGTCCTCTGCAGAAGCAGACATGTATGTACATGTGTCCACACAAACAAACATCTATACAATAAACAGAAGAAATAAGAATGCATATAGACAGAATACAGTTCCAGATAAATATTCACCATTGGGGCCGTGCAAAATGTTTTCACATCAAAAACAATGTTAAGAAAGTGAATTCAAGAATGTTAGGCACAGAAATGTAATACAACCTAAGGAACTTAAAAAGGTCCCTGCTGTGAGATTTGGAGAGCAAAATGTGTCAACAAAAAGTCTAGTGTACAATATGGGTAGACACAAGAAATACTAGCACTGATTTACAGTTTCTCCCAATGACATAATGATGATAAAAATAGTGTGCTTTTAAACAAAAGTAACAGCAATATACAGCTATATAAATTTACATGTTTTAAAAAAATCTTGACAGATTCTACTCTACATTATTTTCAGATGTATCAGGTCAGACAAAAGCATTTACGCAAGGCGTTCTACCCCAGAAACAGTATCTCATCAACTCTGGGCCCTTTTACTCAACATGTAAGACAAAACACAGCAATGATATCAATTAACAATGAAATGTTAATTTCACTAATAGTGTTCATTTGAATGAGATGTTCGAACACGATCTTCACCCAGTGGCTCCTAAGATGTACTAAGATTCATTAGGAATCAACACATGAAATCCTAATGGCACCGTGTGTCCAATCCAAGATCGGATTGCCCTTACTTGAAATCATTCTCAGGGCATAGTCCATCTCTGGAGTGTTGGAAGGAAAGAGGTTTATTTAAAAAATAACATTCCATGCCCCCCAATATTTCTGGACTGTTCTTTGTTATCAGTGTTAATCACTGTTTTTGTCTCTGTTTTCTTATGCTTCGACTGCACACACACTGCACTTTGTAGTTATGTATAGCTTTCTACGTATTTGTTAAATGTTTTGCTCCTAGAATTTAGCAGCAAGCAACCAGTGATGTGCAACCAGTGTTGTCCATCATAAGAGTAACAGTAATTCTGCTAATACTCCACCCATGGCGAGTGGGCTTTTAATACAAGTGTGAAATGTTTACAAAGATTTCTATGAATAATCTAATCCATTTTGCAAGCATAGGAGCATGATTTTATTTTAGAACCCTGTAAGCACCATAAATTAAAGACAAGACTGTCATGACATTTCACACCTGTCATCAACTGCAGCCATTTTATGATTCTTCCCTGGAATTCAGGAATGGTGTGTGGATTGCGTCCAGTGGGTGAACAAATTGGGGAGGAAAGAAGCATTTTAATGACAACCTTTGTCACTTCTAACAGTGAGCTAAGTGTGCCATTTACAACCAGAAGTCAGGTGACCTCAGGACATATTTACATGATGCAAGCATGACATCTTCATGGTTCAAAGTGATGTTTATTGGGTATTCTTGTGGTACTGATATGGAAGTATGTGCATGCTAATTTCAGCAAACTCTTGGTAAGGGTTATGTCAGAGAATTCACCTGTTCTGATTATGCAGCAGATCTATAAACATTAAGAACTTTGATAATCAAATTTCTTTACACAAACGTTTATCAGCACAACACAAAGTTACTGTTGCCCACTGAAGTCTACTACACATCCTGTGTTACATCCAAGTCATCTTTTGGCACAGGCATGCTGCACTCTATTGTTTTCCCTACCTCTCCTTTTATTACATCATCTACTTTGGCTGTATTGACCACAGATGGAGGGTCACTAGCATCATTAGTTTTAACCTTACTGGTGTCTACAGCTATCAAAGATTCTTCCAACATACCCTCTTTATGCTTACTCTCCAGTGTCTCTATATTCCTCATCCCCTTCATTTCCCCATCCTGTACCTCCAATAAACCATTGTCTTCTTCCACCCTTCCTTCATCCCTAATTTTCCTTTTCTTCTGCTTACTAATACCAGTGTTATCTGATGCTGATGGAAGTGCCATAATACTACCATGTGGCAGGAACATGTGGGGATATAGTAATCCATGAGGCATTCCTGGGATCAGAAAGGGGTTGAAGGTCAAATGGCTCCCACTGCTTGTAATGTTGGCAGAACTGCTAGTAACAGTGGGGCTAGAAACAGCAGGTGACATTTTTTTTTCATTCTCTCCTATGTTCCTCTCATCTGTGCTCTGTCTTTCAGTAGGCTCAGGGCTGGCCCTCTCTTTAGAAGCTGCTGTGCTAGAGCTAACTGCAGGACTTGGGCTTAAGGGCACAATAGTAGAGGATATGGAAGTCACTGTTGCTGGGGTGGAGGAGCTGGCAGCTGTTGTTACTGTGGAGGCTGTAGCAGATAGTGACTGTTTCATCATTCCACTTAAATGAGTGTCGTATATGGGAGGTTGCACTGCTGACATACTATGGAGCATCACAGGTAGCATACTCAGGCCATTCTTGGCATCTTCTCCTGGCAATGCTGTAGCTAAACCAGGTGGAAAGCCCATTAGTCCACTTATCGGAATGCCAGGGACATTGCGGAAGTTGGGTAAGTTAACCAAATCCATGCCAATAACCCCGTCATTCATAAAGAGTGGTCCAATGCCAGGAGGAAGCTCAGGGGTTTTGGACATCTCATTGCGGGGTCTTCTGCCTCTACGACGTGTGCTAGGATCTCGGTTCACTGGCTCAGTCAGAATCCGGGTGAACTTTCCTTCCGGGAGGAAACCCTTGAATATATAAAAAGAAAAGTATAATTTTATGATCTACATAACATAAGCTGGGTACTCAAAGTAATCCATCAGGAACTGGCCATACATGTTTAAAGGTTTATCAGATCTTTATCTGGGGACATACTGATATATCAGTGACTTACATTTAGGGATATTAACCCAAATTAACTCTTGGGTGGCTTTAGTGGCTTTTAATGAATGTTTGTGTAACTTTTTTGTACTAAAATTGTATCATACAAAAACTATTGACAGAAAATATAGAGTATTTCCTTGTAAATAATAAAAATATAGGAAATAGGAAGCAGAGAAGTTTTTGTTGTTGCAGTATTGACTTGATGTACAGTACAGGCCAAAGGTTTGGTCACACCTTCTCATTCAATGCGTTTTCTTTATTTTCATGACTATTTACATTGTAGATTACTGTAGTTGTAGAGTACTTAACAAAAAAAGGTGAAATAACTGAAAACATGTTTTATATTCTAGTTTCTTCAAAATAGCCACCCATTGCT
>JANCOA010000004.1:18301938-18319425 GCA_024363135.1 Leptodoras oyakawai | reverse complement strand
AGACCCAGGACACGCTGGAGGGACTATGTCTCTCGGCTGGCCTGGGAACGCCTCGGGATTCCTCCCGGGGAGCTGGCAGAGGTGTCGGAAGTCTGGGCATCTCTGCTTAGACTGCTGCCCCTGCGACCTGGCCCCGGATAAGCGGAACATGGTATGGTATGGCTGTATATATGTTATGTTGAATATTTTCTCTAAGTAAATAGTTATAGGGAGCAACTTTGTCTCAGTGTCTTCTCTGACCTCAGTTTCCACATATCATTTTGTTCCTCCCCTTCACACCCTAGACCCCATATTAAGCGAAATATAACTATATGCGTCTTAATAAACTGTATTTTAATTATTCCTTTATGTTACATATTCAGTGGGTATTATCAAAATTATAAGTCTAATTATTGTACCTTGTTACTTTCCTGTTTGATGTTGAGGAAGAAGCCCTGTTTAAATAAAATTACAGATGTCAATTTCATGCTGTAAAATATCTAGGCTGCTAATGTGAAAGGCATCAGTGCTAACATTTTTATATAGGTCAGGCTCTATTTTAAACACGGCAAAAAAGGTGTTTACAACATTAAAATAAACAACATTTTAAACCAAGTAATTTAAAGAAAAAATATATATTTTTTTATTGTAAACATTTGCAACTCACTGAATGCTTCACCACATCAGCCCAGTCAGGAGCCACAAAGTATTCTAAGTTTGCATCTAGCCATTGAGAGAGCTCTTTAATGGCTGGGGCCATTGCACCACCCAGCTAAGAGGACAGAAAATAAAGCATCAAAATCAGTGTTATCTCTCATTGATTATATAACTTGGAAAGGAAAAAAAAAAAAGGAAAAAAAATACAAAAGGGCACATATATATTTATATATAATTCTTACCCTGCGACCTGTGTTCCTGTGCACTACTGGAACTCTCTCCTCACCAGTTAGGGAATTCACATCCAACTTCGTAGGGTCTTTACAACGATGCCTCCTCTGCTTCGGACGTTCAGCAAAGCTGTGCAATATGCTTGCAGTCTGAGACTAACAGATGATGAGGGAATTTGAATAAGATTTTAACTCCTGAACTTTCTTTCAGGCCAAACATATTTAGAGGAAGTTACAAACGCTTGAGCTGTGTATGAATGTTCATTGATGATCTTTAAAGTAATACATAATTTAAAAATGCTAACTGTAAAAGCTAGTATGTCCCACATAACTTTAGTTTTTGTTGTTTTAGTTCTCTGCTTTAGTACAATTGATTGCAAATTTAAAGTTACTAACTGCAAATACACAAATATACTGTACTTTTACTGTTGAATGGCTTGTCTATTGAACGCAAATAAATTCCACTGTTTTGAGTAGTTGTTCCCCACAGATGCTTAGATTATTACTCTTATGTCTTTTCTATCTGAATGGTGATATTGCAAGTTTATGGCTTGCCTAAGGGAGCAACACTCCCCTCCTGTTCACATGCCCAACAGGTTTGCTCAATAAGGCAACCCCTAAGAAACCTGAAAGAGCTCTGTTTATAGGAGAGACTATCTGACTACCTGGGCCGTATTCTGAATCTTTGTGAACAACAAACCTGGTTGTTTCTTTAGACAAAGAATATATCTATGACATCAAATGTACATTTATGTCAGCTACTGCACATAGTTTTATTGATAATTTCCCAGAGTTACCAACTTTGAATGGATAACTGTCTGACCCTACAGAACTTGACCAGACAACTAAATGTCAAAGTTCAAGTCAAAGTTTCGCTACACTCTAGATAATGTAGCTCCTCTAAAAAAATATTTAGACACAAAAAACTATAACTCTGGTATGATGATCACACACATACAAACCTTACTCACACACACAGCTTATTCAAACGCTAGAATGTAAACAGTCAAACTAAATTAGTGGTATCAAACAGCATGGAAGAAGAGAAGAAGCTCTTAATGCTGCTAGATCAACATATCCATCCACTCAAATAGAAGATAATAAAAATAATCCTAGATACTTATTTAATACTGCAGCAAAAAATAAATGAAATGAATGACCGATCAGATCTGAAGGGTGAAGTTAAACAGAGATAAAGTAATGACCCTCATAAAAGGTACAAAAAAGACAAGGGCCTCAAAGGTCATCCCAGTGGACAAAATCATCAGATCATCAGATTTCAAGTCTCAGGAAGGATGCTCATGGAGGACTCTCCTGAGTCAGTTAAGATCTACAGAAGCACCAGAAGAGCTTTGGCAATAGTAGTTGCATAAACTAAACAAACATGTTTCTGTGATGTTGTATGGAGATCTGGGGAAAGTTAACAAGATGCATCCAAGGTTAGAGAGGTGTCCAGTATGTTGACTGAAAGAATAATGTCACCAGTAAACAACTGCAGGGCTTACTCTCCAAGAGAGGGTGCGGAGCTCAATGATCTTGAGCTCATACTTGAGCTTCAGAGCTCAATATCTTCAGCTTCAGAGTACAGCCACTGCTGAGATACTTTGCGTACCTTGCAAGGATCAAGTCATGGTAGACTCTTGCAGTTGGAATGGGGAGACTTTTGACTAGAGCTGAAAAAGTCTAGGCAGACTTTGTTGCAACTATGATCCCCACCAGGATACGTGGTAGAAAAATGAATGAATGAATATTCCATATTTAACACATCTAGGAAGTTTTTCAAGGATAAATTGTAGAATGCTCATATTAAAAGTGTTGGAACACAAAAAACTAACAGTGCCACACTCCACTTTCCAACTACATTGGAATACAAACACTCATGTAATGTACCATTAATTTACTGTTAATCACATTAGTATGTTTATGTAAAATACTCCTACATTATTCCCTCACTTTCAGACCCCACTAAATTTGTGTGACTGACCCTTGAAAAAGAAGGAAGCTCCATTCTGTAGCTTGGGTTCTGTCTGAGCCATTCCATCAGACCTTTACTAGCCGCCTCTCTGTCAACACTCATGCCTAGTGACTCTGAAGGAGGCGGTACAGAAGGGGGATGGGTAGGGTGGTTGATTGTCTCTGCCTGCCCCTTTAAAAAAAAAAAAAAAAAAAAATTATTGTTTCACATATATCCAACTAACAATATTCATAACATTCATAATCTCCCTTACCACTGCTAAATTTAGGTCTTGTTCCTTCATCAATCCAAGGTCAAGTGTTTCCACATTTTTCCTGCGACTTCTCCTCCTCCTCATTATTGAATCATCACGACGAAGGCTGCCATTAATAATCTGCCCTGTAACAGGGTGTACAAGTCCTGCTTGCAGAATACCTGCCATGTCCAATCCCATCAAGCCCTCCATGGAGCTCAGGTTAGGCATCTTGTGCGATGCTGATTGGACAGCATGGGTCACATGTCTCATAGATTCGGCCTCCCTGCCAAAGGCAATTTCTGTTGGCTTAGACAGATCCATGGCAGCTTCTTGCCAACCATTTAGGAGAAGGGTACCCACATGGTGTGGGATGCCTTGTTGGATTTTTTCTCCAAGATCGATTGCTTTTACGGGAACCTCTGTGTTAAACTCAAACCCACACTTGGAACGCTTGACTTCAGAAACAAAGGCAGGTGTTACTAACCGTTCCTGGAGACAGTGAGAAAGAAATAAAAGGACATAAATGCTGTAATTTTACAAAATAGCATGCCCTGTTATTATGGTGTCTTCAGCCTATATTTCCCAATTACAAAGCTGTAACCAGTTACCTTGTGTATATGTGGTATTGAGGGTGGAATGTTTAAGTTAAGGTCTTGAGGTAGAGGTATTCTTGCTGGTAAAAACCCTGCCCTTAGCTGAGCACTGTTGGTAATACAAGTGGCGAGGACTGAGTTGGGAGAATCATACTGCTGACTGGAGGAAGGCCACTTCCCCTTTAAGATGGCTTGGCAAATACTGTCAATGCGGTTGATGATAACTCTGTCCTAAAAAAAAAAGCAGCAATTTAATGCACTAATGTTAATGCTTTAAATTAAAAAAGACTTTGAGTACATGAAATGCTTTTAGAAATAGTTAACCAAATGAATAAGACAGACTACACAAACCTTTGGCCACTCGGAGAACGAGTAATGGGCTTTCTCTTGTAGCAGCCGAGCAATGGTTGGCTCCTTTGGGTCACTGCCTGCCACCTCACATATGGATGGATCAAAACGATCGCCCAGTAAAGCTGAAGAAGCATACACAAGGAACAAGGAACATGGGTATAACAGCACTTTATATTATATTATATAGAATATAATAGAATATAATTCTAAAACTTTTTAATATGATGTAATAACAGAACATTACAAGCTAATAGGATCCATTTACAAATAATTTATATGTTTAGTTTTGGTAAATACATTTTGTTGTTCTGTCTCTGGTATTTTTGTTGTTTTAAATGTTATTACTGAGTCTGTGGAGAAAAATCTCTAATACATGGTATGCTTGTGCAGCAGTGAAACACAAGGTTGTGTGTATATAAAACTCAGGAATCAGGAAATCAGGAAGGGGGTGAACACTTTTTCACACCACTGTAGCTGTATGTCTCAGCAAAGCCAGATGAGAGACACCGGCTTACTGAAGCTGAGGAATGTGTAAAGAGATGGTGATTATTGTAATGTCCTGCTGTACAGTAGGTGCATAAATAGCTCCAGAATGCAGCAGCCAGAGTCCTTACTAGAACCAGAAATTATGGCCATATCACCCCCATCTTATCCACACTGCATTGGCTCCCAGTCAAATTCAGCACTGATTATAAAATACTACTATTAACCTATAAAGCACTGAATGGTCTCACGCCACAGTACAAGTGAACTTCTATTATTATTTGACATGCTTATTTCAATAAAAACATGAAGTCTCTCTGGTTCCTTGAATAATGGAAGCAGTTATGGAACAGCCTTCCAATTAGTGTTTGGGACTCACAATCTCATTTTTGATCATTTGGAAAATTGGTGAGTTTAAACAGAAGGTGCCATGTTGTTTAAAACATCGAGCTGAAAAAGAAAACTGAAATTCTGATGTATTATCTCATTCATTTTTTAGCCCAAATCCAAAGGTCTTCAGTGCATACCAAAAACAAAAGAATTAGCCCTGCCATTCCAATATTTTTGGAGGGACTGTATATGTGTGATGGGGTAATGTACTTTTTATATACACTTACCAGTCACTTTATCAGAAACACCTGTATTTTGATGGATAACCTCATTTATGCAGTTATCCAATCTGAGGTTATCATGGGTACAGACTCACTAAAACTGGAAAAAGACCAGGTGATATGTGCCCAGACTGTGTCCAATCAGGCTAAGCCACAGATACATGATAGCCTCAAATAAGTGTGTGTGGCTGACAGGAGGGGAACCCAATGTAGCCCAAGTTTCAATTGTGCATGCTGAGATGCTTTTCTGCTCCCCCACAGTGGTAAAGAGACTTTATTTGAGCTACTCCATCCTTCCTGGCAGCTCAAACCAAACCTGTCCATTTTCCTCTGACCAGTTTTATCAACAAGGCATTTCCATCCACTAAATTGTAACTCATTGATGATTTTTGTGTTATTGCAACAATCTGTGGAAACCCTAGACTTTTGTGTATGAAAATCCCAGGTGAGTTTCTAGAAATACTCAAACCAGTACATATAATACCAACATCCATACCACAGTTAAATATCACACTTTCACTTAATTTGGATGGGTCTAATAAAGCAGACAGTGAGTGTACATACAGAGAAATGTTATAATCAAACTGCATGCCTGTGTATATACAAATTTCATATCATCACTTCCAACATTTATCTTACTGTATTGTTCCTGATTTTTTACTGAACTACCAAGTAAGAACAAGAATTAAAACTAATCATGGCAGTATACCAGACTAACATATATATTGATACAATTATACAAGCTACTGGGTTGGGCTCTGTATCCAAGATAAGGTCTAGAACTGAACACAGAAATTGATATATGTACTGTACCTGATGTCTTTGTTTCCTCTTCCTTTATCTCATTCTTCACTTCCACATCAGCAGCTGGCCTTAGGTGTGAGATCTGTGCAGTTCTTTCAGGTTTGGCTTTGACCTCTGATTCTACCGAACCCAAGAGTAACTCCTGTTTTATGTCATGGTCAGCCTCAGGGTCTGAGAACACAGAGTGGTCTGGTACTGGGGTGGGAAAGTTGGGAAACAACGGAAATGAAGGCAAAGAGTGGCGGGAGAGTGTGGGGTTGGCTGGATTATTCTCTACTAGTTCTAAAGAATTTTCAAGGGGTTTTCCAGAAGCTTCTTTTACCAAAAATTTATCACTTGGGTCATGGGCTGATCCTTCAAGTAGTTCCTCCAGGGTCCCTTTGCATGGTATATCATAAGGTTCACTTAAGGGCACTTTATCTGGCTCCATTAGTAGTTTTTCACAAGATTCCTCCAAGTACACCTGACAATGATCCTTGTCAAGTATCTGTTCCTCACTTGGCATGTTGCATTCTACCTTCAGGGGCTCCAACTGATTTTCCATAAGAGAGTCTATAGATGGTATACTATTTGATTTGCTTTCAATTTCCTTTGGCTTACTGGCTTCCTGATCATTTTCCAAATGACTGTGGCCACCAGTTTCCTTTTTCTTAAACTGATATTTTATTTGTTCTGCTTTATCTTCTGAACTAGGGTTACAATGTGTGATGTCAGAATCACTCAGCTTTGTCTCTAGCTCCTCACTAATGGACCCTGCTTGGTCAATTCCTACATCTGAAAGTGTAAGAGGTTGTGGAGCAACATATTCCGGTGGACTAGCTGGTAAATCTGGCTGTTCCATTGAAGTCTCTCCAGCATTTAGATCCTTAAACAATATGAAGCTTGGTGCTAGTGGTTCTACATGGTCACTCTGTGAGTCAGAACTAGGTATGCTTAAACAGCCTGTAAGTGGATCCTCCCGTTCTTGTCCCTCTTCAGACTGAGCAGGGTCCAGGAATTCTGTTTCCAGTGAAGGTTCTCCCAAGATAGGATCATCTTCATTGAAAATATCAGATGTTTCAGCATGATCTGAGCTTCCCCATGGCGTCTGAAGATCATTCAGTTCCACTGAAGGGGCCATTAACCCTGTCTCCTCTGAAGACCCCTGTTCTCCCACAAGAACGTCATTCCTAAGTTTCCCGTCTATGGAGTCAGTCATGTCTCCTTGTGTCCCATTAATGTCTCCTGGCACATCATATGAATTTAGCATATTTTGACCAGCTGAGGCAGAATTAAATGGAAATCCATTTAAGGGCTCTTTGCTAGTTTTGCTATGGAAGGAGCCAGATGCCAAGCCTTCATGGTGTAAAGACCCAAGATCCAATGAATCATTAATTGAGGGGCAGTCCAAGAAGCTTTCCCTGGAGTTTGCAGGCATAGTCAAAGTGCTTTCTGATTCTGATGCTGCTACTACTTCTGAGGCTTGGTGTTGTACATGTGCATGCATGTGATGGTGTATTTGTGTAGAGTGTGAGAGAGTATGATTATACTCTGTGGGCTGAGGAGAATGGCAATGCCCCAGATAGCAGTGTTGATGGGGCAAGCCTGACACTGAGTTTCTATGGTTCTCTTTCTGGACATAGTTACGGTAGGTTTCCAGGAAAGACAAATGTGAATCATTGAATATGTAGAAGTCAGTGCGGCTAAGGCCATGCTTGGCTACACCAGTGAGAAGTTCACGGTCATGTTTGCCACATTCCCACCAAACAGGCAAGTAAAGACTAGGACGACACATCTTCAACCGCTCTTCTAGCAGTGGGTGATGCAACACCTGCTCACGAACCTTTCGCATGAGCTCAATCCGGTACAACGTACGAGCAGCTCGTTCTTCAGTAATGGGTTCTATACATAGAGTGGGGTCAACCAGCCCTACAGTGGAAATAAAGTTAGAAATACAGTTTAAGTAATAAAACTAACCCGTCCAACATGTCATCCCTTTATCCACCCATCTCTACCTTCATCTTTCCTTGGTGGCAATCTGCAGGCAGTACGACACATGGACACAAAGCTCCAAAAATATCTCTCCAAACTTTCATCTGTCTTTCTCTCCAAACGAGCAAAGATACGGAACTGGTGCCAGTCAAAAACCTTCTTGTCTGGGTCATACACCACCCCAAATGAGGAGACAGTACGGTAGAAATCAGCCTGTTCACGACGTGTCCACCTGCAATATGAACACCCCAGTTAAAATTAGCATAAAAAAAACTGTAACTAATGCTAATCATTGTAATTACTAGTTTTAATGTTTTATATTATGGCTCCAAAAACACTGTAATCAGAAAATGGTTTAAGGTATCAATAATATAATGTGACATTCAAGTATCCCATTAAATATCTGAATTGAATTGGTTATAGACAATACCAGAAAAAAAGAATTAATAAATAACTATGGAGGAATGACAAAAAACAGGAAGGATAAAGAGAGCTGGGAATCCGGAGGGCAAAAAAGCATGTTTAGTGTACACCAATCAGCCATAACAGCACCACCACCTTGTATCTACACTCTTTGCCCATTTTATCAGCTCATCTGACCTTACAATTGCACTTTGTAGTTTTACAGATAGAGACTGTAGTCCATCAGCTCTTCTGCAGACTTTTATGCTGTTCTTCAGTGGTCAGGACCCCCACAGTAATTGAGGTCTCAGCACTGCAGTGAACCTGATGTGGCGGTGGTGTGTTACTGTGTGTTGTCCTGGTACGACTGGATCAGACACTGCAGTGCTGCTGAAGTTTTTAAACACTGTGTCGACTCACTGTCCACTCTATTGGACACACCTACCTAGTTTGTGGTAGTCATCCTCTAGTCCTTCATTAGTGGTCACAGGATGCTGCCTACAGGACACTGATGGCTGGATAGTTTTGGTTGGTGAACTATTCTTAATCTAGCAGTGACATTGAGGGGTTTAGCAGAGTTTAGAGTTCAGCAGCACTGCAGTGTCTGATCCAGTCATACCAGCACAACACACACCAACACACCACCACCACATCAGAGTCAGTGCTGACTATCATCCACCACCCAAATAATACCTGCTCTGTGGTGGTCCTCTGGGGGTCCTGACCACTGAAGAACAGCATAAAAGGGGTTAAAGTCTGCAGAAAAGAAATGCAAGCTTTCTTTGGGCGAGGTGATTGTCGTGTGCCATTCAGCACTTTGTCGTTTTGGTTTCAGAATCATACCCATGAACACCATTCATATCCTGTGATCACTCTGTTCAGGAAATTGGGCTCTCTTGTTAAATGATCATATGAGAATAGGGTAGCTTGTTCATAACTTTGGTTATAGTTTCTTTACCATTTCAAGAGTTTCTGATGCACTTTTACTGATGTGATTGCTTACTGTTGCAGCAAACTTGCTTGCACTGTTCCAGTGACAAGGCACTTCAGCAGGGTTTCAAAAAAACCTAATGTCTAGGCACTGAGAAGGCTACAATGCAACTGAAATGGGTCCTACCATTTATCTGAGATCCCACTCTAACTGACCATGAATCACCATCTCCATGCATAAGTATTTTCTTTTGTTTAGCATCTGTATTTGAATCTTTTTAGAACATGGCATCATGGGCTGCTTTTTGAGACCTTCTAGCCTGCTTCACATTGTCAGGCAGGTCTGGCAGTAATCATGACTGGGTGTGGATACTGAAATTTAACTCCGTAGTTAACTGAATTTAGTGAAAATGTTAATTTGTTAGCAAAGGGGCAAGTCCTTTTTCAAATGGTAAACACTTGTCTTTATTTTATATTAAAATTAGTTTGATGATCTGAAACATTTGAATGTGAAAAGTTAGCACAAATAGAAGAAATTAGGAAGGGGGCAAATACTTAAAAACAAAAAAAATGTTGCTGTAACACCCAAACCTGTAAAATTAACACGTAACTTTAAAACACCTCTGACACTGCTCACCTTTTTTGCCATTCAAGGAAAAGTGGATCAGAATTCGTCATACAGCGTCGTGACTCTTCACCCAGTTGCCAGGCAACAGGCCCAATGCCCTCATGCATGAGAATGTCATGACGAAATGGTTCACGGCGTGTATAGCGCTGATAGGCAGTGATAAGTCGCCGTAATCTTGCTGTAAGGGCAGATGCTGTTGGCCATATTGCCTGACCTTGCTCCATTACCTCTTCAGCTAATCCATCTGGTTGACTCACTACACAAAAAACACATTGTATCTGTGACAACACATACCTAAACATCCTGGATGCATAATAATGTCAATGTCACACTAAGGGTTACATGAATTAATCTGTAAGTGTCAACCAGTACTTCAGAAAGTACAAAAAACTGATTCAGGAAATTGCTAATTTAATTGGCATAGCAAAAAAGGCATGAAACCACACTTCAGTAAACAGTCACACACAGGCTACAAATTATGAGCTTCTGTCAACAATAAAATGTAATAAATCTGTGTAATAAACTAAAAACAAAATAATACTGAATGATCAGCCTTTCTTAGATTCAGGATTCATGTTCAGTTCCAGCCTCAGGAGTGAAAGTGGTTGTGAATTGGCCTCTGTCAGTGGGCTAGAGCACCACACTAAACTAGCTGAGTGGATAATGCACTGTTCTGCACCATTGTCACTCTGCCACATTGCAAGGATTTTTTTTTTAGATTTAAAAGATAACAAAAATAACTAGAAGAATTTCTTTCAGAAATGGGTGGGTGTGGGATTAGAACATAGTTGTACACTTCATAGAAAGTAATATAATTTATGTAGTAAGTGACAACATTCAAATAAAGCCAATTTTACACTAAGAAATTACAGTTAACCTGGTTTCCACAGCAGCAAGTGATGTATTAGTTGACTAGCCTATACAACATATTTGAATCTAACATATTATGCTTAGTAAAAAATCATATATAGTTCTCAAAAGACATACCTCCAAGAGAACCGTCATGTTTCACAATGTCCTCTGAGAATGAGTCTGCGTGCTTTGAAGGAAGCATATTGGATGTTACAACATCAACATTTATGCCATTTAATCAACAATTTACCAAAGATATAGTTCATCTGATATTTAATCATCACCTTTTTCTCTTCTTTGTCCTCTATTCCCTCTGGCTTACCATCTACTTCTTCTTTAATATAACTGTTCTTGCAAACACTGCAAAATATTAAATCAAATAAAGCACAGTCTAGCAGCTACAACAACAACAAAAAGTAACTGTTCCAAAAGCAACTGGCCACCTAAAACACAACCCTTCCTATTGTTCATTTATTCATTCATTATTTAAGCCACTTATACTACTGGGTCATGGGGGGTGCTGGAGCCTATCCCAGCACTCACTTGGCAAAAGGCAACACTCTGGACAGGTCCCTTACTATTGTTGTCAAGCATAATTTACCTGTCAGGTCCATCAGGCACAACCTCAGAACCACCTTGTTCTGCTGTAAGCGAAATGACATCTGGCATGCCCACTTTCTCTAAGAAACAGAGCTGATGATCTGCACGCATGGCATTGTACCGCTCATACCCTACACAATGACACATCAGTTAAAGACAACATAACAATAATCCATCTATAAATTGTATTAGGTAATCTCTGTCCTTCAGTAGTTTCAACTTACCATGTTTGTGTACTCCAATAAGCAAAGACTTGTCTGCCTCAGCATCCCACCAACCAGTAGGGACTTCCATGTAGTCAACCTCTGGCAGGGCCACCTCTAGTTTGCTACCAAACACATGCAGTGCATAATTGAAGTAATACAAAATAAGAAAAGCAAACATCACAAGAAAAGCATCACAAGCAGTAAAAGCACAGCTAAGCACATACTTAGACTAAAACTTTTTTGGTGAACCACTCAAAGTTCACATGGTTACTTGACAAATATATATTTTTAATGGGAAACAAAGAAGGCTGGCAAACACAGTACCTGGCTGAAATTCCTTCAAGAGCCTGACTGGCAGCCTCCCCAAGTACCTCTGACTTAAGGTAATACAGCATCCGCACCCTTAGCAGCACCCTATGCAGAAACATAGCTTTGGTTTTCATTTTACCCTGTGGTTATGCTGTTTGTACCATAAATATTACCACACATATACAGTGGCAAGAAAGAGTATGTGAACCTTTTCGATTTTTCAAGGTTTTCTGCAAATATTTGCCATAAAATATTCTGATCTTCATCCAAGTCACAAATATAATGTGCCTAAAGTAATAACACAAAAAAATATGATTGTTCATGTCTTCATAGAGAACAACCATAACAACCTCATAGTGCTGGTGGATAAAGTATGTGAACCCTTGAGTTAATGACCTCATAAAAAGCTAAGTGGAGTCAAGCATTAGCATAACTGGAGTCTTGTTAAGAAAATGAGTTTGAAGGTTTGGACCAGAGCTACTCTGACCAAAAAAAAAAAACACTCAAACTTTTTGAATTTGCTCCGCACAAGACGGAAAAGCTTATGTAAGCCATGCAACGCCAAAAAGAGCTTTCAGGGAACGTATTATCAAAAATTGTTAACTTACATGAAGCTGGAAAGGGTTACAAAGTGGTTTCAAAGACTTTAGAAATTCAGCAGTCTACAGTAAGGCAAACAATATACAAATGGAGACAATTTAGGACTGTGGCTACTTTGCCAAGAAGTGGGAATCCAGTCAAAATGACCCCAAGAGAACAACAGAGACTCAATGAGGTAAAGAAACAACCCCAAGTGACAGCCAAAGATTTGAAGGCATCATTGGTACAGGCTAACATCTGTGTTCATGAATCTACAGTCTATAAAACCTTAAACAAGCAGGTTGTCTATAGCAGGACACCACGAAGGAAGCTGCTGCATATGAAAAACAACATCGCTGCACACCTGAAGTTTGTGAAAGAGCACAGTGACACTCCACAGTACCACTGGCAAGATGTTTTGTGGGAAGACAAAACTAAGATTGAACTAGTTGGAAAGAACACGCAGTGTTACATCTGGCATAAAAAGGCACTGCACATCACCATGAAAATATCATGGTATGGTGGAGGGAACATCATGATTTGGGCCTGCTTTGCTGCATCAGGGCCTGGCCATCTTACATTCATTGAGGGGAAGATGAATTCCCAAGTGTATCAAAAAATTCTACAGGATAATATGTGTGTGTCAGTACATCAGCTGAAACACTGTACAAGTTGAGTCATGCAATTGGACAATGACCCAAAACACCAGAGCAAGTCCACAACCGAATGGTTTATGAAAACAAAAATCCACCTTTTTTGGAGTGGCCAAGTCAGAGCCCAGACCTCAACCCTATAGAGATCCTACAGATTTACTTGAGAGCCATACACAAGACATCCATGGAATATGACACAGCTAAAGCAGTCCTGCCAGGAAGAAAGGGCTAAAATTCCTCCTGAATGATGTGATTCACAGCTACGAGAAGTGGCTGGTTGAGGTTAACCTAAGAATGGTTTCAAAAATGGAACACTAATAGTTTATTTTCAGCAATTAACAAAATGCAGTGAATGAATAGAAGAGAAATCTTAATCAAATAATATTTGCCTTCAAAACAGCATCAATTCTTCTAGGTACACTTGCAAAATTTTTTTGAAGGAACATGAACAATGACCACGGACTGTTTGACTGCTCAAGTCTTGTCTACAGCAAGATTTCTACTTGCAAAACTGCAACAATTTCCTTCAGCTGCTCCCATTCCTTGGGGTTGCCACTACAGATCAAGTCCGCATCTTGGTCTGTTACAGTTTTTATGCCGGGTGCCCTTCCTGAAGCAACCCTCCCCCTTAAGCGGGGTGTTGGTACAGAGTTGAGAAATGGGTTGAGGGTCATGCACAGGGGCCCAACAGCAGCAGTCCCAACCTGGAGTCTGAACCTACTGGGCTACCAAATCCCCTGCAAAACTGCCACAATTAGCAACTTAAATTAAAGTATAATTGAAATAAAAGGTGATGTGACCCAGTTATAAACATGTCTGTGTCCCAAATTTGTGAGCATGGCATCAATTTCTAAATTTGTTTAATGTTTAATAAATAGTATCAAGTTTGTCTTTAAAAACAATGAAAATCTTTTCTCTGTCCTTTTTTATTTTAAATAAAGGTTCAACTGGATTAACAAATGGTGGAGCTTCTGAGTTTGTTTTTTATGCATTTTTAGAACATGTCCCAACTTTTTTGGAAATAAGGTTTGTAATATTCTTTGTTGTAAAGAAGAGTGGGCCAAAATTTCTCCAAACCAACTCCTACAGAAAACATAAATTTCAAGCTATTGTTACTGACATTGTCTAAATTGCCACATTATCTAAATACCACAGAACTGTATGAAAAAGGAAGACCAATGACATGCTTGGTGAAGGAGGTCAAATGTGCTAAAACAAGCCTGGAGATTACTGTCACAAGGACCCAGCAGCCAAGAACACTGCTCAATGGTGAAACTGCTGGTGAAAACAGAAGAAGAATCCACAAGAAACAGTTCAACATGCACAAGGAGGAGACAGACAGCAACCAGCAGTGTGCAGGCAAAAAGAGGAAAGAACATGAGTAGCAGTGGCTTCTCAACAAAGCAAGGGCAATAGATGAACTGGAATAATGTTGAGAAGAGGAAGAACAGCTGGAGAGAAGATGGCTGTGGATGCTGACAGCAGTAAAATGGAACCACTTGTGATTAGCCAGTTTGAGGGTTACATATGGTTGTTGGCTCATTAAACCATTCTGTCTAGTTGTGTTATGTGGAACTGATAGTAGAAGAAAATGAACGAGCCTGTTAAGCACACACAAGACCAGTGTAGCTAAATCTACCACAACGCTTCTGTTGGGTTTTGGTTATTGAAGATGGTCACTCAATGGAGTGAAATAGTGAGCCATTGGTTATGGCTGAAGTGCTCTAGATAGTTTGTGGACATGTAAATAAACCTATAGAAGAACTCTGCCATACATTGACACACACTACAAGATCTGGACTGGCATTTCTGCACAAGGTGTATCTTGAGGTATATCTTTTGTTGTTTCTGGTACTGATATGTGCCCTATGAGTATGGAGGGGGTTGGGTCTGAGATACCAGACTGTTGAGCTGCGTCCCTGTCCGGCCCACGAGTGGCCAGTCATAAATTACAACATATATTAAACAAATGTTGTGCAATACAACTGTGCCGCTTTTATTTTGAAAGCACTATGTTTGTGTTACTTCTGTGTGGACGTATGTGCATATGTGCTGTACTCATGCTAAGAAAAGAAAAGTTGATAAGGAATGCCGCATTTTCAACAAGACAAGGACAGAGCACTTCAGGTTAGTCTCACTGCTGGACTTTACTCCTCCCTCCAAGAGGAGAACTTTCCACAACTGAGGAGGCATGCTCAGAGGATTCTTGTCCTGTTTGGATCTACCTATGTATGTGAACAGTCATTCTCAGAGATGAAGTTCAACAAATCCAAACACAGATCCTCTATCACTGATGACCACCTCTCAGCTGTCCTTCGCATAGCCACCTCAGACATTCAGCCAGATTTCAATGCCCTTATTCAAGCCCAGAACAGACTGGATTATTCTCACTGAAGAGGTCAAATGTATAAACTTGTTAAGCTGTTTGTTGTTTTTCATTGTTTGTGGACATGAATGATGAACAAGTTAAAAATGAATTGCACTGATTCAATGATTGTTTGTTTTCTTATTTGACCTCTACAGCACAATTGCACAAAGCCTAATTATGCATATTAACAGAATAGTTTTACCAGTACCAGCTATTCAAAAGCTATAATTTGGTGCATTTTACAATGGAAGAAAGTTGAGTAGAATTAAGTTCAAGTTATCGTTGGTGTGGCCTTCTGACACAATTCAGGTTTCTCATGTGGCCCCTTGTAAAAATTAATTGCCCACCCCTGTGCTAGACTGTTGTGGAAGCAGGGGCTTGATCAAGCACTGCTCTAGCAACGGGAGACACTCACACTTGCCTATTTTTATTTAGTTTTAATTTCTTCTTCTTAGTGTGTGTGTGTGTGTGTGTGTGTGTGCAGTGAATAAGGGCTTGAAAGGGAGAGCTGAAGTATTTCTGCAGAGACCGAGTTGACCCCAGAGAAAACTGCGATAAAAGAACAAGGAGTCAAGTTCACAGGCATTTATAAAGCTTGTAAACTGTGTTACAACTGTATATAAAGATAGCTCTGGAATTACCACCTTGATGACAAAAATGAAAAAACCTTTGGTTAATTAGCTTTATCTCACACTGAAATATGAAATATTTTTAATAACAAAAATTGCTAAATAAAATTCATTTAATTTTACTTTCCTTTTTTAGTTTAGACAACTATATTTTCCTGTTTAGCTGGGTTATAAATATGAATTGGCACAGAGATCATTTATTAACACATTGAAGATTGGAGAATACACAAACAAAACAAACAAGTGTTTAAAACAACTGAAGCTGCAATAAACCTGCATGAAAAAGGTTTACAAAGAAGAGACAAAAAAAATCTGCAAGGTCAAGGTTGCAGAAGATGGTATCAATGTGGGTGACCAAGTCTCCAAATCTACATGTCAGAAAACTATTTTGATATGCCATAAGAAAGCCTTTTCTTTTCCTATCTTAGGAATCACATTTTCTTGCATAAAATCCATTAGTACATTTTACCATACCACCATTTTAAATATTGGAACACAGAAAGCAGTGTTTTGAGGGGTCTCACTTGTTACAGTGCTGTTTGAGGTGTTTCTTGTAGCTGTCATCTTGGAGTACTACTTCTGGGTTGCAGTGGACTAGCCAGTCAGCATTTTTTAGCTCAGGAGGACTTAACTGGTTTTTTAGTTTCTTGCCCTTACGGCCCCGGGGTACAGGAACAGACAGTCCTGCACAAAAAATAGTCTCAGTGAATATTGAGAAATGGCATATCAATGTTTAATAAAGTTCAGACATTCTTCTGTTTAGTAAAGAAATGGCAACGTTTTAAGTGAGGAATGACACAAAAGATAAATAGATCCATTACAGTGCCAAGTATTACACAAGCAAAACATGATATTTTTACATGATACATTTTCCTCATTTATGTGGAATATTTATGGTCCTTTATATTCTTTGGTTTTAAACCACAGGTTTTCAACAGGGTCAAACAAAGAGACTGAACAATACAGTAACAGTACATGTATGTACACTATATGGCCAAATGTTTATACACACCTGACCATCACAACCATATGCTGTTCTTCCCCAAACTGTTGCCATAAAGGTTAAGCACACAATTGTATAGAATGTCTTTGTATGCTGTAGCATTACATCTCCCTTCACTGGAACTTGGAAGATCCCCAAACCTGTTCCAGCATGACATCCACAAAGCCTGGTCAACAAAGACATGGTTTGCCAAGACAGGAGTGGATGAACTTGAATGTCCACCACAGAGCCCTGACCTCAACCACACTGAAAACCTTTGGGATAAATTAGAACTGCACCTTACACCTTCTTGCCTGATATCAGTATCTGAACACACTAATTCTCTTGTGGCTGAATGAACACAATCCCCACATAAATAAATCTACAGTCATGGCCAAAAGTTTTGAGAATGACACAAACATCAATGTCCACAAAGTCTACTGCTTCAGTTTTTATAATG
>JANCOA010000004.1:18085328-18097070 GCA_024363135.1 Leptodoras oyakawai | reverse complement strand
TCATCCGCTCTCAGCACACACTCTTACCTGCTCCAACTCCTTCCTCTCAATAAATCATCTTATTTTACTGCATCTACATCTCCTAAGCCTTCCTTTAAGCCACCGTATAACAATTACCTTATATGTAGTCATTTAATCTATGCTATGCTTAGGAATGTAGTAACTAATATATACTTTCTTTATAAATCTTCTGTTCTGATTCAGTGGTCACACATAGAAGAAGCAATGCTGTATATGTGAGTTTATTCATGCTTTCTTAATAATCACATGCCATGTATTCTAAGGAAAGGGATTTTAGAATATTATTTTGCCTATATAATGTTAAATTCTCTGTATTTATCTTGTCCTATCTCATGTATCAACCACATCTAGGAAACATAATGCAAATTACTTACAAAGATTGATAGAATAATTCAGAAATCGTTCTGTGCTCAGACAGAACAAAATGTTATCTCCCCCACATGAAAACCATACCTATTCTAGAGATTCCTTAAATTTAGAGTAACATAAACGAATTGGGAGGAGGAAGAGGTCAGGGCTATTCAGGTCAACCTGTTAGAAGCCAATAAGGAACCAAGAAAGTGACCTCCAGAAGAAACTTAAAAGTTGAGCCTGCTAGTAGAGAAAGCTTCTTGTCATTTGTAAGAACAGTTTTATTTATTATTTTATGTTCCCTGTTAAGCATCCAAGTTATTTTCTTTAGTATGTTTGTTTTATTGTCTTCTTACCACATATAGTGAGGATTTGTTGGCCGAAGCAACATGTGCATCTATCGTACTTCGTAGTTTACCCTACCCTATATTGTTTGAAGAATCAGAGTATTTTGCATGGCCATTTCTGATTTCCAGATACAGGACATGAATACGTATACAGAATGCATGCCTTCCATTCTTGATCTACTTATGCTTCTACATGAAGCCAATAAGAATGTTCTCTCAACTGGGAACTGGCAACTGGGTCATTGGTGCCCATTGATGTGCATGGGGAGTGAAGGCTAGCCCATCTGGTCTGATCCCACAGAAGAACTTCTGTTGCACAGATTGCTGAAAAGGTTAAATCTGGTTATGATGTGAGAACCCACAGCTTGCTGCACCTGGGGCTGCATAGCTGCAGACCAACCAGAGTGCCCATGCTGACCCGTGTCTACCACCAAAAGCCACTACAATCCTCACATGAGCATCAGAGCTGGACCATAGACAAATGACAATTTCTTTTTCATCATACATCAGCATAGATGTATGGTTTGTTTTGTTTGTTATAACATTAAAATACCATAATAGACATTGATTTGATACAGCAAAAAGCAAGGTTTTGGCAGTGAAAAGTCGAAAACTTGATGCATTGCACTGGCGTTACCCCTTGTGCATCCCTTAGGTCAAATCAACTTGGTTTTCACTTTTAATAAGGGAAAAGTACAAAAAACTTTTTTTTCTGTTTGAAACTTGTGTTTTTCTCTTTGAGTCCTTGGCTGATTTTCTTTGACAGACATGTACAAAAAAGCTCTTCCTAAAATAGACTATAAGAAACATAAAATTATTATAGGTTTGTGAAAGAATTATTAAGGGTTGCTAGACTATGTATGATTAAAATGCGTTAGAGGTCACTGTTAAACTAGACATGATTAAGTGTTCTGTATATCTTATGTTCTTTCTGCATGGACATCTATATCTGGTGATTCTCATCTCCCTTTCTCCAGATAGTTACACTTGTTTCTACAGACACACACACTCAGGGATGACCTTGCTGATACCCAGCAACAGGTCTGAGACTCAGGGCCCTTAAACACACACACACTTCACACACCATACACACAGCACACACACACTTTGTGTAGGCTAGTCAAGTCCTTCCACAAAGCCTTGCTTTGTGCACTGGTGTTCAGTCATGTTGGAACAGATAGGGGCCATCCCCAAACTCTTCCCACAATGTTAGCATGAAATTATCCAAAATCTCTTGATATGCTGAAGCATTAAGAGTTCCTTTCACTGAAACTAAGGGGCTGAACCCAACTCCTGAAAAACAACCCCACACCATAATACCCCCTACACCAAACTTTACACTTGGCACAATGCAGGCAGACAAGTACTGCTCTCCTGGCAACCACCAAACCCAGACCATCAGATTGAGAGAAGTGTGATTTGTCACTCCAGAGAACACTAGAGTCCAGTGGCAGAGTGCTTTACACCACTGCATCTGATGCTTTACACTGCGTTTGGTGATGTAAGACTTCCAAGCAGCTGCTTGGCCATAGATACCCATTCCACAAAGCGCTCTACACACTCTACTTAAGCTAATCTGAAGTTTGGTGGTTTGTAGCAATTGACTACCAAATGTTGGCAAACTCTGTGCACTATGCAGCTCAGCATCCACCGACCCTGCTCTGTCATTTTACATGGCTTACCACTTTGTAGCTGAGTTGCATATATACACTTACATAATACCACTGACAGTTGCTACTATTTATTAGTGAGGAAATTTCAGGACTGGATTTGCACAGGTGGCATCCTATCACGGTACCATGTTGGAATTCACTGGGCCCCTGAGAGCGAGTCATTCTTTTACAAATGTTTATAGAAGCAGTCTGCTTGACTTTATACACTTGTGGCCATGGAATGATTGGAACACCTGAATTCAATGATTTGGATGAGTGAGTGAATACTTTTGGCAATATAGTGTACCTCCCCTGAGGAAGAAACAGTCAGCTCTCACTTTCTTTCCTTTGCATGCTGTTGATCTTTTTTCCTGGAACATTTCTCCGAGCTATTGAGATGTGTAACTGAGGATGAACAAGAATTCAGGCTCTCTATTGTGCAAAGCACTACTGTGCATGTCTAGTACAACTAAATAGTTGTGCAAACTCTTCCAGAAACATTCCTGTCCAGATGTGGGACAATGGATAGGCGAGTGTTCCTTCCCAAAAAATTACTGATTGGCAGTCAACAAAAGATCCCACCATCCTTTTACAGCCCTACTAAAAGAGTCTTTAAACAATCTCTCTATTTGCATGTTCATGTTGAGCATAGCATCTGAAAGACAACTTTTGTTGTCTTATCCAAGAAACCATTCCAACAGGGGTGCACCACAGGCTGGCAGAAGTCCCAACAGAATTATGGAAGGCAGGTAAACACGATGTTGGCCTGATTAAAGATGTTGAACTGTTTATGATCACGCCTAAATCAGAATTCAGGCCTAGAGAGGCTCACTACCACCTAAAACAAGATGCCATTGATGCCATTAGGCCAGTTATTGAGTCTTTACTGAAGGCAGGAGTAATTGTCCCTTGCCCGGACTCCCCATTGTGCACCAGTGACTCCCCATTGTGCACCAGCTTCTGGTGAAAAAAGCTCATAGAGCACTACAGGCCAATGTGCAGATTTGTACAAGACCTGCAGGCAGTGAACACCACAGTCAAACAGCATGCACCAGATGTCCCAAACCACTATATACTATGGCACTCTTTCAACACCCCATTAAAGAAGGCCACAAGGCTATCCTTTCAAAGCTCCAATTCATCCAAAAACAAGTGCACTTTTTAGGCCATGGTATTTTAGCTGAGGGAAGGTTGTCAACTGACAGATTCTCAGCAATTCTAAAAGATTCCTTCTTGGGAATTATTCTTGGGAATGTGCTCTTATTGTAGGACATTCATTCCTAACTATTGAATTCTGGAAGCACCCATTAGGGAAATGGTGCATGTTCCAGGCCTCACGGCAACCTCTATGGTTGCCTGGACTCCTGAAGCAGAGGAAGCATTTGAGAACCTGAAGAAAGCTTCATAGACCACTCCAAACTCTATGTTGATGGTTCAGCATCTGGTGACCCAGAGACCGGTAAGAACAAAGTGGAATGGAACATCCATGTGTGATGATGTGATACAAAGACACACACACTTAGGGATGACCTTGCTGTTACCCAGCGACAGGTCGAAAACTCATACACACACATGACATGTGTCATGACTCATACATGCACCACACACACAGCTCACACACACATCACTCTCCGGGCTGTATATGTACCTCAGTCAGAGAGATACAGTCAGAGCACTCTCACTTTCTTTCCCTTTCATTCTGTAGATCTTTCTTAATAAATCCTCTTTTTATCTTTTAATTCAATTAGTCCTGACTAAGTTTGTTATTCCTGGGTCTCTGAAACAAACAAACGAGAAAGGACTAATCACTAGACTAGCAAAACAAAAACCAAGGCAATGCGTGAGACAAACGTGGATCAAAAACATGAACACTTAAAGCAAGAAATAGATGAATCCTGGTGATGGGTGACGAGAAGAAAGTTACAAATACGTTGATCTGCCCTGAGAAGTTAAAACAAGGCTCTTTTATACTCCTCAGTGCGGCTTGATGAGCAATCAGACATGGCCGCCAGCAGGTGTGCCCGATTTGCAAGGCCCTGTGGGAGATGGAGGCTGGGCCATGAATTCTCCCACAGGGCAAGTCTGGTGACCTCTGGTGGCCATAGACATAACAGAGCCCCCCCCTGAGGCCCCCTGATCTCCAGGAGCCCTTCTTTTCTTCTGGGGCCTCTCAGGCTTGCATGGTCCTGGCCTGTGGGGGTACCTGGCATGGTATTCCTCGAGAAGGAAGGGGTCCAAGATGTTGCAGGCCTCCTGCTTGTCTCCACGAATTAAGGATCTCACTGCACCCAGCTCAGTGTGGGTGGGATCTGCTGACACTGTGGCACAGAGTTTCTCTACCCATACGCAGTGAGCTCAGCGGCTCATCCCAGCAGAACTCTGTGCCTTTTGCTGTCAGTCAGTGCAGTGGGGCAGCTGTATTTGCAAAGCCCTGCATGAACCAGTGATAGTATTATGCCAGCCTGAGAAATCTCTGGAGCTTTCTCACTCATGTCACACAGAGTAGGATATTTGCGCACTGTTCTCACTTTTTCTGGGTCTGTCTCAACTCCAGTGCCACTGATGACATGGTCCACTCATTGTTGTAACAGTTTGGACTTGCCTGGATGTAACCGCAGGTTTGCCTTTCTGATTGCTTTGAACACTTGCTCCACATTGGGCATTGGGTGCTAATACTACCTGACAGTACCAGCTACATAGGTCTAGTGAGCTAAACCACTCTGAGCCAGCTAAATAGTCCAAAGCATCATCTATGCAAGAAATAGGATAAGAAGCTAGGCTCAGAGTGGTTTAGCTCACTAGACCTATGTAGCTGGTACTGTCAGGTAGTATTAGCACCCAATGTGAAAGAAAAGACAGCATTAATGCTGGGTTCTGGGCTATGGCATTTCAGCATTATGCCATTCAGACTCTGTAATGCCCCAGCAACTTTCGAGCAGCTCATGGAGTGGCTGATGTCCCAAAAAGCCACTGCATTGTTTACCTGGATGATGCGTTAGTTCACATGCCTAGCTTCCAGGATGCACTGACCAATGTGGAGCAAGTGTTCAAAGCAATCAGAAAGGCAAACCTGCGGTTACATCCAGGCAAGTCCAAACTGTTACAACAATGAGTGGACCATGTCATCAGTGGCACTGGAGTCGAGACAGACCCAGAAAAAGTGAGAACAGTGCGCAAATATCCTACTCTTAAGTCACAGAATTCAAATGGTGATAGTCCACACAGAAAACTTCTCCTGTTTTCTTTTTCACCAGCATGACTAGGGAGGCCCATGGGCCATTAGAGGGCTTGATAAGCCCTGTGGTCACCATCTCCTTAATTAATTAATATGTACCCTAAGTTTATATAAATCAGGCATGTGTATGTACCTTGAAAGAACACAAATTTGCCATCGGATCTCTCGTAAGCAGCATCTATGCAGGGTGGCAGACCTTTCCAGAACTGGTCAATCAGCATGGGATAACCTTCTTGAACCTTGTTACTGCGCAACCGCCAGAACCAGCGATCCTATGACAAGAAAATACTTGGCATAACAATTAACAGTTAACTAGCACAAAAATATTAATTTTAAATATTAATTATACTCATTGTCTTAGCAAAAATGAATGGCTAAGTCACTTAATGCAAGGCATAATAAACACACACTGGAAAATTATTCCATTAGTATTATTCTATTCTATTATTCTATTATATATGTACCTGAGGTATGGGACCTGAGGTAAAACAATATAAATTTGGTTTCATTCCCCAATGTGCATGTCAATGTGCTATAGAGATGTAGTGCAAAGTCTAGAGATGACTGAGATTTTAAGAATAAGAATAAGAATAAAGTAACAACTTTCATAAAGAACACATTTAAACCCTGACCAGAAACTTATTCACCAATGCAACTGCACCTGTTATTCTGCTAAAACTGCTTCTTGACACATTACAAATGACAATCAACCAGGTGATGGCCAGAGCCCAGAAAAAGACAAAAAGCAAGGGAGTTCACCTTGAAAACAAACATCTCCCTCCTGAAAAAGGCCACTGTATTAAAGTTGCCATCACAGATGTTGGGTTTTCCATAGTCAGGGGAGGGCCTTTCACCAGAGGGCAGTCGAGGAGGATGGGTCTGACGGTCACTTTTCCTTTCAGAAGGAGAGTAAGTCCGCTGTGGTGGGAGGGTTGGGAGAGAACGAGTTGGCTCCAACATTGCAGTTGGGATACCTGGAAGGCAATCCAAAAATGGGGTTTGATAAAAATCAAACTTGTGTTGAGTAAACTTGACATGAGAGTAAATACATAATGAACATGAGTCATCATCAATGTAGACCATATAATGGATTCATAATGGAGGAATGTGACAAATTGGGTAAGGGCACTAAGGGTACTTCTACAATTACAGACTGTAGACCATCTTTTTCTCTACATACTTTGTTAGTCCCCTTTACTTAATTCTCAAATGGTCAGGACCCCCACAGGACCACCACAGATCAGGTACTATTTGGGTGGTGGATCATTCTCAGCATTGCAGTGGTACAGTGGTGGTGGTGTGTTACTGTGTGTTGTACTGGTGTGAATGGATCAAACACAGCAGTGCTGCTGGAACTTTTAAACACATCAGTGTCACTGCTGGACTGAAAATAGTATACCAACCAAAAATGTCCAACCAAAAAAAAAAGCTCTATTGTGTCTGATCCACTCACACCAGTACAACACACAATCACCATACCAGTGTCACTGCAGATCTGTGCTGATTCTGACCATTAGAAAACAGAGTAAAGGGGACTAACAAAGTATGTAGAGAAGCAGTCGAAGAATAGGTGATCTACAGTATATCCTATAGCTCTTATTTTGCTCTTTATTTTACTCCAGTATGCAACATGTTTCCCATTTTTTGATATATAATACCTATTTTATACTGTATAATCACCTTTTTCCAGCAGATATTTTTTCCAGCAGCATATTTTACCAAAATAACATGTACAGAACTGCTCAGCAATATTTATTTGAAAAAAAAGATTAATTTACCATATATTTTCTGGATGCCCTGAAGGTCATCTAGTGGAAGTTTGAAGTTTTGCGTCTCCATGTATTGGTAGAAAGGGGCCATGATTGCACTCGGGTCATTGGAATGTTCCAGACCCAATGCATGGCCCAATTCATGCACTGCCACCAGGAAAAGGTCATTACCTAAAAGGGCCAAAAATCAAATAGCAAAACTGTGTTGTGCAAGTGATCATCTTGAATATAGTGTAAAATGAAGCATTTGCTTTAGCTGAAATCAATGGATTTTGAATAAACCCACTGCTTCATTCCTACATCATGTTTGCCTGCTTCACTGGATTCACTTTTGTCTCTGCTTTTTTAAATGTCATGAATTAAATTAAAGTATTGAGTATTGTTATGAGTGGGGTAACGGACCCAAATGCGGTGTTAAACCAAAACTAAACTTGATGGAATAACTGAGAGGGGGGCGGGCCAGCCCAAGCGTATTTTCAACAAATAAACCAATAACCAATGGCCCAACAAAAAAGGGAGGTGGACTGTGCATGTGTTGAGTGCTTCTGAACACTGGATGCGAGTTTGTCTGAGTAGGCTCAGGCAAGCCAGGTACCCAGCTCCCTGGGTGTTTCAACATGCCGGCTTAACTGAGTGAGCTAGGCAGGCTTTTACTAACCTGGTTTGATGTAGTCCCATTCTCACTGGACCCAAAAAGGAGATCACTATAACATTTACATTTATGGCATTTGGCCGATGTCCTTATCCAGAGCAACTTACTTTTTTTTTTAAGTCAGATGTTTTTAAGAAGTTAAAACACACATTTAACCATGTACTTAACCCATTTCCATCTTTGGACATAGGAGAGCAGTGGGCTGAGATAACTCGTTTTTATTTGCCTATATTCACTCAACCTGAATGTTCAATTGTTGAGAAACGTCTGCAGCAGGGTAGGTAGCTCGCAATTCTAAACAAAAATTTTATTGTCATGAAATTCTTAAGAATCATTTAGTTATATTTCTAAAAGCATGCTTCGTGTGTAGTTTGGTGAGTGTTATAAAAACAGGTTTGACTGACAGCGACAGCATCTTTTAAAAATGTTGTTGTTTCACCAGAACATGCTACAATATGATTTTATTTGAAGAACTTTTAAACATTGTGTTTTTGTACAGATTAAACAGCAGCAGTCCATTCCCAAGTTTCCAAACACACTTGAAACCTTAGAAAACCCATTACTTACAACTATTAAACAATTATTATAACAGCATTTTAAACTTAAAAGTTGTTAAAAACATATTTGAGGCTTGCCATAAACATACACACAGCAAGTACACACACTGTTGTGATTTTATGTGTACCATCTGAGAAAGAATTTGCTTAAAAACAGAGAGTATTGTACACTGTAGATACTGTCTTTGATTTTGCAGATCAGAGGAATGTTTTTCACAGCACAAACTAAAAGGAATTTGTGCAAAATATTGTGAAAGCTACAATAGATCTTATATTGTAATAAAGCTCACAGGTGTTTAAGAAACGTGTAAAATATGTAAATCCACATTAGACATTATTAAGAAAGGGCCAGAAGAATAGCATTTTTCCATCATATTTTCATCATATCACATTACCACTGACTGCAAATGCAGGTTCAAAGACCATTCAGTGCTTTACAGGCCATTACTAGAATTTTATAATCAATGCAAAATTTTACCAGTAACCAAATATGAGAGGGGTGATGTGGAAAAATCTGCAAGGTATAGTAAAGACTCCGGCAGCTGCATAACTGGAGCTTGTTATGCAACACCTGGAACATCCAGAAAAAAAAGCATTACAAAAGTCCAACCTAGAGGTTTTGAAAAATTTTATTTTTTATGTTGCCAGTATTTCTGAGATAAAAGAAAGCCATCCTAGTAATATTATCTACATAAGCTTCAAATGAGAGACTGAGTTAAAAGCTAGCTTTCATAGCTGTGTCATTTTGGGCCATAGCTCTTGTGAACCTATTCTGCTGCGATCGCAGTTTGCCTTTTAGTTCTTGTACAATTTGATGCTTTTCTTGAAGGCTAACTTTGGAATACTTAGCTCCGTGTTTGGTATCAAAGTGCCTACGTAAATTGTACTCCTTGACAACTGCCACCGCCTCATAACACCAAAGACATACCGGTTTTTCTCCTTGAAGCACAAACATGTATTCGCCTTCCCATCTCTCTTGAAACAGTCTTCCATTGGCATAAATTTTTCTTTTCCTGGATGTTTTGGAATCAATATTTGTAGCTATTTCTTAATTACACTTGTTGAAAAATCACATTGAAGAGGATGCACTGTAATCTAGTGGTGGAATGGCGTCACTTGGCAGGCAACATAATCGGCATGCATTGTGGGAAATTTAGTTTAAGGTCAATGCACGCTTTATAATTAGTGGCGGAATAATTAACAATTCATTCGGAGAGTCGTCAGACCCTTTCACTTTTTTCAGATTTTGTTATGTTGCGACTTTTTGCTAATAAAAAAAAATATCCCCCATCAACATTTGATCACTTAATACTTCATAATGAGAAAGTAAAAACTGAATTTTAAATTTTTTTACTAATTTATTAAAAAGGAAAAACTAAACTTTGGCATGGACATTTTGTCATGGAAACTTTACATCTGGGGGGCCTCCTATTTCTCTTGATCATCTTTGAGTTTCTACACCTTGACTGGAGTCCATCTGTGGTAAATTCAGCTGATTGGACATGATTTGGAAAGACAGACCCCTGTCTATATACAGTCACTCACAAAACTGAGTACACCCCTCACAATTCTGCAAAAATTATATTGTAACTTTTCATGAGACAACACTATAGAAATGAAACTTAAAATATAACTTAGAGTAGTCAGTGTCTCATCACTGAAAATAACAACACACAGTTATTAATGTCCAAATAGCTGGCAACACAAGTGAGTATGCCTGACAGAATGTCCAAAATGTGCGCAATTGTGTCATTGTCCCTCTGTGGTGTCATTTGACTTGTTAGTGTTCCAAGGTTCCAGATGTGAATGGGGAGCAACACTCTTAAATTTGGTGCTTTGGGTACAATTCTCCCATATGGGCCACTGGGCATTCAACATGGCACATCATGGCAAAGAATTCACTGAGGATGTGAGAAATAGAATTGTTGCTCTCCACAAATTTGGCCTAGGCTACAGCCCCAATTCCAGTGAAGTTGGGACATTGTCTAAAACATAAATGAAAACAGAATACAATGATTTGCAAATCCTTTTCAACCCATATTCAATTGAATATACTACAAAGACAAGATATTTAAAGATGTTTAAACAGATAAACTTTATTGTTTTTTGCAAATATTCACCCATTTTGAATTTGATGCCTACAACATATTCCAAAACAGTCAGGACAGGGGCAACAAAAGACTGGGAAAGTTGAGGAATGCTAAAAAAAAAAACATGTCTGGAACATTCCACTGGTGAACAGGTTAATTGGAAACAGGCGAGTGTCTTGATTGGATATAAAGGGAGCACACCCAAAAGGCTCAGCCATTCACAAGCCAGGATGGTGGCGAGGTTCACCACTTTGTGAACAACTGCATGTGCAAATAGTCCAACAGTTTAAGAACAACATTTCCCATTGTGCAATTGCAAGGAATGTAGGGATTTCATCATGTAGGTCCAAGCTCATTTGAGATGGACTGATGCACTTGGACTTGCTTGTCACTTAATCAGTTTAATCTCCATCAAGCGAGCAGTTTATATTTCCAACAGTGTGGAAATATTAACATATAACAAATAATATAACAAATAATAAACAGTTTACCGGTTAATGTTACATTGTTAATGTTTTGTGTGTTTGTTTTTCTTAACTATATAGCACTTAGTAATAGAAGGGATTATTTGTTACTGCACTGTCCAGTGTCACCCACATGAGGATGGGTTCCCTCTTGAGTCTGGTTCCTCTCAAGGTTTCTTCTTCTTATCATTTGAGGGAGTTTTTCCTTGCCACCGTCACCACCGGCTTGCTCATTAGGGATAGCTGTTGGGACAAGGCCATGTCCCGATGTTTTGTCTTTGTAAAGCTGCTTTGAGACAATGTCCATTGTTAACAGTGATTTAGAAATAAAATTGAATTGAATTGAATTGAATGCAAAGTGGAAAAGTGTCCTGTGGTCTGAAGAGTCCACATTTCATAAGTCTATAAGTTTTTGGAAATTATAGATGTCGTTTCCTCATGCACATCTGAGAGAAAAGTCTGGATGCTTGTCCCATGTGTCCTGGATGACGGCGGGTCGAGTCGAGCCGTACTGGAGGCACGGAGGACTCTGGGTACGCATCGAGCTTTGACCATTGCCATCAGGTAGGGAGGGGCTGGACCGTTTTTGGCTTTGTAGGCCAGC
>JANCOA010000004.1:18050273-18060688 GCA_024363135.1 Leptodoras oyakawai | reverse complement strand
CCAAAATCATCAGTATTAAAACAATAAAAGACCTGAAATATTTCAGTTGGTGTGCAATGAATCTAAAATATATGAAAATCTAATGTTTATCAGTACATTACAGAAAATAATGAACTTTATCACAATATGCTAATTTTTTGAGAAGGACCTGTATAAGTTAGGTGGACATTTTGCATAGTTTCAAAGTATTAGTCTAATGAATTATCTATGTACACCATGAGAGTAAACACGTTTTTATGTTTCGTAATGATTATGTATATTACCAGCCAGCACTTCTGTCTTCTTAAAGATGCTATGTTCTCCTGTGTGAGACAACTGTACACTTGGAGGATGAGCAACTTCATTCTGTTTCACCAGCTGGATTTCATTATCTGTTGGCCGAGGCTGCACAGGCAGCACTATATCTGGGATGCGGTTATCCAACACTTCAGGCTAAGGGGCAGACAAAAATATTTTGCACATTGCAGTAGCTGTGTCAATTTATTATATTTCAATTAAACCTGCTCAGCAATTTAAATTGATTTAATAATTTTATATGCTTGATATTGATGTACCTCAGAAGTTACAACAGAGTCTCCATCCACTAATGACTTGTAATCACCAGAGCCTGAAATGTCATCATAGTCTTCAGTGTCCTCATAATTGTCCTCATTCTCATCATCAATTGTTGTGCTGTCCTCATTGGGAAAAATGAAATCACCCGATGATTCAAGGCCATTGTGTGATTCCCCAGCCTTTGGAGGCATCCATGTTTCTGTCTCTCTTACCTGCAAGCACATAAATACTAAATTATCTACATAAGGGACACGAGACCAAACCGCTTATTATTATTTATCAGTGCTCAAACTAGCCCTTATTTATATGAATCGACCTATACAGAACTGATACCACTCCCTTTTCTGTTTCACGATTATAGTTGAACAAAATATTTTGTTGAAACAAACAAAAAAAAAAATCAACTTTGACATTCATAGATCACGTGTTGGGAGAGGATTTAACTGTAAAATGTGTCTTAGAGAAAAAATATGCTTTTACAACATATGGATAAAATGCATCCCAGGCATCTGAGTAGTTTGACTGATCAGATCTTTTACCACATTTTATGTAGATGATGTCTCAATATGCATGAAACTGTTAAATGTAAATGGGCTCCTTTAATTGGATTTACAAACATTCAGATTGTTGTTCAAAAGCATAGGTCCTGTTGTAATCTCTGTAATTACAATGATTATTAAATTGTAATTGAAAGAGATTTGAGCATATTATGTTAGTGGAGCTACGCAATGTGGAAAACACAGAATAATAAAAGGAGGATGAATGTCACATAATTATGGTTACAATTAAAACCATTTCTGTACATACTTCCTGTGGGGCAAATTATAAACCGTTTTAATATTGCTTATCATCTTTTTGCAGATGATATTCAACTTTTTTTTGATATTCAACTATTTTTCTTTTAAGCCCAGTGAAGTGCATAGTTTGTGTTTTGGAGTGTCTTAAATCTATTAAAGAATGGACTGCAACAAACTTTCTCCAGCTTAATGACAATAAGACAGAAGTCCTAGTCGTTGCTCCTGAAAGGGTTTTACCACTAATTAAACAAAACTTAGGGTCTCTTTCTTTTGCTGTCCACTCTAGCCTATGGAATCTGGGTGTTATGTTTGACCAGAGTCTGATGTTTGACACGCATATTAAACAGCTGTCAAGTTCTTGTTTTTTTCACTTGAGGAACATAAGTAAATTGAGGCCTATAGTTTCAAACGCAGAACTAGAGATGTTGGTACATGCTTTTATTTCATCTCGTATAGACTACTGTATTTGTCCTGTTTTCCTCACTTAGCACGTCTGCTTGAATGACCTGAACTTAATGTCTGTTCCTCGAACTTGGTTAAAGAAGGAGATCAAGCACCTAAACTGTGGAATTTGTTGCCTCCTCTTTTAAGATCAGCGGACTCTATGGACTCATTTAAGAAAAATCTTAAGACTTATCTGTTCAAACAGGCATTTGAGAAATTGGACTAGTTAGCAGTTGTGGCCACTTTTGCATTGTATGTTTGTTATTTTATTGTAGTTTTAATGACTATTTTATCCTTTTTTGTTTTCTTGTTTTATTCTTTGTTCTTCTTGTTTTATTGTTTTCATGTTTTTCTCTGTTCTACATTGTATTTTGTATTATGTTTTATCTTTTGTGAAGCACTTTGTGGCCTGTGCCTGGGAAAAGCGCTATATAAATAAAGTTTACTTACTTACATCTTCATTAGATCGCAGAAAGGTCTAAATTTGCTATTGTTGGATTTCCTGTTGAGTAACACCTGACTGGTTTGACCAGTCTGGATTGATGTAGCAAAGTTTAAAGCTGAGTAAGACCTGGTTTCTATGTAAGAATGGGTGGATCGCAACTGTGTGTTATTGATCAACTCAGCACTCAGACTACATTCACTGATCAACTCAGCAACATAAACTTGGACCAGACTGTTTAAACTGGGCATAATTTGAGGCAATGTGAACAAAAACAAAGATGTGAACAAAACAAAAAGGACCATAGTCCATTAACAAAATAGCAATAGCACTTGCAATAGCATGTAAACTAACAAATGAATAACATACTTCCATGGGACAATTATTTTCAGGCCCTTTTTGCCATATTTTTGTATGGCACAATGCCAGGAGTTTCAATTCTCAAATGAGTATATGCTTACTACTAGCAAAAAGACATGAATCTCTGGAATGCTACAGTTCCAGTCTTACATAGACCATCAATTTATTTCTTATGCTGCATTGGCTGTAAAAGCCACATGTGACACAACCCAAAAGGCTAATGCATAGCCAAGCAAGTAAGATGTGTAATCTTCTACCGATCACAAGTCACTGATAGTTTTTTTTGTCTGTAAATATTTTTTGTCCGTCACTTCTTTGACATAGTATAGACAAGAACCTTCTGTAAACTAGCACAGACACACCTATTTTAAATAATTATAATACAGCCCTCTTGTGAGTTCTATACGATCGGGTGAAGTTGTGTCATATGGTCTGGTGTGTAAGGGTAAATAGCTCCTTCTCCAAGTGACTACATTCTCACATACTGTGTAGACATACTATATTGTCTTCCTACTCCACATATATGCATTTGTTCACACCTGTTTACTGTATCAGGTTTTTTACTGCTCTCTAAAAAGTAGGTAACAAACATGTAGGCAAAGGCTTACATACAGTTCTAGACAGAAGTCTAGACTTTATATCTCCTCAAACTTGTGTACCTAAAATCTATGAATAACCCAAACAGTACAAGTATTAGTGTCATTAACAGCACTGAAGCTATATAAACATACAAAACAAATTAACTGAATATCAAATTATGTGACTCAATCTGAGGTAGAGATGGGGCTTTTACAAGGGAGGTTATTGTAGTGATTGATACAAAAGGCCAGACCCATTCCAGGAAACCAGGATCATGCAAATACCACATGAAACTGAAGTTAGATTTGCACTCCCGTTTGTAAAGAAATGTAAAGCCACTGAGAAGGCAGCATACAGTGAGCAGACAGAAAGCATTTGTGAAAGCCCCCCCCCCTTAAAAAGTCCCTTGCGTTTAAGACATTATACAGCTAGAAAACCACACCAGCTCAAACACTCTTGATGAGAAAGAAAAAAATACCAAATAACTTGCTCAGATGAAACCACGTGAACCACCGTGCTTCAAAGTTGAAGAGAACAACTCACAATAATCAATGTTTAAGAAGACACCTAGGCTATAACTTCAGTGAAAGAGAAAAAGACCCTATATATTACACTGAATATTCTTTTGAGGAAATTACCCAACATTAATAACTACAGCAAACCAAAAAAATCCCTGATATTTGAAAAGAAGTATATGAGAAATGATTGTAGAAAACTGCTGCTACATTCTAGACCTTCTAACATAATCAAAAATACATTTAACTACATTAGTAATGCATTCCTTATTACATTTATGACAACCCCACTTCATGCATTTTTAATCATATAATACTACAAAACCACGTGACCTGTATCACTGTACCTGTATAACTCTGCACGGACAATGCGTCTGGGGAGAAAACATGATCCTACTGCTTAGAAAAGTTTGATAATATATTCAAGCCCAGATTTTTTTGCTCTATATATGATGATGTCTCTTATGCTGTACAAGAGCTCTTGTCTTCAAAGGTATTTGGAACGCGCTATAACATCAACATAGGACAGCAACTGGGTATGAGCCTGAGACAACATGGTCCAGACTAATTTTGTATGCTGTAGGTACTTTTGAAATAAATGTGATGAAAGTCTTGCTATATTTTTGTATGTTACATCAGTTTAATGTCAACAGAGATGACAAAGGTGATGGATCCGCATAACACATATGCAAACTCCTATGTACTTATATAGATTATATATATTTTTATTTATAATTTTTCCTTTACTTGAACTTTTGAAATCTCATTGTAAACTATTGTTGTAGTGTTACTCTGTCCCTCTGATAATTTATTCCTCTGGCATTTAATAAAAAAAATCTGTAATGATCTCTGTTTAGCTGTGGTTCAGTCCTGCTTGGCAAGCAAGATTTAAAGTGTTGGTGAAACACTATGTGTGGTGCTAGTCTAGCCTCGTTCACCGCGAGCTACATATTTTGAGCAATGTTGTGATTAGCTTTTTCAAGCTCCGACTCCAAAAGGGCCAATTTCCTCGGCTGTGTTTAGCCCGGTGTGTGACTCGAAATTAGGGCGAGTTTAGAGTATGAAGCTGGCCATTTCCCATTCTCTGGTGATCACGTGCTGTTATAGTGGCATAGATCTGGGTAGCTCTTGTAGTCCACCCTTCTGTGGTTATCACTACAATGTCTGCCTCTTTCAAAATTTGCATCACATTTGCTTTTGTTTTGAAACTGTGGCTCAGACTGAGGAATGACATGAAAGCATGTCATAGGATGTGCTAGTGAGGGTGAAGTCCTCTGCTGTTCAAAAATGCTATTACATACATTAGAAGGCATGTTTGCAATGCAGTGTTCACCTGTTCAATATATTTTGCATTTACAGTGTAAAATTCATAGTTTGGTCAAGTATGATATATTGATGATGATTGATAATTAATAATAATATAATAATAATAATTTAGTTAATAATTAACTAGATTCTAGGGCTGTCAGCAGAACTTAAAATATGCATTCCACAGAACTTAAATTAGGCCAACAAAAAAAAGAATTAGGTGCAATGGGTCATGTCAGGTTTTTGAGACTTGAATATTTTTTTAGAGTGTAGTAAAAAATAGTTTAACTCTGTTAACTCTCTGAAGTCTTGTTCTCTATGGGGTACAGAAAATTGTTAAACTTTTTAGACTCTCTAAATTCATTTTAAAATCATCTATCCATATTAAACTAATAACATGGTCATGTTTTGCTACATTCAAAGTTGACATTGCAACTCCCTCATTCCAACAAGTTTCATTTTTCTAAAGTTTCTGTGAATAACACCACATCAGACTATGTAACTTGTCCTAATAAGTGTACATTGCAACTTCTTTCATACTTTTTAATGACCAAAGTGTGTGATTGAAAAATAAAGTAAATACAATGTATATTGAAGACAATATTTTCCATATATTCCCATATTCCACATTTCTTAAAATGTGGCCAAGTAGTATAGAGTTGCTTTAGTATTGGAAGTGTGATTATTCAGGTGTTTTGGAGAATAAGGGTAATAATTTATCCTTGGTGGTGCACAGTGATACAAGGTTAAAAAGAGCCAGACAACTAGTAAATAATAGGCTACATGCTGGATGGCTATTTTTTTTTAAAGACAGATTAAGCATATATTTCTGTTATGACAGATAATAATTGTGTTTTTCAGCAATGATGCCAAGCATGTGTATAGCTCTGTTAATGCACTGACCTTAATGTTAACACATTATGCAAAAGCTGTACACATAAACAAGGGATGATGAATGTACAAATTAGTTATTTATTTGATCGTTAATCATATTCCTGACTAGAAGCACACAAATCCCACTCTCAGCATGCCAACATTCCATTCAACAAAGGGATTTTTTTAGTCAGTGGACATCAATGCAGAAAGCATTATTACATCTTGCTGAAAGTATTTATCAGGTTCAGTGCTCAAACATTCCCTGGAGAGTACATTCTAGTGAAATATAAGTTTACTAGTTATTTCAAAATTAATAAGTCAAATAGGACTCAAATAGTGGAGAACACCCTGTGATGACTCAAATCAAGCAAGTACAATGAATCACATGGTATGTGCATAAACAGACTGATTATTATGTCTCTTCCCAAAATGGGAGTGAAGCTGCTTTTCCTGCTAAGGCTTTGAGTGTAGCTATTTTCCCATTAGAATTTCTGCCCTAGGAATGTAACACTGCATAAATGTTGTGCCTTTACCAGGAACAATACTCACATTAAGATGAGGACACTGATTAAATCATTACTGTAACACAAAGGGAATATTACTACTGTCAGTAGTAATGTGGTTCCCCTGAAACCAGATTGTTGTTGAGATCCCTGTTTTTAAAATGACATAAGTGGTGCAGAATCCCATCATGGCAGTTGAAGTTTAATCATTAAAGAGAAGCAAAGAATGTGTTCTTAATTTTTTCCTTAAAGCAGATGTGATGTAATATAGTTAATATAGTAGAACACATTCTTTGCTTCTCTTTAATGATTAATTAATGATTTAATGACTGCTATGATGGGATTCTGCACCACTTATGTCACTTTACAAACAAGAATCTGCCAGACTATGAATGATATGGACATACTTTCAATATGAGTATCACGAGGGACCCCAGTGTTATAAACAATCATATTCACATTTTATTTCATCACTCTGCAAATTTGTATGCATCCAAAAGAGAGACAGGTATGATCTTTACTTAATTGAACACAATGCCTGAGTTTAAGTTCTTCTCTTGTCCAGTCAGTCGCTGGAGGAAGGGTGAACAAAAGAGCTGGACCATTTAAGTTCACCCATGTGTGTGAATTTCTGGTCTAGGCCACAAGGGGTCAAATTCCACAGAAAATGCTATTGGTGGTGTGTGTGTGTGTGGGGGGGTTTGAAAGGGAATAGATGATGCTTTTGCAAGGTTGTTGTGGTTTACTCCTATGGCCATTTTAATGTGTGCTACCACATTTACCATAAACAACCAAAGTTGATTTTTCCTTGAATAATTACCTACCCTAAACTTGAAAAGAACTGAAAGTGCAAAGAATATAAAGAAGATATGAGACTATATTATGAGCAATTACATTCTTCAAACTGTCTATTATGATAATAATAATTAAAAATACAATAAAGTGCTACAGCACTTCACACAGGAAATTCACAACAAGCGATTCAATTCAGGAGCAACACAAAGATCAGTGGCTTAGTGTGTTTGTCACATTTTAAATGTACATAATATTCCATGAGAGCAAATGGAAAGTTCTTCGCTCAGGACATTTGCATTTTGCCTGTGCGTGTTGGTGTTAATATGGCTCACTGAGCACAGACGCTGGGTAGGATCTGCCTTATTATCATTCCTTTCTGATTCACAACCTTCTTTCCTCATGCGGAAAAAAAGCATGGACTTTGTGTCATGTAACACACAGGTGTTTCAAACACAATCCACTGAAAAAACCTAACAACCTTGTGTGACCAAAACAAATGAATGATGCAATACATTTGGAAGCGATTAATCTGTATCTGATTCCGGAAGAACATAACAGTAAGTGACTGCCTTGATATCAAGTTTTCTGAGCAGGCACCTTATAAAAGAAACAAAACCAATATACAGACATTTCTAAAACCTTAAAACATGTACTTAGTCGAGAACTTTCAGACACTGAAACACAGAATGTCTACAGAGAAAATAATGATAATACCTTTAAGTAATGCCTTATATTACTTAAGTTACACTTCTTATTCGGTATTTACTAACAAATGTATGAACCTTGTACTTAACATGTTAGGGATCTAGTGTCGCTTTATAACACGTGTATTAACAATAAGGGACAACGATTGGGTTAGCTAGAAACAGGACAATCGACTACCTCAGTTTAAACTATGCCATTGTTAGCGCTCTTGCTAGCTGAAACTGCTCGCAAAGTGTTCTGGTCAAACACGGGTCAGTTGAAAGTATGAGGCAAAAACTACTAACTGTAGTTCAATTAAGCCCATTAAAACATCGCAATTTAGATAGACAGATAGCTAATAACTTTGCTGGTTAGTTAGCCTGCAGTGCTAGCTATCAGGCTTAACGTCAGGTCGAAGTCACTTACCGACTCAGAAAAGGCAGCAGCAACAGCCAATAAAACCAACCCGAGGGACACTTTCAGCATCTTGGTATCCAAAAGTTGAAAAAGACCTAGCGAAACGAAATGTATTCCTAGTAAGTTAGCCTGAAAATGTCGAAACTTGGCTTAATCAGGGTTAGAGTTACACCAAAGCTTTATAACGACGTAGCTTTCCTTTGGTTCCCCACAGCCGCGCGAGCTCAGGTTCTGCAGTTGGTGAGTGAGACTCCGCCCCAACAGGAAACAGAAGAGTAAACTTTCCCCGCGCGCTGTTTACGGGAATATAGCAGTAACCACGGCCAAAAGAAAAACAAGGCGAAAGCAAAGGCGTTCATATAGAAAGCCTTCAAATATTAAACTTCTTTTGTGACATTTAACCAAATTCAACAACTGAACTGAAATCAACTGATATAAACTAATAATGATGTGTGCATAGTCTGAGTTACTTTATTCGACGTTTAACTTTAAATATGATATATATATATATATATAATCAATATAATGGAAATGTATTCACTCAGTAACTTAAATCGTGAAAACGAAATCCTAGTTGAGAGGGAAACATGGAGGAGGGACGTGCACTTGGAATTTACTTCACTTTGCAAATGCGTCATCAGCTGTGCTGCCGACGTTAGCGGAAAAACCGCATCATCTTTCTTTCATTTGTACTTTTCCCTTGTCTTGTCCGTTCAGTGAATCTTTGACTGCAGTTCCTGGTAGTGGAGTATTTGACTTAATTATCTTTTTGACTGATTTTTACCCCAAACCTCAGCAATTACAGTACTGTAAATCACCATATAAAGCAACACGGTAATTCTATAAATCTACTATAGATCTGCAACTAACAAAAGTCTTATTTAGAATAAATGTTTAGGAGTAACAAAATGACCTTTCTTAGGATCACGTGTTAAAACCCAAGGCCCACGTTTTGGTCTGTTTTAAGATTATTTTAAAATAATTTCTAAGTAGGCATAGCTTCGAAAGGGCAGATATTTTAACAAATGAAGCGTCAGGCAGGGAGGCAAGGCGTTGGCGATACTGGCACGGTGGAACTCAGGAGTGAGGCTGGTAGGTCTGTGAATCCAGAGTGAGGCTAATCCCAGGACCAGCCCCGGAGAAACTAGAGAAAAACTAAACATAGAGAAGAGCAGACTAAACGATGGCGGCAACGAAATAGATGTGAAGAGAGTGAGAGTACGAGTACGAGTAAACGTGTGTGTGTGTGTGTATGTGTGCAAATGAGAAATGAAATGAACGGAATGAAAAAAGAAGGAATAACAATCTAAAAAGGGAAAAGGAAAAAGGGAAATAAAACGAAAAGCCGGGACGAAAGAGAGTAGGAAAAGCGAGGTTTAACGAAATAAAACGAGAGCTGAAATGGAAATGGTTTAGAGGAAAAGAACAGAGACAGGGGAACTGAAAGAGGAGGAATACGGAGGGGAAACGAACGAAACTATCGAGATAGAGAATAGTTTGGAAGGAGATAACTTCCAACATGATTGGGGAAACTCAGATGGTGCTACGCACCGAATGACTAACAGGCGGAAGTATAAATAGAGAACGAGAAGCGACGATAATGGGAATCAGGTGAAGGTGATTAGAAAGACGGGGAAGAGGACCTGGTAAGGGCATTGGGACGGGCCTGGGAATGCCTGACACTATGACAGGTTGGGGTAATTAAAGACTTGCGTTAGACTGAGAGATTAGCGAGGAACGCCTGGAATGTCCTGCTTGTGAAAAGCTCAGGTGATATTTTGAATGAGTCATTCTCATAGTTTATCAGTATATTAAAAAAAAAGCAATAAACCTAAATTCCTCTGGATATTCAGAACATGTTCGAAGCAAATATGATTGAAATGTATGTTTGATATATTCAAGCACTTGAATATGTGTGTGTGTGAGAGAGACAGAGAGTTTCTGGGTATTGGCAACAGTGACTTTTAATAGTAACTGATTCCCTGATTTCCTTAAAGTTGCAAACTTATAATTCAATTCAATTCAATTTTTATTTCTAAAGCGCTTTTTACAAAGGACATTGTCTCAAAGCAGCTTTACAAAGACAAGAAATCAGGACATGGCCTATAGACCTTGTCCCCAACAGCTATCCCTAATGAGC
>JANCOA010000004.1:18015110-18031162 GCA_024363135.1 Leptodoras oyakawai | reverse complement strand
AAACCTAAACTAACCAACGGTAAAGATGAAAGCTCCTCAGATAGTGGTTCGGACACGTCTGATGATGATGGGCCTGATTCTGGGTCTGTAATTGACCCTCCTCAACCTAATAATGCTTTTGTCTGGGTCCAGGGCCCTAGAGGAGTGAAGATCCAGCCTCCATCTGCCACCGCCCTGAAAGACATCATTAGCCTCCTGCCCTCCCCTGATAACCCCCTGCCTTTCGTTGATATGCTCATTAAATCTTCCCGTCATTGTCATTTGACAGGCGCAGATTATAGGTTCATACTGCAACAAAAACTAGGAGATGCTTATGATGAACAAAGAATAATCGCCGTGGTCCCCATTTTGGGCCCAGATTCTGATTAAGGCAACCACAGAAAAAAGAAAAGAAAAGGATGAGGGGAAAGGCAGACAGAAAACTAGGATAGAAGTCTTTTTCACTTGGAAAGACCCTGATTCCTTGGAAATTCTCAGAAAAGACCTAACCAAATATCTGCTGGGATTGAAACAGGCTAGTAGAGATCTCTCACAGGTCACAAATTGTAAGCAGGAAAAGGCTGAACCTACTTCTAAGTTCTGGGTCGGTTTTAGTGAGGTGTGGAGTTGGGCGGGATGGAGTTAGATATAGGACAGGCTAATCCCTTATTCCTCTCCACATTCCTTATTAATTGCAGACCAAAAGTTCAAGGTGTGCTGAAACACCACCTGAGTGACAGAAACAATCTAACTGTGCGTAATGCAGGCGAAGAAATTCTTGGACTGTTTGATGTGAAGAATAAAGCGTATTTGAATGTTGCCCCAGTGATGGATCAACGGAGAGATAGAGGGAATAGAGGGAAGTTTACTAAGGGAGGTCAGAAGAAAGGAAAGTGTCATTATTGTGGTAAAGAGGGACATTGGATCCGAGAATGTCGTAAGAAGCAGGCAGATGAACGAAACTCAGAACAGGGACAGAATCAAGGACGGGGAGGAGTACAGAATGTTCAGTCATATCCTGTTCCTCCACCTAATTTTCATCCCCAACAACAATTTTAGAGCAGGGATCCCCCGACCGTTTCTATGTTAAACCTCTCCTTCTATTCCCCAGCAAATGAGACATTGCCTATGATAACTTTGCATGTGGGAGGGACTGATTTTTTTTTTCTAACCGATACAGGGGCTACTATGTCATCGCTGGGTAAAGATTATAGGGGGGCCCTCTCTGCACGGTCGACATGCTCTGTGGGAATTGAAGGGGTTCCTTTCACTTCTCAATATACACCACCTTTGACTGTGACTTGCCCTGCTGACCCATCGCTGAGTTTTACACACTCTTTTGTCTTTATGCTCGACTGCCCCTTTTCCCTTCTGGGGCGTGACTGTATGAGCCTATTAGGACTTTCTACTTCCTTTAGTGGTTTGTGCATGACTGTCCTCCACCTGAAGTTCACGCTCTGACTCAGTGCCAACTTCCTCACAATGCCACTAATTCTGCTTTTGCTTCCACCTCCTCCTCCCTTCCCCCTTTCATCACTCCTCTCCCTCCCACTCTCTGGGCTGAGCATAAGAATGATGTGGGCTGTGTTTCATGCATGCCATATGAAGCTACTGTAAAACATCTTAAACCAGTTTATTTCAAACAGTATGCTTTATAACCTGCAAAGGCGTTCTCTCTTGTTCTCTCTTCATTTTCATGGTCTGGTCTGGTCATGGTCTGGTGGTTAGGGTCTCTGCCCCGTGATCGGAAGGTCCAGTGCACCAGTTGTGCCAGATGTACCTACGATTGTGATTTCCATTCAGTGTAACAATACCTGTTTCTCTGTTATTGATCTCTGTTCTGCGTTTTTTAGTGTTCCTGTAGGTGCCCAGACCCAGCCTCTCTTCGCATTCACGTACAGGGGTCGACAGTATATGTGGACTAGATTGCCACAAGGTTATATTGACTCACCTGCTGTCTTTGCTGCAGTAGTCAGAGATGCACTGGCCAACCTCCATCTCCTGCCCAGCTCCCTGGTGTTGCAGTATGCTGACAATCTCTTGGTTTCTGCCGAGTCTCCCATGCTATGTCAAGAAGCTACCTTTCAACTACTCTTCCTTCTGTCTCAAAAAGGCTTCAAAGTCTCCAAGACTAAGTTTCAGTGTACAGTATCTCGGCCACGAACTCTCTCATGGTTCCAGGAAACTCACTGCAGAATGGGTTAAGGTCATCATGGACACTCAGTGACAGACTACTAAATATGCGCTAATGGCCTTCTTGGGACTCATTAACTACTGTCTCCAATGGATTCCTGACTGTTCTGTGTATGATAAATGTCTGCGCTCTGCTATCCACCATAGAAACCCCCACACTCAGCCACTCTATGTGGACAGAGGATATGATCTCCGACTCCTTAAAACAATTCAATTCAATTTTATTTTTAAAGCGCTTTTAACAAAGGACATTGCCTCAAAGCAGGCTCTAAGCATGGCCCCGGCCATGGGCCTCCCCAACTATGAACTTCCTTTTCACCTGTGGGTCTCTCATCAGGCTGGAGCAGCCTCTGGAGTCCTGGCCAAGGAGCATGGGAGGGAAAGCGTCCCTGTGCCTTTCTCTCCAAAACTCTTGATACTGTGGCACAAGGTTTACCTTCCTGTCTTCGTGCTGTCGCTGCCTGTGCGTTAATGATAACAGATGCTGAAAAAATTGTCCTCTCACACCCTATTATTTTGCACTTGCCCCATCATGTTTCTCATATACTCCATCATTTGAATACACAACACATGTCAGCCCAGAGGCGGTCAGGGTATGAAACTATTCTTCTCACCACTGAAAATCTCACTATTAAACCCACTTCCTCTCTTGACACTATTGCTCACGCTCTACAGCGTCTTTTGAATGCACAAGATGATTGTGAACCTTATGACCCCACACACTATTGCCTCTCTTCCATCGTACAAGATACTAGCATACGCTCTGATTTACATGCGCCTCCGCTTTCCACAGGCGATATTCTCTTTGTTTAATGGTTCCTGCTCTGGTTTATCTGTATGCAGATTGCCTAATGAGGTGTTAGAAGCTTAAGCACTTCCCTTCTCTTCAGCCCAGGCGGCTGAACTCTATGCCCTTACCCATGCCTGTATTCTTTCTCAAGACTCTGATGTCACTATTTATACTGATTCTAGGTATGCTTTTGGGGTGGCTCATGATTTTGGGCAGATATGGCAGTCTAGAGGCTTTGTTGCAGCTGACGGTAAACCTGTCTCTCATTCTACTTTAGGTCAAGACCTTATTACCACGTGCCATCTCCCTAATACTCTCGCCATTGTTAAAATGTGTGCGCATCAATCTGGTAACACTCCAGAAATTCAGGGAAATTCACTCGCAGACCACGCAGCCAAAAAAGTGGCCACAGACCAACATATGTCACCCTTCCTTAACCTCGCTCTAGTCTCCTCATCCCCAATGGTTAGTGCAGTTTTACCCGATATTGATTTGCCTTCTCTGCAGGCCTCCGCCTCACTTTCTGATAATCAGCATTGGGACCAATGCCATGCCAAACAGTCTGACGGAGTTTGGACTGATGGTGAGGGTTGAGTCTGTCTCCCCTGTCATTGTACGCCATTTCTTGTCTGCGAATTTCATGGTCCCACTCATCACGGACGAAGAGGGGTGGTAGAGGATCTGACAAAGACATTTTGTATAAAAAATGTGCATACCATGCTCATAATCTGCTGGACAAATGCTTACTATGCGCACAAAATAACCTGTCCAAACCAGGGGCGATACACCAACACCTGCCAACACCTGACACACCTTTTCAGGAATGGCAGATTGACTTTACACACATGCCAAAACAAGGAACGTTCAAATGCTTACTGGTGATGGTTGATAAATTCTCTAGATGGGTTGAAGCATTTCCCTGTGCAAAAGAAAATGCATGAACTGTAGTGCTTAAAATGACACATGAGATTATTCCAAGATTTGGTGTCCCTGTCGGAATAGATTCAGATAAGGGAACCACATTCACTTCAAATGTTATGCAGATGTTGTGTAATAGAACTTAAGATCAATTGGCACTTTCATATCCTGTACCACCCCCAGTCCTCTGGGATGGTGGAGCGGGGGAATCGCACAATCAAAGGACAAATTTGCAAGGCTATGCAAAACAGTGGGTCAAAGAATTGGTTTCAGGCATTACCTGTTGTATTAGCTGACCTGAGAATGAGCTCTCAGATAGCCCTGGAACACCTTTCCCCATATGAAGTAGTTATGGGGTGATCTTTTCCTGTGCCCTGGCAATGAGGTATGCAGGCTGTGGGAACAAGTGACCTAGATATCCATCTCAGTGAGTACTCTGCTGGGCTCATCAAAATTCTAAAGGAATACTGGGAACGCGTGAATTCAGCTAAACCTTTCATTCCTGTAGACAACACACACCCCTACCAGGTGGGGGAAAGGGTGCTGATAAAGAAACTCGAGAAAACTGGCCTCACTGATCCACTTTATAGCGAACCAGCAGTAGTGCTCGCTGCTACACGCACCGCCGTACTCACTGATCTCTTTCCACAGTGGATCCACGCTGGATGACTTAAGAAGGCTCCCACCTAAAATGTTGTCAATTTTTGTATGTCTAATCTCTCTCTGTATGTTTCAGTACCTCTGGCAATAGCTGACGGCCTTTTCAGGGTCTCCTCCAAGTAGCATCTGCCTCTGGAAAACATCCAGGTCCGGCATACATGTATTGTTTGAATTCTGTGTTAAAAGAGTACATAAGCTCACACACACACATATCCATATCTGCCCTTTTTTGGTTATCTGCCTTTTGTGCTGACTGCGAAAGGAAAAGTCCCAACTCAGCATGTTCTCGCTCTCGAAATGGCGACCCGGCTTGCACGTGATGGAACTGGTCTGCAAGATTAGATTATGAGGACCCCACCTTGTGCGTCAGGAAACAACTCATGACTTCCCCTTCCTTGGAAAAAGGGGACGTGACTAACTCTGGGTGTGTGTGTAAACCCACAGTTCCTCTTTCCCACATGCACAAATACTTCACCCTCTCTCATTTGAGGCAGACTGTGCATGAATAAACCACATTTGATTTAACTTGTGCGGTTTTCCATTCATGGTCTCAGGAGCGCTCTTTCTATGCAGTAACAGACTTTCACAGACGAGCAGTGCAGTAACAGACTTTCACAGACGAGCAGATACGAGGTCGAAAAGGTGTTTCCTCAAGTGGGCCAAGAACTTTTCAAATACAGCATGCTATTCAACTACACAATTAATGCCATTTCAGTGTGTACTAGGCTATCAACCACCCCTGTTTACATGGGATACCTCAGTCTCGGACTCAGCACATTCATGCACACCTGAACTCAATCAGGGTGTGCCTTAAATAAGCATGCCACTCCATTGAATCAACACAAAGTATTAATATAATTCATTTTAGCTATATGAAGCTGTTCTATACTTTGCAGTGTGTTTAGGACACATAATCTATTCAAAATGAATGATGTGTTTTATATTAGGTTACACCCCTAATGTACACACACACACACACACACACACACACACACACACACACACACACACACACACACGCACACAGTCTTTATGCATTTTTCATCGGTTTTATGGGTTTTTTAACTGACTGCACCTCTAACAGCATGTACTGAGCATACAATATTCATGACTACTTTGAACAAACTAATTACTAATCACTAATTAATTATTTAGTGAAGACTAAGACACCACCCATGTGTGGGCAAATAGGCTAAGGTAGAAGGTATGGTATTGTATGGTTTGAGGTAAACCATGGTAGTATCCTGGTTCCCATAAATTACCAATAGTCAAACCATAGTACATCATTCAGAGTTTTCCTACCTGATGTGTATAAAACACACAGATTAGACAACAATATTCACAAAGAATACAGATTATATTATATCAAAATATAGAGTGGAAAACAAAATATATTTGTTACTTTTGGTCTAAAAATCAGGCACCAAGTTCTCCATTCATGCAGCCCTTCCAAACTTCTTGCTATTTTGGAGGTTGAATCTATTAGATAATTTTGAGATTTAACCACACTTAGTAGGCCTGTGTGGTCATGTGTCATGGAAATATTTTTTAAATCTTTTAAAGATTCCAACTGTTCCCATGCCCACATCATTGTAAATGCCTGGTCTGTATCAAATGCCTCATCATTTGATACACTCTACCACATAGACACAATCTGACTCACAATCTGCATTCTTCATGGATTGTCTTTTCTATGATGATTCAGACATGAATTTAATAAGTCCACATTGCAAAGAACTGATCTCTTTCCCTCCTCTGTGGAACAGATGAATCCACAAACAGAAGTGTTTCAGCTTATCTGTATCTGAGACATACAGGATTCTGGCACAGACAAACATCTAAAAATATGATTTAAGGAAGAAAATGTAATAAAAAAAATATCAGCCAAGCAATATACATTTCCCACAAGTAAACTGTTTAATTAATTGATTCATTAAAATATAACAGGCCTGTTCAGGGTGGTCCTGGAATAGTGAACTGAATTTACTAAAATAGAAAAGATACAATTTCTGTGTTCATGTAGGTTCTGTTTATAGGCAGTTTTAGTTTATAATTAGATTTGATTCAGGTGTAATAACACAAAATGAAGCAATTTAGCTATTCACACATATTTAAGGGGAAAGAATTAAAATGTATACCATGGGTGGCAGCGTGACTCCTGAAATGGTGCATACCAGCTGAACCACACAGCCATAATGGATATAATTCTCACACACAGAGTAATCACTATGGTCAGTCTGCTGATCCCCCACTTCAGAGAAAAGAGAAAGAATGATGGATGATCTACATTGGACTATATACCACTGCAACAGTTCAAAATCAAAATACATCACATTTTACATATTAAAACATGCATACATAAATACAGTTACATACAGTTCATAAATACATCCATGCTCTCTCTCTCTTTCTCTCTCTCTCTCTCTGTAAATTTATTTGTCCCCCAAAATAACTCAATATACAGCCATTAATGTCTAAACCACTAGCAACAAAAATGAGTAGACCCCTAAGAGACTATGCCCCTAAATGTCCAAATTGAGCACTGCTTGTCATTTTCCCTCCAAAATTTCATGTGACTCCTTAGTGTTATTAGGTCTCAGGTGTGCATAGGGAGCAGGTGTGTTCAAATTTGTAATACAGCTCTCATACTCTCATACTGGTCTCTGAAAGTTTCAACATGGCACCTCAGGATCTTAGAAGACAAATTGTTGCATTACATGAAGAAGGCCAAGGCTAGAAGAAGATTGCCAACACCCTGAAACTAAACTGCAGCACAGTGGCCAAGATCATCCAACGTTTTAAAAGAACAGAACAGACCTCGTGTTGGACGTCCAAAGAAGCTGAGTGCACATGCTCAGCGTAACATCCAAGTGCTGTCTTTAAAAGATAGGCACAGGAGTCCACAAACAGTTTCTTACTTGATTACTGGATTACTGGAACCATGTCCTAAGGTCTGATAAGACCAAGATTAATTTGTTTGGTTCAGATTGTCTCAAGCATGTGTGGCTTCAGGTGAGGAGTACAAAGATAAGTGTGTCATGCCTACAGTCAAGCATGGTGGTGGGAATGCCATTGTCTGGGACTGCATGAGTGCAGCAGGTATTGGGGAGTTACATTTCATTGAAGGACACATGAACTCTAATATGTACTGTGAAATACTGAAGCAGAGCATGATCCCCCTACCTTCAGAAATTGGCTCTCAGGGCAGTGTTCCAGCATGATAATGACCTCAAACACATCTCTAAGATGACTACTGCTCTGTTGAAGAGGCTGATGTAAAGGCCTTTAAAGGTAAAGGCGATGGACTGGACAAGCATGTCTCCAGACCTAAACCCAATAGACCATCTTTGGGGCATCCTCAAGTGCAAAGTGGTGGAGCGCAAAGTCTCAAATATCTGCCAGCTCTGTGATGTCATCATGGAGGAGTGGAAAAGCATTCCAGAGGCAACCTGTGAAGTTCTGGTAAACTCCATGCCCAGGAGAGTCAGTTCTGGTAAATAATGGTGGTAAACACTTTTATATAAGCTGCACACAAACTACTCTTCATCGAGTCAAAGTATCATTTTGTCAGTGATGTCCTATTAAAAGATATACTTAAATATCTGCAGAAATCTGAGGGATGTACTCACTTTTGTGATACAATGTATATATTTATGAACTGTATGTATACATGTTTTAATATGTGAAATGCATTTCTATATTTATTTTATTTATATAATGCAAAGTTAATGAACAAAAGGAAAATCAAAATACAATCAATATTTGGTGTTACTACCCTTTTCCTTCAAACCAGCACCAATTTTATAGGTACACTAGCACACACTAAAAAAGATTTTTTAGGATTATAGTGACATGTAGACAGGTGCTAATGATCATCAATTGATCATCAGCAGATGACAAACACATCAAGTGTATCACCCATCAAAATTGGAAGATGTCAGAATTGGCAGCTCCATCTGCTCAGAACTGGCAGAAACCAGTGGGACCCAGGTACACCCATCTACTGCCCGGAGAAGTCTGGCCAGCTGACATAGAAAGCAAGGACAAGTGACTCAAATATGCACAAAAACAAAGGAACTGGGGTGCAGAAAAATTGCAGCCGGTGCTTTGGACTGATGAGGCAAAATTTTTAATATTTGGCTATAGCACAAGGCAGATGTCTTCAGAAGGGCTGGAGAGTGGTACAATAATGAGTGTCTGCAAATGGAGTTGGAGTCTATTCTTCTATTTCTCGACCTCACCGCTGCATTTGATACAATAAATAACAACATTCTTCTGTCTAGGCTGTCTAATATTGGTATTTCTGGCCTGGCACTAGCAAGGTTTAAATCATATCTCTCTGACAGGCAACATTTTGTCCAGCTAGGGTGCCATGTCTCAAAAAATGCACCCATGTGTCAGGGTGTGCCACAGGGCTCAGTCCTCGGACCACTCCTATTCATCCTATACATCTCTCCCCTAGGTGAAATTTTCCAAAATTATGGGATAAAATTTCACTGCTATGCAGATGACATGCAAATATATCTTAGCCTTTGGCCCTCTGATCACTTTCCTCCTACTTCTCTCACTTGTTGTCTCCAAGATCTCATTCTATGGTTGCAGGCAAACTACCTTCAACTCAACACAGATAAATCCTTCTATACATTGGCTCTAAAGCTGCACTGTCCTCTTTTTCTTGCCCTGATATTCTAATTGGAACACATCTGTCTCTCCATCAACTACGGCTCAGAACCTTGGTGTGACTTTTGACCCTCGCCTCTCTTTTCAGCCCTACATCCACGCTACCACAAAGTCCGCTTATTTCCACCAACGCAACATTTCTCGCCTTCGCCCCATGCTCACACCTCAGACTGCAGAGGTTCTGGTCCATGCTTTTGTTACTTCTCGGCTCGACTATTGCAACTCACTACTCTACAGTCTTCCATAACAAGACAATACGCCTACTACAACTGATTTTTGTACTGCTGCTAAAAATGCTGCTGCTAGAATCCTAACATCTACTCGCAAACATGACCACATCACCCCGGTTCTGATGCACTGCACTGGCTTCCTGTACATAAGCGCATCCAATATAAAATACTGCTCCTTACTTTCAAAGCCCTTCATGGACTTGCCCAGATCTATCTTTCCCTCCTGCTGACTCACTACATGCCCATGCGCTCACTCAGGTCCTCCGATGCTGGCCTGCTGGTTGTACCTAGATTTAGGCTGGCCTCCTTTGGTGGCAGATCATTCAGTGTTGCTGCCCCGACTCTGTGGAACTCTCTCCCACTTTCTATTCACTCTGCCTCTTCATTATCTCAATTCAAATCTCTATTAAAAACTCATCTCTTCCTTTAACCTTTTTTTTCTCTAACTTAATGCATTGTATGTGTCCTGATGTAAAGGGTCCTTGGGTACCTTGAAAGGCGCTATACAAATCGAATGTATTATTATTATTATTTCGTCAGGATTAATGGTGTCCTTAATGCTAAGAAATATAGGCAGATACTTATCCATCATGCAACACCATCAGGGAGGCATATGATTGCCCCCAAATTCATTCTACAGCAAACATACAGCCAATGTCATTAAGAACTATCTTCAGCTTCAAGAAGAACAAGAAGTCCTTGAAGTGATGGTATGTCTCCCACAAAGCCCTGATCTCAACATTTGTCTGGGATTACATGAAAAGACATGAAGCCTACATCCACAAAAATGCTGTGATTAGTTCACCAAGATTTTTGGAACAACCTACCAGAGTTCAAAAAGTACCAGCCTTCAAAAACTGTGTGCAAGTATACATAAAAGAATTGATGCTGTCCTTGGGTACCTTGAAAGGCGCTATACAAATCGAATGTATTATTATTATTATTTCGTCAGGATTAATGGTGTCCTTAATGCTAAGAAATATAGGCAGATACTTATCCATCATGCAACACCATCAGGGAGGCATATGATTGCCCCCAAATTCATTCTACAGCAAACATACAGCCAATGTCATTAAGAACTATCTTCAGCTTCAAGAAGAACAAGAAGTCCTTGAAGTGATGGTATGTCTCCCACAAAGCCCTGATCTCAACATTTGTCTGGGATTACATGAAAAGACATGAAGCCTACATCCACAAAAATGCTGTGATTAGTTCACCAAGATTTTTGGAACAACCTACCAATTCAAAAAGTACCAGCCTTCAAAAACTGTGTGCAAGTGTACATAAAAGAATTGATGCTGTTTTGAAGGCAAAGAGCAGATAAAATAAGGACAACATGAATAAACATAAGATGCAGCTTTAAAATGCTCATTCCATTTAGTGAAGTTACAGACTGATTAAAAAGCTATATCACCCTTGTGAAACAGTAATTGCAATCAAATGTTTGTGATAACTTGTTATGGGTCATTTACATTGCCATGGAGGAATTTTGGCCCACTCTTCTCTGCAGAACTTTTTTAGTTCAGCTACACTGGAAGGTTTGTGAGAATGAACTGCCTGTTTAAGGTCTTTCCACAGCATCTCAATGGGATTCAAGTCAGAACTTTGATTCAGCCAGTCCAAAACCTTCATTTTGTGTCTTTTAGCCATTTAGAGGCAGACTTGCTTGTGTTCTTCAGATCATTGTCCTGCTGTATATAACTCAACTGTGCTTGAGCTTTAGTTCATAAACTGACAGGTGGACATTCTCCTTCAGGATTTTCTGATAGAGAGCTGAATTCATGGTGCCATCAAATGAAGCAAAGCAGCACCAGACCATTACACTACCACCACCATGTTGCAGGTTTGGTGTTCTTATGGTGTAATGCAATTTTAGCTTTATACTAGATGTAACAGGAGCCATGTCTTCCAAAAAGTTCCATCTTTGAATCACCAGTCCCTAGAATATTATCCCAAAAGTCTTGTTGGTCATCTAGATGTTTTTTGGCAGATGTGAGAGAAGACTCAAGTTCATGTTCTTTTTGTTTAGCAGTGTGCCTTGCAGTGTGCCATTTGAGCCTTGCAGTGCTCCCATGGATGCCATTTTTGCTCTGTCTTTCTTATTGAGGAATCATGTACATTAATTGACACTGGGGTAAGTGGGGCCTGCAGGTGTTTAGGTGTTCATTTGGGTTCTTTTGTGACCTCATGGATGAGTTATTGATGGGCTTTGGGTGATATTTTGGTAGGCAGCCAACTCCTGGGAAGGTTCACTATTGTTCAAATGTGAAACAGGAGACAGTTCCAGTGCTGTGGAAAACATCATGTGTTGTACCCTTACCAAAGATGGCATATCCCACTGATCTAAATGGATACAGACCAGTGGCATTGACCTCTCACCTAATGAAGGCCATGGAGAAACTCTGGACTATCTCCACCTAGTTGTAAAACCAGCAATGGATCCACTTCAGTTTGCGTACCAACCAGGCATTGGAGTGGACGATGCAATCATCTACCTTCTTCAAAGAGCCATCTCTCATCTTTGACAGGGTAGGAAGCACAGTGAGGATCATGTTCCTCAAACTCTCCAGTGCATTCTACACCATTAAGCCCTCCATATTAGGGGATAAGATGGTGAGCACTGGGGTGAACCATAAAATCACAGCATGGACAATGACTATCTCACAAACAGACCACAGTATGTGGGGTTTAAGGACTGTGTTTCTGACACTTTTCTTTGTAGCACAGGGGTTCCACAAGGGACTGTCCTGGCCCCATTCCTTACCCTCTACACGGCATACTTCACCCATAATTCAGCATCCTGCCACCTACAGATGTCAGTTACATCCTGGATGGTGCTGACAGTGAGTATAGGGAAACCACCAAGAACTTTGTGGAATGGTGTGGACAAAATTACCTTCAGATCAACACCAGCAAGACAAAGGAGCTGGTGATTGACTTTTGCAGGAATAAGACACACCCACTTAAACCATTGAGCATCCACGAACGTAATATTGAGATTGTTGACACCCAAAGGTACCTGGGTGTTCACCTTAACCATAAACTGGACTGGTCAGACAACACACAGGCCCTGTACAAGAAGGGCCAGAGCAGACTTTACTTTTTAAGGAGGCTCCAGTCTTTTGGAATACAGTGACCCCTTCTCAGCTCTTTCTATGACTCTGTGGTGGTATCGGCCATTTATTATGGGATTAACTGCTGGGGAAGCAGCATCACAGTGGCAAACAGTTAAATAGACTGATCAGGGAAGCAACACTGTAAATTTCTCCATGTGGGATAATAAAAGGCTGTCCTATCCTATCCTATCCTGTCCTATGTGCTGCTGTTTGAGACCTTCTATCCTACTTTACATTGTCAGACAGATTCTATTTAAGTGCTGTTTAGATTCAACAGTTCTGGCACTATGCTTGGGTGTGGCTAGTGAAATTAAACCCACAGTCAATTGAAATTATTTTTACTGGTTGATTTGGTAGCAAAGGGAGATATAGGTTTTACATGGGTGATATAGGTTGTCTTTATCTTACATTAAAATTAGTTTGATGAAAAATGACAAATTAGCAAAAATAGAGGAAATTGGGAAAATGGCAAATACTTTGTCATGGCACAGTATATATAGGTGATTTTTCCTAACATTTTTTTTTCTGTAGGATGGGCTTCTTTCATACAGCCCTTCCAATCATCTTGCTATTTTGGAGTTTTAATTTATTAAGAGACTTAACCACAGAAGACCAGTGTGGTCATGTGTCCTGGAAATATTTTCAGACTTTTGAAACTTTTTAATTATCTCTGATTATGTTTAATGGTATTTTATTATATAATATAACCAATAACTGCATATATATCATTCTCCATATAAAAAGTGAATATATGCAAGTGAAAACAGGGGAAACTTATCAGACCTAGAATGATAGTAAAAGCAGTCCATTGTCTGGCACTAGCCACAAAAGTGCCACCCTCCACTGCAAGAAAACGTGTACTGACTGTCTGAGACCTCAAGCGATTAAACAATGAGACTTTTGAACCAGATGAGATGCACACTGAAAACACATATAAAAACATAAACAATGTTATAGATACTGACAGACAGCAATAAAAAACATAGCATAGCCAAAGTCAAACTGCTGTGTTATTGGTCACAAATTCATTTCATTGTGTCTCTTTCCACCAGAGGGTGAGGAATTCAACATCACTTTGCCATCACTCAGACATTTACAACAGTTCTTTGTTTTTCTCAGACATTCTTGCAGGATAAGATTGCCAGTGTCAATAGAAATTGCCCTTAAGTGTATGTTTTAGGAACAAATGGCCAAAAGTCAAATGTTTCAACTGACCTTCACTAAGCATGGTCCTAGCACTTGGAGTTAGAGTAATATAGCCAAAGTAAATTGCTGTAACTGAAACTCTCTTAGATTCCAACAGTTCTCAGTTCCATGTGATTTGTAGAAGCCTAGTCACTGTCACCATTTGATACATTCTAGAACTCACTCACAATCTGACTCACAATCTGCATTCTTCATTGACTGTCTTTTCTGTGATGGTTTGGAGATTACTTTAATAAGTCCACTTTGGAAAGATCCGATCTCTTGCCCTCCAGTGTGGAATAGATGAAGCAACAAACGGAAGTGTTTCCGCTTATCTGTATCTGAGATATATAGGGTTTTGGCACAGGCAAACATCTGAAAATATGATATAAGAAAAAAGAAAATATGATTAAAGAAAACAAGAACCAAGCAATATACATTTCCCACAAGTAAATTGATGTATTCATTAAAATATAACATCCCTGTGTAGGGTGATTCTGGAATAGTGAACTGAATATTTACTAAAGTAGATACATTCTCATGAATCAATATTATATCATCAGAATAATGTCATGAACCTAAATAAAGAGGCGTATTCAGAATGGAAACAGATAGAGAGGATCAAGGACAGAACAGAGATATAGAATCTGTCTGAATGGCATTCCAATTTGATTCAAAAACTACCAGTTAAATATTTGTTGAACCTTTCCTGATTTCAGAGTTTGTTTCTGACCACACACTTGGTAAATGTTTTACTGATATGTAACAAATGTGAAATATGACAATGGGAAACAATGGGTTGATTGACAAAAACAAGGTGCCTAAAACTGAATCTGGGTGGAAGCAATTTAGTTCACATAGCAGAATGCATCATGTCGTTCAACAAAAGTAAGTGAATAAGTAAGTAATGAAAACTGTGAAATGAAAACTTTATGTTAACACAGCAAAAGTTTAAATATGTTATTTGAACTAGTTCCTTTTATAGCTGGTCCTTCATTATAGTTATTTTCCTAGCAGGAGCTCCAGATGTTCAGTTCATGTCAATCTATATATTTTTCAACTTGGGTTTGAAGTATTGTTGTACCCTTCTTTCTCTTTGTTCTTCAAAGCTCAGCTTGATGTTGTCTGCTTGTGTCCCAGGAGAGCCATCCAGACCCATATACCCCCACGCACAACAACTAGACTCACCAGGACCAGCTGCTTATGAGAGAGGTCATAATTATATAATTATGTAAAAGCCCATATAATACAGGCCTATAATACAGTCTTGCTCAAATAAAGGTATTTCAGTTATGATCTAAGTGTATTAATAATTAAATCATGATTAAACCACATGACTGGCTCACAAACCTTTGAAATATTCTTGTCTGAGATTCCATCCAGATCCACAGAGATACACACAAGGGGGAGGACAGAAAAATCTGTTCTCAACAAATTGTTAAACACCCAAATTATATACTTTCTTGCACTTGACCTTAACTGACAGGGGTAACAATAATAAAATAACACACCTGAATGTTTGTTTATCTTTTTTTTTAAAACTTTACTTTACTTATGTTACTGCTCACTAAGCCTGGTAAATGCCAAGTTCAAGAATATCTTACCTGCAATATTTAAGTGAGAGTTCAAACTAAACCTAAATGGGATTTTTTAAATGTTATCACTTATTGTATCACATAGCTACAGGGTTTAAAATAAATTCCACTGAAAAATAAAGTAACATAAAATCTAAGTTAACAACAAATTTGTCCAAAAAAAGTCCAAAAAAAGTCCATAACTAATTATTACACAGTTAGAATTAAGAGAATTCACTGAAGGATGTCTTATTGTTCACTGTCAAGACATTCTTACCGTTTCTCATTTCCATAGGACTTCTGAGCAACTCTGGCATGGAGAATGAGCACTGACCGGTCAGGTCTGTATTGAAGGTACTGTGTCACCAAGTCTCTGCTTATTCTTGGTATTAAAGCAAAACTTTGATCCACCCTATGGATACAGACAATTTCTTCAGTAAATAGCTTGCAATAAATATTTAACAAAAAAGTTAAACTAAGCATGTATTCTGTGTGCAATGTTTTAGTCTGGCTTTCATAATGTGATGAAATATTGCAAATTCAAAAAACATTATGAACTCTTTGAACAACTGGTCCAAAAAAGCAGCATGACTTGCACCTAAATATCCATGATGTAATGCATAGTGGTGCAGAAAATGTGACAGAATAGCAAAATAGCAAAATATTTTAAATCACAGGTTAGTGAATTGATAGATTTGTGCTTTGTACATTATTTAGTGCAATGTGA
>JANCOA010000004.1:17893518-17904250 GCA_024363135.1 Leptodoras oyakawai | reverse complement strand
GTCCATGCGTGTGTTTTTAACCATTTTTCAGGCTAAAATATAAAATCCTGTTATGTTTACAGTTTCATTTGTAGTATAGTTAATGTAGAGGAGGTTAAGGTGACCCCTACTGAGCTCTAAAGTCACACATTCTCATTTACTTATCTTATTGGCACATCCTTCCTTCCACCCACAGAAAGATGTACCCAGATGTTGTCAGTGTGTGTTTTGTTTTAATGGAGATGGACACTTTACTGTAAAAGGGAAAAGGATCAGAAGAATTTCACTGTTTATTTTAGATTCTAGATTTCTTAGTAAATATTTTTGGAATGTAAAATAATGAAGCTTGACAGTGAATTGGGTTGAAACCTGACTGGGTTTTCTAAGGGATGGTTAGGTGTGTGTGTGTGTGTGTGTGTGTGTGTGTGTGTGTGTGTGTGTGTGAGAGAGAGAGAGAGTGAGTGAGTGAGCAGTGAGACACAGTGATAGGGGTGAACACACAAGATCACCCTGACTTGCGTTGTTTTTCTCATCAGGTACTTTGACGGGAATCTGGATAAGTTATTCTCGGAGTGCCACGTCATTAACCCCAGTAAGAAGGCGAGGACGAGGCCAATGAGCACACGGTCGTCTAATCAGGACATGCATTGCCAGATCTGCTACCTGAACTATCCCACTTCGGTGAGTAACGGGGGGATTCTGTAGTGACGGTTACGGTTACTGTGCCCTGAGAGAGGCCTCAGAACTGATTTTCTGTGCTCTGGACCATGCCCACATGCCTTGCTATTTTGTTGGTGCACATGCTGAATAAAATATTTTGTGTGTAATTCACTACCACCATCGATTATGGAAACAGGTTTTCCAGACTGAATAAATCTTTCCTTTTGAGAACACGGTGTCTGTAAAAATGTGGTAATTTTTTTTTTCTTCCAGTATTTTACAGGTCTGGAATGTGGACACAAATTCTGCTTGCAGTGCTGGGAGGATTACCTGACCACCAAAATTATAGAAGAAGGGATGGGTCAGGCAAGTTCCACTAAAGATCCCGTGTATGGTTAAATCTAGTTCAGGTCTAACGTTCAGAGGTTCTGAATTGAAGATTCTGCTGCAGATTTCCGACATAATCTAGATTACAGTGATTATAGATAAATGTGTAGGGAACTGCAAATGCAGTGTGTGCATGTGTGTGTGAGATTAATACTCAGTTATAGTGTATATTATTCACATTTCCCAGTCAGACAGTTAGCTTGTTATACGCTGATATTGTCATATTGCAGATGCACATTATGATGGTGTGTGTGTGTGTGTGTTTCTCCCCCTTCAGACCATCTCATGTCCTGCACACAACTGTGATATTTTGGTTGATGACAACACTGTAATGTAAGTTCTGCTTTGGAAATTGGATTGATTCCATTTAAAATACATTTCTAGTAGCTGATTTTGTGTGTGTGTGTGTGTGTGTGTGTGTGTGTTGCAGGCGGTTGATCACCGACTCTAAAGTGAAGCTGAAGTACCAACATCTAATCACAAATAGTTTTGTAGAGGTGAGAGCGCTGGTGATGCACTCTGTCTGATCTAAAGTGTAGGAGGGGGGGTTCCCTCGGTTCTCTCCCGAGCTCAGGGTTTACTGTCTGCTCATCCTGTGGGTTCCTTCAGGGTTCTCTGATTTCCATCTACATATTGACTATAATTAGTTGCCCCCAGCTATGAAGGAGTGTGTGAAGGTGTGTGTGCATGGTACACTGTTATCTCATGAGGAATGTTTATCCTTTTTTCGTGAGCATTGTGTCTTGTGATGAATAGAGGGTTTTTAGCAGAGCTATAACCAGGATAGATAACTAGCCCCAGCTCTGGCCTGTGAGAATTTGCAAGGTTGTTTATGGTGATGAAGCCAACAGCTCGAGATCGCATGCAATGTTGTTTCTGCTCTCCTCCTGCAGTGTAATAGACTTTTAAAATGGTGTCCAGCGCCTGACTGCCATCATGTCGTTAAGGTCCAGTACCCAGATGCCAAACCAGTGCGCTGCAAATGCGGGAGACAGTTCTGGTAAAAATAAATAAATGAATCTGACAGAATGTAGGACCCTGAACACTGCCTAACTGCTTTTAGTGTCTTCTGGAGATTTGCTAATCAATTTAACTCTAACGGTTTCTTTCTTTTCTTTTTTTTTTATCTCATTAGCTTCAATTGTGGAGAGAACTGGCACGACCCAGTGAAGTGTAAGGTGTGTTGGAGTTGATACCAGTACTGAGCACTAACGGGCTTCCAAAGTTAAAGAGTGTGCTTTACTGACTGCGTGTACATCTTTATTTCCCCTCTTCCCCTCTAGTGGTTGAGGAAGTGGATTAAGAAATGTGATGATGACAGTGAAACGTCGAACTGGATTGCAGCAAATACCAAGGTATGGCAGTTTATCGTCTAGGTTAGGGATGCTTTTTAATGTTTTATTTTAAAATAAATAGGAACAATATCGTTATAATGGTGCCTTTCACATAGTGTGTGTGTGTGTGTGTGTGTGTGTGTGTGTGTGAATATCATCAGGAATGTCCAAAGTGCCATGTGACCATTGAAAAGGACGGCGGTTGTAACCACATGGTTTGCCGTAACCAGAACTGTAAGGCGGAGTTCTGCTGGGTGTGTTTGGGTCCTTGGGAGCCTCATGGCTCGGCCTGGTGAGTGTACATCACCTAACACTCACTGCGTTGTGACTGGGGGAGGAGGTGGGGGAGTAACGGTGCGTCATGACACAAAAACTGTGACTGCACTGTGGAAATGTGTAATACGATCATTCGTATTACATTCAGAAATTTTGTACTGTTTGATCTACATAGAGTTAAAGTGCATCAAGAGCTCACTAGTCACATGAACACATTCTTTCACAGAGAGCCTGGACCATTTTCTTATGTGATATACAGTTATGTGGCCACGTTTGTAACCGTTAAAGCCGACACCAGCCCCGTGGCGCTCAGAGCCGGAGCACGAGGGCACCGAATTAGGCATTTTATCTGCCTTTGGAGCTCATCCATCAGATTGTCAGATGGAGCAGCGTGATTCGTCACTCCACTGCTCTAGAGTCCAGTGGTGGTGTGCTTTACACCACTGCATCCGACACTTGGTGATGTAAGGCTTGGATGCAGCTGCTCAGCCATGGAAACCCATTCCATGAAGCGCTCTACACACTGTTCTTGAGCTAATCTGAAGGCCACATGAAGTTTGGAGGTCTGTAGAGATTGACTGCAGAAAGTCGGTGACCTTTGTGCAGTATGTGCCTCAGCATTCACTGACCCACTCTGTCATTTTATGTGTCCTACCACTTCGTGGCTGAGTTGCTGTCGTTCCCAATCGCTTCCACTTGGTTATAATACCACTGACAGGTGACTGTGGGATATTTAGTAGTGAGGAAATTTCACCACTGGACCGATTTTTTTCTCCCTAATTTAGTCGTCACCAATTCCCACCCGTCAGTGTTTCCCCCCCTTGTCACGACGAACTGCCAGTCCAGGAGGGCGACATCTTCACATGTTTCCTCCGACACACGTGACGCCAATCGCCGCCTCTTTTAGAACTGCGGCTCATGCAACCTTTGGGAGCGGTGTAGCGCGCTTGGAGGAGAGTGCTCCCGCCCACCTCTTGTATACACGAGCTCACAGATGCCTGTGACTGGACAGTGTCGCGTTGATTGACATGGAGAGAGAGCATATACTGCCCCTGAGAGCCCCACCCTGAGAGCACGGCCAACCATGCTCTCTCGGCTCCCGGCTATGGGCAGCTATAGCATCACCCGGATTTGAACTCGCGATCTCCGGATGATAGTGCGAACACGTTGCCGTTGTGCCAATCGGGAGCCAGAAATGCTGTATTATTAAATTCTGAGAATTTAATTGAATCAAGTCGAGTGAGTATGTTGTGTGCTGTGTATCGGGAGTGTGTTGTGCTGTGTATCGTGAGTGTGTGTTTTTATACCCTGCTGAATGAGCTCACAGCAGTCTTGTGTCCTCCAGGTATAACTGCAATCGCTACAATGAAGACGACGCAAAAGCGGCCCGAGATGCCCAGGAGGTAGCTTACAGTACTTATCTTCTTTACATAACAAATACAAAACCCAGGACTGAGCTCCGCCAACATGATTTAACTTTTAAACTGGATTAAAACAAGGTGTATCCACTAATCTTGTTGAACTGAACTTTAAAGTTAGTTTACAGTAAATCTTGGTTAAATCTCAGTATAATGTCCAGTATTAAGTGGATTAGCAGTTATGTTTTTATTATTAGTGGAAACTTTTGTAACAGTGGTGAGGAGGTTTCCAGATTTACAGAGGCATCTGTCCTGTGCCTCAGGGGGAAGGTCGGACACCGGTTCATGCAAGTCTGAGTTACGTTTCACTGGAATCCATAATGATGGAAACTGAACACACATGAATCCCAATTTAATCGTTGTTTGAACTGGTTTAACTAATCCAGAGTTAAAGATGAGATGTTTTATGAACACACTTCTGATTAATTAATTATAAATCGGGTTAAGCCTGGACTTACTAAGACTGGATTACATCAGGGTTAGTTTAATTCGTGCTGATGAAGGTTTCTGTTGTCTGAATCTGTAAAATTGTAAAATATTATAAAAAAAGATTTTTTGATTGTCAGGAAGCCTCTGTATCCTGAGTCGTATTTTGTGTCGTAAAGAAGCAGCTTATCCTGAGATCTGGTTAATGAGCTGTCTCACACTCGCAGCTAATTGACTTGTTACTAATGAGTGCTGACGTGTTCACGTGCAGTCTGAGGCCTGATTCATGCTTCTGCAAATAAACTCAAGCTTTTATTCTCACGGCTGTGGTGATGTTCCCCAGCGTGCATCTTTCTGAGGATTACAATTGGGTAATTGTAATGATTTCAGCAGTGAGGTGAATCCCAAGGTGGGATTGTGTACAGAACATTTCTTATACTTAGTGTTTCATTTCTGTGTCTGTGTGTGTGTGTGTGTGTGTGCGTGTATGTGTGTTGTACACAGCGGTCCCGTGCAGCACTGCAGCGTTACCTTTTCTACTGCAACCGCTACATGAACCACATGCAGAGTCTGCGCTTCGAACACAAGCTGTACGCGCAGGTCAAGCAGAAGATGGAGGAAATGCAGCAACACAACATGTCATGGATCGAAGTGCAGTTCCTGAAGAAGGCTGTGGACGTGCTGTGCCAGTGCCGGTCCACGCTCATGTTCACCTACGTCTTTGCCTTCTACCTCAAGAAGAACAACCAGTCCATCATTTTCGAGGTGTGTGCACACATGTTTTCAGCACCAGCGCTGTCCATCAGGCTCTTACACACCGATCCGCCATTAACATTAACACCATCTCGCATGTTGTCCATTTTATCAGCTTCACTCACTGTCCAGGTGCACTTTTTACTAGTTTTACAGATAGAGTCCATCTGTTTTTCTGTAGACCTTGGAGTGTCTGATCCACTCACACCAGTATAACACACACTAACACCACCACCACCACCACCACCACATCAGTGTGACTGCAGTGCTGAGAATGATCCACCACCCAAATGTGCTGTTCCTGTGGGAGTCGCGTTGGAGAACAGCGTAAAGTGGAATTAAAGCCTTGTTGAAGTTTAGGTGTAGATAGTTGATAGGTAAACTCTAGCTGTATGCACACTGGTAACATTAACTAGCTGTTGCTAATTTACTGGTTAACAAGGTAAATATCACAAATATACTGTGTTCTTACCAAAACACACACACACGCACACACAGACATTAAAGCCACAGCAGTTATTGTTGAAATTCATGCTGTCTCAACAAGACATCTGAAGAGCGAGGAGATTAACAGGACTACAGGACTTCTTCTTCCTATTATTATTATTATTCTTACTATTAGTGAGGAGTGTGTTAAAACACAGTTGAGCAATACCCACACCGGGTCCTGTACTCATTCGTTCACACCTCTCTCCAGCCTAACCTCACTTTTCTCTCCTGCAGAACAATCAGGCTGACCTGGAGAACGCCACTGAGGTTCTGTCCGGCTATCTGGAGCGAGACATTTCCCAGGATTCCTTGCAAGATATCAAACAGAAAGTCCAAGATAAGTATAGGTGAGGTGGCTGTAGCGTTCTGTAGAGTGACGTTGGTCCCAATCTTTAACATAAACCTGGAACCAGTACATGAGAGTTAGAACCTTGTTTTCTTTTCAAAACAATCTGAGAAATGGAGAAGGCTGAAGGCAGCCATGCGTCTCCGTCTGGATAAGAGTTATACTAATAGGAGGAGAATTTAATGTAAGTCCCTGTGAAGAGCTGTTACTGTACTATTGATAACACACGAGACGGAGCGTTAATGTAGTAACAATCTACACGAGTTACAGAGCTGAGAAAACCATCAACGGAGAAAACCATCAACACCTAATGACACACACACACTCTCTCTCTCTGTCTCTGCTTACTGTGGTTTAATAATTTCTGACTGTCTCTCTTTCTCTTTTCTTCTGTCTCTCTCTCTCTCTCCCACTGACCCCTCCCCCGTCTGTCTGTCTGTCTGATACCGTCTCTCAGATACTGCGAGAGTCGACGGCGAGTTCTGCTCCAGCACGTGCACGAGGGCTATGAGAAGGACTTATGGGAGTATTTAGAGGACTGAAGAAGATTCTTCGAATCATAAACTCTCTCTGTGAAGGAGGAACCTTCCAAAAGTTCCGAAGGTGCTCTTCGGCACACCCCCCGACATGTTGCATCCTTTCTCATGCCTGATCTGTTTGTTTTTACTGAGATTCTAAATTAATTTTATTCTAATAAAAAGGTAGCTTTATTAAAGACAAGCCCCCCCGAAGTCAGTATTGCAGTTTAGATTGCAGTGAGGAACCGTGCGCTTCCCTCTGGCGCCGGCGCTCATCCACACTTCCGCAGTAGTTTATTTCCTCTCTAGCATTTATTTTGATCAGTTTGGTTTAAAATGGCTTTTGTCTCGAGCGTGGTGTAACACATGCCTAGATTGTCATGAACACCTGGCTTAAAGCTTTCTGAAAGTTTTTTTTTTCCCCCTTTAAGAAGAAAAAGCCTTTAGGTGGTGACGAACGGGTCGTGCATTTCAATCTGTAAATAAGTTGTGTGCATGGAACATGGCGTGGGACCTTTTTCCTCCTGTTCTGTTTGTTTCCATGTAGTTATTCTTTACAGATATTCACATGGTGTGTAGACCCTGTGTGTGTGTGTGTGTGTGTGTGTGTGTGTGTGTGTGTGTGTGTGTGTGTGTGTGGGAGGGCTACTCTTCAGCTTCATACATATAGGGGCTTTGTTTTTATTTTGTTAAGACTCGATTGCTAGAGGATAAAAACCACATCATCTTAAAGACAGCAGCAGCAGCGTAAAGTAGCCTTAAATGTACAGGAATGATTCGGGGGGGGAATCAAATGCACTTTCATACCCATTATTGTAGGGTGTAGTTAATCGGCTCAAACGTGTGATGTTAATTTCTTTAGTTTTTTTGTCTCGGCTACAAGGCTTAAGATCCCAACATGGAGTCTCTGCCTCAAACTGCGGCCGTGTCTTCGGTCGTGTCACCCAGACGTCCTGCACAGTACAGATTAACGTAATGTACAGAAGTAAACAAAGCAACTACATTTTTCTGCAGAATCCTGAAAAAGCTGTACAGGACGGGGTAACAGGATTTATAAGGACGGCGCTGTCCATCCTCTTCTGCTTCCATGAGCTTGCAGTCTCCTATGATTGGCTAGTGTCCTTTTGATTGACAGGGGAGAGCAATGTGCCCCTCCCATCCAGGGAGTGTGGCTACTCATGCTCGCTCTTACCCCCTGCTGTGGCATGGTCAGGATTCGGGGCAGTGATGAGGCTTTAACAGGTGTTTGTGATAAAGATTTCCACAGAGCTCTGTTACTTTAGTCTTGTGGCTCCAACACAAAGCTACTAGAGCATGTTGGACATCTAACATGTTATGGCTGATTCAATAGTTTTGGGTTAATTGTAATTTAGGGTTTGGATTTGTTGTGTTCTTGCGCCAGGCTGTTCTCTAAAGTTGTCCATATGAGCATTTCACAGGCAACTGGAATGGCTCCAGTTGCTGAAGGCTGCAGATGAACATCTAACCTTGCTTTGCCACTCACCTGCACGTAGGCATGTGCCAAGTATTAAGTATTGATATTGGACATGTGCAATATATATATATATATATATATATATATATATATATATAAAATTGTGAACACATCCACACTCCTCCCTGCATTACACTCGCCAGCCGTTTCGGACAGGAGCTGAACTCCGCCCCACTCAGTGCTCAGACCATTTACTCTGCAGTTCTGAAGGAGGTTCTTCCAGCTGTTAAAGTGAGAACAAGTCATTTATAGTGGCATGTTGGCTTCCTGGAGCAGCTGTGTGTGCACGGATAAGCAAGAGCTGGTCATATACCACACAGAAGTGCCTCTAGAGACTGTCCTATCTGAGATTCAGCACTACATGTGAGCTTTTGTAATGGAACTGTGTGTAAAGTGAGAATACCAACAAAGCCCATCAGTTCAGTTTGACTAATCGGGTAGACACTCCTCCCAAGCAGTGCAGCATGTCTTCTTCCAGACAGAAACGCTGGGCTACATTTTGTAGTGTGATAAATGAGCTGCAACTGAAATGGACGTAAAGTTGTGTACATGTCAGGAACGTACACAAAATGGCCCATGATTTTGAAGTAGAAGGGAACACAATATCCTTATTTGCACATAAAGAATGTATCAGTTGTGATGGTATAAATTTCAATGCGATGGGAAATCATGCCCCACACACACTTCAATATTGTGGCCTGTTTTGTGTTGATTCATGACAAATCCCAGTGAAGTCATTGTCAGTTTCTTCAACACTACACAGTGCAGGAAGGGGTGTTGGTATGTTTGCATTGTGACATGAGACATGATATTGGCACATGCCTGCTGCAAAATGGCTCATTTTCCTTTTTAGAGTTTTGTTCTTTTCCATGAGTCATGCTTTTTCTTCCTGCGTTTTGTACACACCTGTGTGAAGGCATCCGACACTGATCTGACCCTACTGGATCTATGCTCTGGTCTGTAAGACGGCTGAGCGCTCTGACTAACCGTCATCACCACACTCAACATGTTCATGAACCTTTGAGTGGAGTGTACATAGCTCTTTGTGTTTTCTTTAATACCGCCGTTGTGAGAAGCCTAGCGGACTCCAGTGTTGGCTGTGCTGGGAGATCTCTTCACCAAAGTGTGAATATCAAATAAAAAAAGAATGAATACTGCCCTGGTCGGAGAAGTGTTCGTCTTCAGTGTTATAACCATTCTTACAAATGAAAATTGTCCTATTTAAATAAATCTCATCCAAAATTGTGAGTTCCTTTATTTATTTATTTATTTATTTTTAATAATCTGTTTATTCAGTATGTACAGTTAGATGTTGTACGTCTGTGTAGCAGTGTTTTTTCGCAAAAGATAACATAGTCTGTATTTTATTTTCATAACAAGAAAAGTGTGTTTATGAGCTTATCATTATGTTCCTGTGTCATAAACATTCTCTGGTTATGTGAAGAGTGGATTTCTGCTCCTTAAACTGTACCCAGGACTACGTCACCGTCATATTTAACAAATTCTTTTCTTTTCTTTTTTTTACCTTTATTTAGTTTGTTTCTTATAGAATGTGTGATGAACTGAACTGGCATGTGTGATAGAGATGTAATCTGAGTACACCAGACCATCACACTCATACCCTCATACTCATACTGCCTAATATCTAATATTTTGTACTCCCCCATCCCTTTCAGGCCAATAAAGGCATGGACTCCACCAGACCTCTGAAGGTGTGTGTGGTATCTTACACCAAGACACCAGCAGCAGATCCTGTAAATTCGGAGCTGGGGCCTCCATGGATCTGACCTGTTTGTCCAGTACACCACACTGATGCTCAATCAGATTGAGATCTGGAGAATTTGGAGGCCAAGTCAACATCTTGAGCTATTTGTGATGTTCCTCAAATGTTTCCTGAACAGTTTCTGCATTGTGTCAGAGAGCATCATCCTGCTGAAAGAGGCCACTGCCATTAGGGAACACTGCTACCATGTACTGGGTCTGTAATAGAGTTTAGATCTGTGTTACATGTCACAGTAACATCCACATGAACCCATGGTTTCCCAGCCGAACATTACTCAGAGCATCACACTGCATCCACCAGCTCGGCTTCTTCCCATAGTGGGGGAAGATAGAGGGGGCGAGGAAGACGGTAAGGACTGGCACCTGTCCCCTTAATTAACCTGTGTGTGTGTGTGTGTGTGTGTGTGTGTGTGTGTGTGTTCCAACAGGACATATAAGGAGGAGGAAGCGAAAGAGAGAGAGAGTTCTACCTCCTATATGTCAATAGCTCAAAAGAAAATAAAAAGTACATTCAGTCAAGCTCAGTCGGATCGTTTGTGTTACAGTGGTGCCGAAACCCGGGATAAATTTACGCCGTCATGGAGTCCGCGTCCATGGCCACCATGGTTCAGTCGCTGGCCGCCATGCAACGGGATCAGGCAAATGCCTTCCACGTGCTTCGGGAGGACTGCGAGCGGCGATTCCAGGCCCTGCTGGAGGGGCAGGTCGCGGACAGGGAGGCGTTCCGTTCAGAGCCTTCTTGACCCCTCCCACGCCTCCCGTGGCCGCAGATGCCCCCGCACCCACCTCCCACCCCAAGATGGGCCCCCAGGATGACCCAGAAGCCTTCCTCCAGCTTTTCGAGCACTCGGCAGCGGCCTGGGGGTGGC
>JANCOA010000004.1:17809142-17826122 GCA_024363135.1 Leptodoras oyakawai | reverse complement strand
AACCCGGGTCCTTCTTGCTGTGAGGCGACGGTGCTATCCACTGCGCCACCGTGCCGCCCCGGTGGCCAGTCGTTCACCTCTCATATTTCATATTTCACAGATAAAGCATCAGGGTGCCCAAGAAAGTCTGGCAATTGCCAGGACCATCACCTAAAGTGGATTCAGCTATGGGATTGGGTCAGCACCAGTGCAGAGCTTGCTCAGGAACAGCAGTAGACAGGTGTGAGTACATCTGCATGCACTGTGAGGTGAAGGCTTTTGGAGAATGGCCTGGTGTCATGAAGGGCAGCCACGAAGCCACTTCTCTCCAAGAAAACATCAAGTTTTCAAGGGATACAGTTATTTTCTCTGATGAAGCCCCCTTCAGACTGTTTGGAACATCTGGAAAAATTGGCTGGTGAAGAAAAGGTTAGTACTAAAGGTGAGTCCTGTGTCATGCCAACAGTAAAGCATCCTGAGACTATTCATGTGTGGAGTTGCTTCTCATCCAAGGGAGTAGGCTCACTCACAATTTTGCTTAAGGCACTGCCATGAATAAAATGATGGAAGAATGGTATCAAAACATCCTCTAAGACTAACTTCTCCCAACAATCCAGGAGTAACCTGGTGATGAACAATGCTTTTTCCAGTATGATGGAGCACCATATAACAAGGCAAAAGTGATAATTAAGTGGCTCAAACTAAGTAGAACAAAACATTGAAATTTTGCATCCATGACCAGGAAAACTCCCCAAATCCCAATTCCATTGAGCATCCATTTTTATCACAGAAATTTTGATAAACTCCAAGCTGATTAGGCAAAAATGGGTTGCATGCAGTCAAGATTTGGCCCAGAAGTTGATATCCAGCATGCAGAAGTCTTGAAAAAGCATCACACAAAAATGGGATAATGTTCTTCTCCCAAACTCCAGCAACTGGTATCCTCAGTTCCCAGATGTTTAGAGACTGTTGTTCAGAGAAGCAAGTGTGCTATACAATGGTAATCATGGTCCTGCCCCAACTCTTTAGAGATGCTTTGCTGCCGTGTAACACAAACTGAACAAATATTTTTCATGAAATGGTAAAATGTCTCACTTTCAACATCTGATATGTATTCTGTGTTCTATTGTGAATAAAATATGAGCTTATGAGATTCTGTTTTCCATTTGTTTTTATATACATTTTAAACAATGTCCCGACTGTTTTGGAATTGGGGTTGTAATTCAATAGACCAAGACCAAGATGGACCAGCTCACAAGGACTGTGCAGTTTGTGGTGCATTATGAAGCGCAAAATATGACAACAGAGACCCTGGGAAAGAATTCCACCTACAAAGCTTCAACAATTAGTGTCCTCAGTTCCCAAATGCTTATTGAGTGTTTTTAAAAGGAAAGGTGATGTAACACAGCAGTAAACACACCCCTGTCCCAACTGTTTTGGAACGTTTTGTAGGCATCGAATTAAAAATGTGTGAATATTTGCAAAAAACAATAACATTTATCCATTTGAACATTACATATATTGTCTTTGTAGCGTATTTAATTGAATATGGATTGGAAATCATTGGAAATTCTGTTTTAATTTAGTTTTACACCATGTCCCAACATCATTGGAATTGGGGTTGATCTGGATATGCTGAGTAAATGTACAAAAAACATTATAGAGAGGAAGAAAAAATGCATAGCATGTATGTTATAAGTAATACTAGTAAATACAAATATATAATACAAATATGTAGTATTTTAAGTATTTTCAGACACAAGGTATAAATATACATACTGTATTTATTATTGATACCAGTTCGAATCAAGCATTTTCCAGATTGTTATTAAACTATTTAGATTTCTACACACTATGACAACACTGGACTTTACAGATTAAATGTTTTTCAATCAGATTTGACCAGTGAATATGTACCATTGTGTGAACATCAAAAAAAGCTCAAAAATATACAGTTGCTGACTAAAAAAAGAAGAAAAAAACATGGTATATTTTAAAATTGTCATTGAGTCTATGTATATAGTGCAAGGATGTACTCCACAAAGGTTTGGAAGCAAAAGCAGAGTTTATTTACTAGAGTCCAAATAATGAAACAATAGGACAGCACAGAGCGGGAGCAAAACGAAACACAAAACACAAATGGAGCAAACAAAGCACCCTAAATAGGGAGAGAGAGCCAATGGGAGCTCTCCTCCCAGATGGGGCGCAGGTGTAGCAATTAGGCCGAGCTACCGGTGGGAAAAACCGGAACAGGATTTCTTCTTGGAGTCTGGAGGCGGAAGTTAGGGGAATGTTGGCGACCCCTAGTGGCCACTGACGTGACAGAACCCCCCCTCAATGGGCTACCTCTGGGAGCCAATCGATCCTTCTGCTTTCTGGGATCTGACGTCTTCAGTGCCTGGAGTTAAGGATGTCGCGGACCGTGAAGGTGGCCTCACCCTCAGCCTCCTGTGACTCTGGTGCTTGGGTGCCTTACCCCATTTCAGCCAACGGTCCTTCCTGGGCTGGTTTAAGCTGGCTAATGTGGAAAGAGGGATGCATTCTACAGTGATGGGGAAGTTTAAGCCGATACGTAACCTCATTAATTCTTTTAGCTATGGGAAAAGGGCCAAAGTAGCGAGGGGCAAGCTTCTTTCTGCCGAACATGTCAGGAAGGTTCGTTGTGGCAACCCAGACCTTGTCGCTAGGGCAGAAGGAAGGGGTCTTACCCCAACGTCGGTCTGCAAATTTCTTCATTTGCTTGATTGACTTATGGATGGATTGGTTGGTGAAAGGCCACTCACGCTCGCACCTCTTGAACCACGCATCTACGGCTACATCGGTATCGATGGCGTCCCACGAGAACAGTGGAGGCTGGTAACCTAGGACACACTGAAAGGGGGTGAGGTTAGTTATTGAATGCTTGAGCGAGTTCTGGGCATACTCTGCCCAAGGCAAATACCTCACCCAGTCTTGAGGACACCGGTGGCAGTACATCCTCAGGAACTTCAATAGTTCTTGGTTAGACCTCTCAGTCTGTCCATTGGCCTGGGGATGGTAACCAGAGGTGAGGCTCACCATGACCCTGAGCTTGTTGAGGAAGTTGTTCCATACTCTCGATGTGAATTGGGGTCCACGATCACTCATGACATCCTCCGGAATCCCGAAGTAACGAAAGACATGGTTGAATAAGATCTCTGCAGTTTCGAAGGCAGTGGGCAAGCTAGGCAGAGCCACACATCGGATCGATTTCAAGAACCGGTCTACAACAACCAGAATAGCCATCTTACCTTCAGACGGGGGTAGATCGGTCAGGAAATCGATCGCGATGTGCTACCATGGGCGTTCAGGAACGGGGAGAGGCACTAGCTTGCCGGTAGGCAGGGTCCTGGGAAATTTTGCTCTGGCACACTCTGAACAGGAAGAGACAAAGTTATTTATGTTGTGGCTCATTTTATCCCACCAGTACCTGCCTGCTAAGAGTTCCAATGTCCTCCGGGTTCCTGGGATGGCCAACTCCAGGCAAAATGGGCCCAAGCGATCAGATGATTGCATAGATCAGCGGGAACAAACAGGGCGCCAGGAGGACATTGGCTGGGGATTCTCTTGTGCTGTCTGGTGCGGATGAGGTGCTCAAGATACCAGGTGATCCTGTTGAGAAACTTGAGAAAGGGGATTATAGGTTGTACAGCATTTTCAGTGACTTTTTCATACATACGAGAGAGGGCGTGCGCTTTGCCATTTTTCGACCCAGGGCGATATGACAGAATGAAATTAAATCGGGCAAAGAACATTGCCCACCGGGCCTGACACGGATTAAGTCTCTTTGCTGCTTTCAGGTACTCCAAGTTCTTGTGATCCATAAAGATTTGAAAGGGGTGATTGGCACCCTCCAGCCAATGCCTCCATTCTTCTAGGGCTAACTTGATCGCAAGGAGTTCTCTATCTCCAACATCATAATTTCATTCAGCCCTAGACATCTTATGGGAAAAGCAAGCCACGGGATACAACTTGGCCGGTTGCCCGTGGCGCTGTGAGAGGATGGCGCCCACACCCACCTCTGACGCGTCGACCTCCACAATGAAAGGCCGCTCAGGGTCTGGCTGCTTGAGGACAGGGGCTGAGGTAAATGACTTCTTGAGTCGGGAGAAGGCCTCTTCAGCTGATGGTGTCCACTTGAGATGCTTGGGCTTCCCCTTGAGCTGATCCATGAGGGGGCTGGTCACGCTACTGAAGTTTCAAATAAAACAGCGGTAGAAATTCACAAATCCAAGAAAACCTCGCAGTTCTTTGGGCGTCTTTGGTACCTCCCAGTTCTGCATGGCCGACACCTTCCCTGGGTCCATGGCAATGCCTTCAGGGCTGATATGGTAGCCAAGAAAGTTGATGTGTTCTTGGTGGAACAGGCATTTTTACCCCTTCATGAATAACTGGTGTTTGAGGACCCATTCCAGCACTTTAGTCACGTGACCAACATGAGATGGGATGTCTGGGAAGAAAATAAGAATGTATCAATATACGCTAGAACAAATTTGCCTAACATGTCCCGGAGGACCTCGTTGATAAGATACTGAAAAATGCTTTGGGCTGCGGCTAGACCATAGGGCATCACTAAGTATTCAAAGTGTCCGAAGGAGGTCTTCCATTTGTCCCCCTCACGGATCCGAACCAAGTTGTATGCGCTTCTTAAGTTGAGCTTGGTGTAGACCCTAGCGTCTGCTAACTGCTCGAGGGCCGAAGGGACGAGTGGTAAGGGATAGGGGTAGCGTACATTGACTTTATTCAATCCCCGATAGTCGATGCACGGGCGAAGGCCACCCGCCTTCTTTTCTATGAAGAAGAACCCGGCTGAGGACGGGAAGCTCGAGTGGCGAATGTAGCTGGCTGCAAGCACCTCCTGGATATAGTCCTCCATAGCTTGCCGCTCGGGAAGCGATAGGGCATAAATTTTAGAACGGGGAGGAGTACATCCGGGAAGAAGGTCAATCTTGCAATCAAATTCCCTGTGTGGGGGGAGACCCTCGGCGCAACGGCAGCTAAAAACCTCCCGAAGAGGAGAGTAGTATTCAACAATGACCACGACATCATCGGTTCCTGGACTCTCGACTTTGGTGGTAAGTAGACACAGGGGACGAGAGCGGAGGCAATGGGTGAAGCAGTGGGCTGACCACGACAGGATTTCCTGACTTTTCCACAAGATGGCTGGGTCGTGGCGAATCATCCACAGCAGGCCCAGGATGAGGGGATAGGTCAGGGAACTGGTGACCAAGAACTCGATCTCCTCCTGGTGTTGTCTTCTGGTCCACAAAGTTGTCCACAGCTCCGGAGTCGATCAAGGCTGGGAGGAAGAAAGTTTTCTTCAGGTAGGTGATCTGCACAGTAATAATGAACTCATGACGAGCATTAAGTGGAGAGCAACTCACCGCATTGGGGCGCATGACACTGGCAGCTTCCACCCCTGGTCTGACAGGGCAGCCTTTAACCCTGTGACCGGCGTCCGCGCAGTAGAGACAGAGCTCTGACCGGATTCTCAGTTGCTTCTCTGAAAGTGCCAAGGTGCTTGGCTTCTCTGGGTCAAGAACACAGGAGCTGATCAAGCCAGATGGAGGCCATGATGAGCGAATCCAGCGTCATCACACCATCCCAGCACACCAACTCTCGACGAACCGCTGACAAGAGCCCATGGCAGAAGATGGCTTTCAGAGCAGGCTTGTTCCATCCGTTCCCGGCTGCTACCGTACGGACCTTGAGGGCATATTCAGTCGCCTGTCGATCACCCTGCGACAGAGAGAGAAGCACCTCGCCAGGATCCCGGCCCTCCAAAGGATGGTCAAACACATTTTTAAAAGAGAGTTGTAAAGCAGAATAGGACCGCATCAACTCACCCGGGTTGTGCCAGAGTGCGGTGGCCCACTCCAGCACCTTCCCCGTCAGGGTGCTGATAACCAGAGCGATCTTCTGCTCATCGGGAAGAGGTCCATGGGCCGCAAAGTAAAGCTCACACAGGAACCAGCGCAACTGGAAGGATCCCCCGCATAGCATTCCGGCAGAGCCACAGGCAACGGTGCCTGATGAGCGCTGACGTGCATGGCGCATGCCTCCAGTTCTTGTATTACGGCCCGAGCTTCCTGGAGACAATGTGCTTCCCGGAGACTCCTCGTGGAGCTTAACAAACTCCGCTGCTTCCATATTGGGCGGGACTTTCTGTAAGGATGTACTCCGGAAAGGTTTGGAAGCAAAAGCAGAGTTTATTTACTAGAGTCCAAATAATGAAACAATAGGACAGCACAGAGCAGGAGCAAAACGAAACACAAAACACAAATGGAGCAAACAAACGCAAGTAGAGGATCAGTCCACACTCCAAACAGAAATAGTCTGGCTCCTTGCTCTGGCTCAGAACCTGCACACAGACAGGGAGAAAACAAAACAGAGTACGTGCAAACGAACTTAAAACAACCCACGAGAAGAAGCTAGTGTTACGGAAGAGAACAGAACAGAAGACACTTAGCTTGTAACGGAATCTCGTCGGAAGTGCTGCAGAAGTTCATGGAGTGAATAAAACGACAGTAACAAAATCACTCATGGGCAAAGTCCCGCAAGGAAGCCCAGTCATGAGGTGCCCTAAATAGGGAGAGAAAGCCAATGGGAGCTCTCCTCCCAGATGGGGCACAGGTGTAGCAATTAGGCCGAGCTACCTGCAGGAAAAACTGGAACAGGACTTCTTCTTTGAGTCCGGAGGCAGAAGTTAGGGGGATGTTGGCGGCCCCTAGCGGCCGCTGACGTGACATATAGATATATTCAACCACAGTAAAGGCTCCAGTACCAAACGTCTTAATTGTAACTCTGGTATTCTAGATCAACCACAATACCATGCACTCCTACTGGAAGAGGATAAGTCCTCAAGTGGTAGAAATGGAAAAGCTCATCTAAAAGAATTTTCATATACCCCGACACCCACTCCCACAGATAATCCCTACAGCTAACTTCCCCCACATTCCAGCACCAAAATACCACAAAAGTTGCCCCTTTAACATTTTTAGAATGAAAGCTAAAATTTGTTAACTCTCAATGCTTTCTCTTTCAAGTTTATCTCTTTTAAAGTTTTAACATCTTAAGCATTGTAAGTATTTAAATCAAGTATCATATTTACAGCTCTTTCAACATGTTTAGGAAGCTGTGCCCAGCCAACATGCAATCCATACATCAGACATTTTGTTGAACCTTATGATTCTATGTTGAGCAATACAGCCTGAAAAAAAGTCTTTTAGTCCAAAAAGGCCAAATTAGCTTGAAAAGTAATATAATATAATAATGTAATAGCATAAGTGCCAACAGTACCATTACCATGTTTGGTTGTTGTGCTGAGCATCTTATTGATGTTTCAGTAAAAATATACTGAAGTTTTTGTGCCACTGAGAGTTGATTATTATCAGGATTCTTAACAGCTGTATGAGTCACCAAAGGTCCTTTAAGGCTTCAAAGCAAACTTAAAGTGTTGTGTGTTTAAGATGTTGAATTACTCACAGACAATGGAGTCATTATTTAATGAGATGGGCGCTGATGTTTATACATAATTTGTTTAATAAATTAACTCGTCATTGTGTATTTGCTCACAGTCACTCATGGATGTAGGTGTTATCCTATCAACAATCAAACTTTGCATGTTCTGAGAAAGAAATTATGAAGAAAGAGATATTTAACCTGTATCAACAAGATATTTGGTGTGTGAGATTTAACAAAAATGATTTTAAATAATCAAGGATAATAATAAATGGTTAAATAGTTTACACTAAGATAGTAATGGTAAAATTATAAAATGACCATGAATTGGATCCTGAGGTCGTGATGCTGTGTGTCCACATGGCTTTCCTCTAGATGCCTACGTGTCAGTAGGTAGATTGTGTGTGTGTTAATGTGCCTCATGCCAGTGTACCTCCAGATCCACATGACCCTGCCCAGGATAAAGAGGTTACTGAAGTTAGAAGTTACTGAGTTACAGAAGAAGAACGAATGAACAAACAAACAAATGAATGAACAAATGAATGAATAAATGGTACTTAAAATGGAATGCAAGAAGGCATCATTCTTCACAAGGGACCCTAAACCACTCATTGCTATATATATTTTTTTGTTCTATATATCCTCATCTCATCAATCTGACCACAAAACATGAGTCAATATATAGTTTTAATGATGTTTGGTGAAGTTCAGATACATTTGTTTCCCACAGAATGGAAACTTTATGTGGAAACCTAAGAGTACACTTTGAATCACTTTCTTTTTTTAGGTCACATTTCCAGTAAATTTTCAACTGCTACAGCCTTTCTAGTCTTTTTCTTTGTTATGGCCCTTATTAAGCTTTTATTTATTTGTAGTGATAGATGAGGAGAAATTTCTATACATATGTTCTTGAGTGATTATTCTATTGCATAACTCTATATTACTATACAATAATAATAATAATAATAATAATAATAATAATAATAATAATAATAATAACTGATAATAACACTACCGATATGAAATCGAGCATATTAAGGCTATGGTTAATTAACACTAAAACAGAATTAAAAATCCACACCTTCTCCTGAAGGCAGAATGCCAAAAGCTTTTCAACAAAGCACAATGTCACCTATCACAAACCAGAAGAATATTTATCTTTGGAAAGTTAAACTAACTCAGGGCCCCTCCTTAACTAAAGCTCAAGAATATGACGCAAAACTCCTGGAGTATAAAAATCAGACTGTATCTGAGGATTGTCACACCGTATCGGTGGAGCGTACGCTACTCCACAACACCACCATGGGGACTTTAAATTTAATAACTATAATGTTAGTAACATGGGTCACTCTATCTATCGGACTGGTTGCTGCTCAAAGTAAGTAAATTACTTAATAACCAAGTACTATTGCTGGGACTAATGTATAATACAATATAAAACTTAATAGCCAATTATTATAGTGACATAGTAGGGCAAGTTAATAGTATAATATGTCATAAAAGCCATATTAATTAGAACTGGGTACAATGCAATCAATTTATCAATTAATAATCCACCAGTTGATATGTTGATTTACAACATAATAATTGTGTGTGATGTGTAATAGATGCAGAGTGAAATATGTATACTGTTTCTGATCAACTGCAATAAGTTCATAGAATTAAAGAACAACTTTTGTTTTTCAAATATTTCAGCAACTGTAACATTCATGGAACCACTGATGAAAAAGCAACTGATTTCAGGTAATAAAATATACAAATCTATCTTTTTTCTATCTATCTTTTTTATATATGCATAGTTAATTGGGTAAGAGAATGAACCTGGATCATGCTGTGTGTCATTTTTCAGGAATTGCTTCAGCACATAACGGGCTAGTCTGCAGCACATGGGGGAATTTCCACTTCCTGACATTTGATGGAGACCTTTTCCAGCTCCCGTCCACATGTAATCACATCCTGGCGTCAGATTGTGCTGACAGCTATGAAGAATTTAACATTCAGATGAGACGGGAGGAAGAGAATGGAGAACCCATGATTAGCAAAATCACCCTGAAGCTGGATGGTACAGTGGTGGAGCTTGTGAAAGGTGTAATCAACGTCAATGGCCAACCGTGAGTAAAAATAGCTACTGGCACCTAGAAAGTAATGTTTTAAATGATCAGTTTGAACCTGATGTACTAATTGGATTAAAAAGTAATGTGAAGAAAGTGAAACAAAAGCCATTTTAATACACAAACATTTTTATTAGTATTGAGTGGTTAGTATTGACTGATTCATATAATATCTTTTTTATCTAATATTTTTGTTTGTTTGTTTCTTTGTTCCTAAGGGTCACGGTACCATTCGTTGGCAATGGAATTAATATTGAAAAGCTCAGCTCTTATATTGCCATCAAATCCACATTGGGGATAACAACTCTGTGGAACGAAGATGATGCCTTCATGGTAAATCTTAACTTTTTTAATTTAATATAAAAAAAATTGATGCTTACACACAATGCAAACAAAAACAGTAGAAGTATTATTAAATTAGTGAATTCAAAATATGTAAGATCAGAGTGGTGCAAAGCAGATGTTCATTGTGGGTTTCTTTTATTACAGATTGAATTGGATTCAAAATACAAAAATCGAACCTGTGGGCTTTGCGGAGACTTCAATGGCATCCCAGGTTACAATGAAATGATCAAGAATGGTAATTAAATTTTGGTCTGAAAATCTGAAAGTAAAAGTCTTTAAAGCTCCAGGTTATGTATGGGTAGCTTGGGTATCATTAAGGAATGAAAAGCAAACACAATGTCCAGTTCAAACATGGGAAGGGGTTTGACATTTCTTTTTGTATGCTTTAGGTGTGCAGCTCTCTCCTTCTGATTATGGAAGTCTGTGGAAGATGGATGGACCCACAGAAATATGTGCAGACGAACCTATAAAGGAAGATACAGACTGCGGAGATGAGGTATCAAAATCTCTCATAACTTCACTAAACAGTGACCATATAATATCATTTAAATTAGAGCTGCTCCATGTCTTGGTAGAGTCTGGTTCTTCTCAAGGTTTCTTCCTCTTTCTCAAAGTTTTGTCATCTCTGGGAGTTATTCCTTGCCAATTTATATAAATTTAAAAAGTTATTTCTAGATCTTATGTCTATATATTTGTAAAGCTTTTTAGGAATTATGCCCAAGTAATTTATTAATAAAATTGAATTGAATTACCTATAACAAACCATTATCTGATGTCATAGATGCTGATCACTAAAGCTAGATTTCATTTCAGCTGCATGAAAATTGGTATAAAACATGTATGTTTTATGTAAAGCCGTCATCACTGGTAAAGCAAAGCATATGAACTTAAATAGATCGGTAGCTTGGTAGTTACTACTGTATCTACTGTACGTAAAACGAGCCATTAAATCAAAAAGGTAGTCAAGATTGACTACCTTTATGACCTATAGGAAAGTTATAGGTAATTAAAAACATGAAATAAATAAAACTTATAATAATAATTAATTCTAATAATAATAATTAAATATAATAAATGTTGTTTTTCTGGACAGGATTACTGCCGTCAGCTTTTCCTCCAGGACAACTTCAGCAGCTGCACCTCTCTGGTGTCAGTCGATATGTTTGTGAAAGCATGTATGGAGGATCTCTGCCAGTGTAACACAACTTCAGGCCCTTCCTGCTTGTGTAAAACTATAACAGAATATTCACGTCAGTGTGTGCACGCAGGAGGGAAACCACAAAACTGGAGGACTACAGACTTCTGCCGTGAGTGACTTCTAGCTTAATTAGCCTGTTTTAAGCAGAACATTTGAATATAGCTATATAAGTTAATGTGTATAATGTTAATCTGGGGTGGTGTTGTGTGTTATGCTGTTTGATTATTTTGCTGATTCTTACAGCCATGTCGTGCCCAAATACCATGCAGTACACCGAGTGTGGCAGTCCATGTATCGATACCTGCTCAAACTCTGAGAGAGGAGAAGTGTGTGGAGAACACTGCATCGACGGATGCTTCTGTCCTCCAGGTAATGTGCAGTTTCCAAAGCTTTGTCTTAAAATTAAAGGTTAATTTAAATTATCCAGTGGCTATGTCAAAAACATGTTTTTTTTTTCTATTTACACGATAAAATGATTACCCAAAAAATATTTAATTATTCACCAGTGTATTTATGAAGCAAAAAATAATCTTTAATCATATAAATTGAACATGTATTTTATATTTGAAGGCACTGTGTGGGATGATGTCACCAACTCCGGTTGTATTCCACTGAGTTCATGCTCCTGTGTTCATGGAGGACAAATTTATAATTATGGGGAAAATTACACAACTAGCTGCAGTGAATGGTGAGTAATAAAAAAAAAAACTCCAATGTAAAGTCAAACTGGAGTGCTATGCTGGGGAATAGCAGCCATGCTGCGGCCATGTTGTAGGCCACGAGAAATGTTCTACACAAAAGTTCTGTGTGGATTCCATTGCTATCACGTCATTAATTCTCACCAAATTGATCTTAGAGAGAATCCCCTCCTTATTGTTATTATTTTATTTAATTTCAGTACCTGCTCAGGAGGTCAGTGGATATGTGTGTATAAAGACTGCCCTGGTACTTGCTCCATTTTGGGAGGATCACACATCATAACATTTGATGAAAAACCCTACACATTTCATGGCGATTGTTCGTACGTCCTTGCAAAGGTAAAAGTCCTGACGTTAAGGCAACAGCCGTCAATGTCAATTTTTAATAAGGTGGATTTCAGATCATTTTACTGATCCAGTATGAGAGGCAAAATGTTTTTAACATACAAGCTGAAGAACACTTTCTCCTCATTATCAAGCTACAAGTCTAAACATATTTCTCCCACATACCACCAATTCTTGATACATAGTTCTGCTTTGTTTAGGAGTGCACAGGCAATGATTTCACCATTCTGGGTGATCTGATGAAATGTGGCCTATCAGACACTGAGACTTGTCTGAGAACAGTCACCCTCGCTTTATCACAAGGCAGTAAGGTAAGTGAGAAGAAGAGCACATTAACTTAATAAAACTTTTCTAAATGTATCATGTACTGATATATATTTTTACTAACGTTTTATCCTGGTTTAGATATACAATGATTGATAACCACAAAATTTACATGAAAGGTCATATGTCAGTGACATTAAAGAAATAATATGGTAGAGAAATGTGGCTTTGTGCTAAAATAAAAAATGTATTGAAAACTAAAAACTAAAATATTGCACTGATATACGTATTCAGTTCCTTTACTCAGTACGTAATTGAAGCCCTTCATAAAATAATTTTTGTATGTCAGTAAGAAAAGCAACACACGACATAACAGACCACGTTTCAGACAAAAAACTTAATGAAGATAACGCTGCTGGGTTTTGCTGTAAAAAAAGCTGTAAGTGTGACAATCAAATGATTTTGTGTGACATTTAAGTTTTTGATCAAAAATAACATTTGGAAATATGAATTTTTTTGCACCGACTCAATCATGCAGAACTAAAAATAACCTTCAGTAACAAAATTTGTACCTAGAAACAATAGGGTGCCTAAGACTTTTGCACAATACTGTTTAATACAACTGGCAAATTAAAACATAACTATAAATACAGTTGGTAGCAAAACCTCCACTGATGATATTTTGTGCATCATGGCTACTCAAGATATATGTGTCCATGATCAATACAATATATTATATCACAATATTATCATATTATATGATACTATAAGCAGATATCTGATTGTCTCTTCAGGTGATCCGAGTGGACTCGGCTGGGAGTGTTGATGTAGACAGGATTTACACGCAGCTTCCACTTTTCACAGGTAAAACTCAATCAATTGATCAGGACAAACAGATCAATACAGCCAATAAAATCTTCCAGTCAACACTAAATGTTCCTTGAAAAGCAGAAAACAAAGTATTTGCTATAATAATACAGGAAGTTGTTCCTTTTGTAGGAACATACTGTATACCTACAAGACAATGTCATATGTCGCATTACTGCTCTTAAATATAACAAATGAACATGACAAGCAGGTATACTGTTGTTTTAATTGGGCACTAAACACTTTAAAAGACTATGCGAGTGAAAGAGCTAACCAATTTTAAATGTTAAAATATTTATGTTTCCACAGCTGAACTGAGCATCTTCATGCCCTCTTCATTCTACATCGTCATTCAGGACATCAACTCCAACCTTCTTGTGGAGATCCAGCTCGTTCCCACCATGCAGGTTTTCATCACGCTGAATCCAGCTTTTCAAGGACAAACATGTGGTGTGTACATGGCCTCGAGGTGTCTTACACATTTTACATTAAAGCATTGAAGCAAACATTAAAGTGTTAAAAGTGTTCAATCATCCAGTGATTGAAGAGACTGTGATATTATATATAACCTGAATCAACTTTCACCATTCTGCAGGGCTTTGTGGCAACTTTAACAACATGCAGGCAGATGATTTCACCACAGCTGGTGGACTTAAAGAAGGAACAGCAGTGGATTTTGGAAACACCTGGAAGACCAGAGCAAACTGTCCAGATATCCAGAGAACTTTCGAGAACCCTTGCAGTCTGAGCACTGAAAACGGTGCTGACACACACCAGCCTCTGACTTTTAAAATGCAGAATTGCACTCTAACTGATGTTGGCTTCAGTCGATGCTTATAAATGTCTCTCCTTCCTGTGTGTAATGTATTATAAATGTACTTTGTTATGTAATTATGTAAGATGAAAGAGAAATGTTGTCATTTTCACAGAGAAATATGCACAGCACTGGTGTTCCCTGCTATCAGATCCTTCAGGAGTTTTCGCCACCTGCCATTCTGAAATCAGCCCTGACATCTACAAAATGGTAAAATGGCTGTTCTTAACCTTAAATCTTCTTTATTTGAGCCACATGTCTTAGTTTAACTGAGTTCCACAGACTCCAACAGGAAAAATCTACCTTAATATGTATTATATATAAAGAAATGACAAAGTAACATTATTTACAGGTATCACTTAAATAGATCTGCTTTAAATATTATTTTAATAATTTATCTTAACTAGCTATTATATTAACTGATGCAACACACTCACCACTGCAGTGTTATGTGAATTTTGTATTTAAACACAGCTGGTTGTTGTTCACAGTTTTCACCACCTAGTCTAGGTATTGGGTATTTATACACATCCTTTAAAAAATATATATACTTTTAACTAAATAAAAATATACTTTTGATTGCCTGCAGAACTGTATATACGACACATGTAACTGTGAGAAGTCTGAGGACTGCATGTGCGCTGCGCTGTCAGCCTATGCACACGCATGTGCTGCTAAAGGGATCGTCCTCAATGGCTGGAGAAAAGCTGCCTGCAGTGAGTTATATTTATATTGGCTTGACAAGTGTTTAACATTAATTGATACAGAAACTGTGTGCTAAGGCAAGTCATTGAGTCAATAACTGTTCAAGCATCTCAAATATTTCATAATAATTAAGGTTAGAAAAGTAAATATGTGTTCAGAGAAACCCGGATCTGAAACGTACACACTTCAGATAAAAAGAATGCGCCAGCACAAATACTAGATAAATAAAGATAAATAAAGGAGACCAGTGTCAACTCTAGGATTGCTCAATATGACATACTGTGCCCAAGGATCACGTTATGATAATCCATTATATATTATATATGTATGAATGCAGATTGCTGAAACAGTGACAGTGTGTCAGGATTAAAGTTGGGTCTGAATTACTATTTCAAATTCCTTGGCAAATGCTTCATTTATAATAAGAATATAAATCAGATTTATATAAAATTTTAGATGTACAACTTTAATTTCTTTGGAATTTCAAATAAATGTTAAAAATGTATTGCTGTAAAATCAGACAGAGTACAGAAAGCATCTAATTGCTGTTGTATTTTTTGTACTCAGCCAACTACACGGTCTGTCCCAGCTCCCAAGTTTACTCCTACAAAATAACCAGCTGTGAGCATACTTGCCGCTCCCTCGGGCAGTGGGATTACGCCTGCAGCATCAGCAATGCTCCAGTGGATGGCTGCGGGTGTGACGTGGGTACCTACAGGAACGAAAATGAAATGTGTGTCACACCAGACAATTGCCCATGTTACGAATCAAACACACTCATTCAGCCCGGTGAGATCATTAGCAAAGATGGGACAACATGGTAAGAATAAAAAAAAAGAGAGAGAGAAATATTTATCAAGTGAAATAATCAGATGAGTGTTGATTGTGATTTCTCATCCAATTGCAGCACGTGTAGGGAAGGCAAACTGAGCTGCATAGGGGTACTGAATGGTATGTAACAGTGTGATAGTAATTCTTCTTCTTATTATTATTATTATTATTATTATTATTATTATTATTATTATTGTTCACTTCATGTATAGTTGTACATGAAATTCAACCAGAGTGAAATTTAAAAGGAATTTTAAAATGGAAAATACATTGCAATGAATGTAATTTACAAAATTGTTCTCAATGTTAAGAGAAACAACTATTTAAAAAATGTATTTAAAGATTATACCATAATATTTACACCAATCAACCATAACATCCACCTACTTTTCTCTACACTCAGTGTCCATTTTCTCAGATCCACTTCCCATATAGCTGCATTTTGTAGTTCTACAATTACAGCCTGTAGTCCATCTGTTTCTCTACACACTCCCCTTATTATACATATTCCCCTTTACTCTGTTCTCTAATGGTCAGGACCCCCACAGGAGCATTAAATTCTAGTTCACTGTTTTTTCTCTAGAATGCACCACACCAATGAGTTTCTTCAACTGCTCCAACTCTGCTCCTGGAAGCACCGGATCTGAATGTCAGAAAAGCTGCCAAACACTGGACATGGACTGTGTGAGTTATTGCTACTTAAAAGAAAGCATTTTGATAACAATAAACCAACAACAACAATTATAATGATCTCCTCATTGTTATTTTTGCTCATTTCCAAAATGCTTCCTTCTAGTCATTTTTCTGTCATTTTTCTTGAGTCATGAATTTCTTATCAATTCATGAATCATAATATTACACTGCATCCCTACAGATCAGCTTACAGTGTGTGTCCGGCTGTATGTGTCCTTCTGGCCTGGTGTCCAATGGAAAGGGTGATTGTATTCCTGAAAACCTTTGTCCATGTATCCATAACGGAGTGAATTATCAACCTGGGGAGAGTGTTCAAGATGGCTGCAACACATGGTATTTACAAAATACATTTTTCACATTTCATTCTTTGCGAGTGCAATGTTAGACTCACATTCAATATCTCTTGCAGCACATGTAATAACAGAAAGTGGACATGCACCAACAAACAGTGCAAAGGAACCTGTAGTATCTATGGAGATGGGCATTACATAACTTTCGATGAAAAACGCTACATGTTTAATGGAAACTGTGAATATGCACTGGCTCAGGTACTGCTTACACATTGAATTTTTTTTAAATAGCCTCAGTAGCTTAACTCAAAAGATAAACTGATGCAGAATTAAAAAATGTTTCCATATATAAAACAGCCAT
>JANCOA010000004.1:17781674-17792257 GCA_024363135.1 Leptodoras oyakawai | reverse complement strand
TTTAAAAATAGCATTTTGTGTTTACCTGTGTTGTCTTTGACTAATATTTAAATTGGTTTGATGTTCTGAAACATTTACGTGTGACAAACATGCAAAAAATCAGGAAATCAGGAATGGGGCAAACACTTTTTCACACCACTGTAAATAACTGGATATAAATTTAAATGAGCATGCCAGAAAAAAACCCACATGAGGACATGGGCTGTCCCTGATGTTTAATAAAATGTTTTGGCAGAATTAATGTATTAATGTATGAAGTATATAGACAGGTTTAAGCATGCATCATGGGAAATGTTTTAGTGAGCTAGGCCGTACCTGTTAGCCCTGTTGTTTCAGTGATAAACTAAAGAAGCAGCACACATTTCCTGGCTAACAGTCAGGTTAAGGGGAAAGTGCATATCATTAGGTTTTTTTGGTGTGTGTATTGCTTTGTTTTTAAACCAAGCTTCTATATTAATACTGTATGTCATGGGAAATGTGTTAGGAGGAATTTTTCAAATGTTCTTTAAATGATTAGGAGTTACAAATGATTACTGAAGGAAGCTGGTTTCACTGCTGATTCACTGCTGGCTGTTTTAGTCCAAATATAGGGCTTTTAGAGTATGGCTGTAATATTAATTAAACTCAAACTGACTTCAAGGTCAGGAGGAGCATTAGTTCACTGTGATGTGTGTGTCTGTGTTATTTTCTTGGAGTAGAGGAATCATCTGCCACAGCGTGGGTTTAGATTTAATAAATGCTCCAGGTTGTTCTCCATTAAAGGACAGTTCACTGAAGAATAACACACAGGAATGTTTTGGAGCCACGCTGTACTGTAATATTAATTCCCACTGTACTGCAGACTCGCTGTAATAATACGCCAAAATCCCCCCTCTTTTAAAGTGCACTTCATGCCCTTGGCCCACACCCAAACCTGGGCATCTGTTCAGATCCTCTTAAACAGAGTTCTCTGCAGGAGCACCAAATGTTCCACTCTGCAATATGAGTGTGTTCCCATTCCATCGCATACACCAAATCTAAATATGTACATACTGCACATGCAGACGTGTGTACTAAGTTAGAAATAATTTGTATAAATTTAGTAAAACTTGCATACATGCATTGATAGTGGTGATTTTGTTTGTAGTTGAGTGTAATGATTTTACGCATTGCACTGCCGCCACGTGACTGGCAGATTGGACTGAAGTGCATGAATGAGCAGGTTCCTAAAGTGCATTTGTCAAATAGTTAAATCTAGTAAATCTAAAGTTTTAACTGCCATAAGAGCAAGTTTGAGATCTAATAGCCGTCACTGTTGCTACGCTACGCACTTTGTATTTATGTAGGCTGAGGACAAAATTATGAGACTGTCATGAATACCAAATTTCATGCATTATTGAGTCAGTGCAAAAAAACTTTATTTCTCCAACAAAAAAATTGTCTGTATGTCAGTAACCAAAGCAACAAGTTACACAAAAATATAATGAAGATAATGCTGCTGGATTTTACTACAATAAAAGCAGTAAGTGTGACACTCAGAGTCTCCAGAAGAGCTGTGGCAGATTCCCCAAGATGCTCATATAAACCTGCACACATTGTGAACCACCTGGGAACACCATATATGGACTTCCTTTAGTTGATTCTTGTTTATTGCACTTTATAGTGTTTTATTTTATGTAGAAACATCATCATTATCATACCATTGAAGGCGTCTTTGCTTTACAGCGAGTCTTCGTGTGTGCCTCTGACTTCTGCAACGTACTGTACAGTAATTTGCTAAGTGTTACTGAACATCTTGGAGAACAGTGCTGTCAGTGTCTAAAAACACAAAATGCTTTCTTCCTCTTCAGTAACGTATTCATCCCTTTTCTCTCTCTCTCATCATTCCTCAGGGAAATATGGCAGTGAAATGAATAAAAGAATATAAACATGAACACATGCATGCAGAGCCATGTTGTCTTCATCTTGTTGAGCTGCTCTACTCATCCTCAATTACTGCGCTTCACATGAGGGAGGGAGAGAGAAACAGGAAGAAATGGGAGGGGAGAGAGACACAGAGAGAGAGAGAGAGAGAGAGAGAGAGAGAAAGAGAGAGAGAGGGGGGAAAGGAAAGGTGACCGGAGCTGTATCATTAATCCTAAGCACCTTGTTTTGACAAATGGAGAGCAGAGAGAGAGAGAGAGAGAGATCGGGTGACAGAGAGACAGATGCTGCAGTCACTAATCGGATGGAGAGAGAGGAGATTATATAATAGTTAAAGGAAGCACACTGGGTTTTGCGCCGTGGTTTGGATTAGCAGATAGCAAGATGCTTGCTTTTCTCTGATTTCTCTTCACCTGACTGTTACGCTGCACAGCATGAACGACAGAGCTGGGGATGGAGGAGAGGGATGGATGGAGGATCAGTGGGAGAAATGGTACAGATGAAGCTGTGTGAAGCTGTGTGTGTGTGTGTGTGTGTGTGTGTGTGTGTGTGTGTGTGTGTGTGGAATGATGGTAACACACTGTTTTTCTGGCATCGCTGAGGGACGCCCTTGACTGAGAGTAACCCTGCGTGTGTGTGTGTGTGTGTCTGTGTGTGTGTGTGTGTGTGTGTGTGTGTGTGTGTGTGTGTGTGTGTGTGAGAATTACACTACAGGTGACGGGTTTCAGATGAATCAGTTAAATCGACTTTAGTGGTTTTGGTTTCACCTCTGGGGAGGGAGAAGCTGCTCGTGATGCTCAGCCCTTCCTGTGATTTCATAAGGACGCATATAACATTTTCATGATTGGATTATTTTTCTGTAATACTAAAAATAAATACTGAAATGCACTGATGGTTCAATATATACTAAAACATTGCTTTGAACTCTTCCTGCTACTGTAGTATTTAATACAATCTTTTTTTTAGCTGCAGGAAACTGTCAATCTGCAGTAGTTTTAGTATCAACAAGGTCAGCCTTGCTGCAGAAGTAGGTTAGTTGCTGATGAGCAGAGTGAGTGTGTGTTCACGCAGGTCTGTCTCTGTATTCATGTATGGGGATTTACTGTCAGCACATTGCTGTTGTACAATTGTGGATGCAAAAAAAAACTAGTAGGCTTGATGTAACTTCATATATAATTCTCTATCTGTTTGTTTTGGAAATGTTTTTACATTTTGAATATTGTGTTGTTATTTTTGTGAGATTATATTACAAGGCCTGCAGGCCAAATACGGACCATGAAAACTTGCAAAAAAAATGGTCTCACACTGCAGTACCTGAGCCAACTTTTGGTCTGTTATGATCTGCCACCCTGCTTCAATCAAAAGGTGCAGGCTCTTTATTGGTACCTTGAATATTGAACACTACAGCAGGGGGCGGAGTTTACAAAGCCCCATAGTTATGTCCACAGTGTCCATTGTTAAAAGCACTTTAGAAATACAATAAATTGAATTACTACTGTATATACTGCTCTGTATTTTCACGCTAGTCTAGTAACATGTAGAGTTCCCAGCAGAACCCTAGTGTAACAACTTCATACTTCTGCACAGCATGTAGGCTGATGTCTCACAGTGCAGAAACGCTGGATAAAATCTAGCCGTATCTGCTCCGCTCAATGTGAGTCAGACCCAGATCTAAAAATGATTCAGAAACACACAGGGTGTTGCTCCTTCGTGTGAGTTGGTGAGTAACTCCATATCCCAAAATGTATTACCCAGTGCAGAGAGTTACATATGTGCTAAAAAAGGAAAAACTGTATGGAGATAAGAGATTGGAGACCAGGACAGCTTTACTTTCAAAGCCAGGTATTGGTGTTAATCTGTAGGATAATAAATATCAATAATATTAGATGGCTCCAAGAAAGGAAAGTAAGCTTCATAATGCAGGACTTTGTGGTGTGGGGTATCTGTAGACGTTTCTCTATTTAGTGCCTTAGCATTGTTCATCTCACAGAGGTGATTGTTGGCACAGACATTTCATGCTCAGAATGGGCAGCGATGCCAGTGGAGACATGGCACGCTCACTTGGCAGATCTAAACCTCAGTTCAGAGTCAGGGACGTTAGCTATCATTGGGCATATACCTTGGAGTCAAGGTAGATGGATGCTCTACAGAAAGATCACAGCACCTGACAGACGTGAACCTCAATGCTTCCCTTTGTCCTTATATGAACAGGATGAGGATGTTATATTGATCGTTGCATCTGGATGGCTTTGAGTCAAAAGGCCGAGTCACTGTTGTCATCAGTCTCTCCGGCAATGACCAGGAGCAACCCTGAATTAGACTCTACAAGCTCACAGTCTAAGAAAAAAGGCTGACCGCTGTGTGATGAGGTTAATCGAACCTACACTCCTGGCAGTAAGGCTCTCTCAGCCAATTTATCCTTAGCCGATGCCAGTTATGGATAGTTCATTCAACAGTTCATAGTGCGGGCAAGGCAGCCCTGTTAAACTTACCCCTTACAGTATATACCAGGGTCAGTTTTCAGGTCTGATGCCAAAGAAGCCAAAGAGGAGAATACAGTGTACTTAAACATGTGATTTGTATACAACATGTAAGTTTTACACATGGACACATCCGTTTTTGAACTTGAACTTGAAAATGAATGTATAAATAAATATCATATAACAGAATGAAAACAGTGGAAATTTGAAAAAAAAATTGACTTTAAAAGTCCTCTCCTAGCTTTCAGTAACTGGTCTTGTCCGGTTTGGCTGAAAGAACCTTATGTTATAGGGTTCCCAATAACTGTGTAGCACATCTCTGACATCTACTGGGAGAATTTTTTTTTGTCCACCCCTTCATGCCATGCACAATTCTTTCAACTGTACCACCTTTAAGCGATTTCTTGCATGTATGGCTTGTTTCGAATTTCCCTACATCATTTCAATATTATTGATATCAAGAAAGAATCTGTTTCTTCCTTTTGAGGTATTTCTTTGTGAATTTATTTGTATGTTTGGTATCATTATCCTTTGGGAAGGTCCAATTTTCAGCTTCAACATTTTGACACATGGCCTCACATTGTCCTCAAACTCAACCTTTGATTGGATGGCCCAACTCATACCGCTTCCACCACCATGTTTTAGCATTGGTTTTCACCAAACATTGCATCTGGTACTGTGAGCAAACAAATCTTTGGTGATTCTTTCTATAACATTGTTCCAGAAGGCTTTGTTCTTGCCTAGATTTTCTTTAGACTTCGTCCTGGTGCATATCCCATGTGGGTTAAATCTTTCCAATGGCAGCGTTACTTGCAAATCCTTTTGTGAAATTCTGGGGTTCTTAGAGACTTCTTTTAGCATCATGCAGTCTGCATTCAGGTTAAATTTGCTGGGTGGACCAGCCTGAACAAGTTGGCAATGGTTTTCAATTTCCAATATTCTGGAAATCTCAAATCCATTCCCAAACTCAAATATTAGGAAGCTTTGACCGTTTCTCCTGAGAGAGCTTCACCCATGAGACTATTAAAGTTCCCCAATACGCTGAATGCTCAGGTGTTTTAAAGGTATTATTCCTTCCCTTGGAAACAAACTGTATATGGTTTTAAGTAAACACTTAAAATATATTTTCATTCCAACATTTGTACATGGGCATTAACCTTTTGCCTGTTTTTATTATTTGTCTTAAAAAACATTTCAACCCTAGGCCTTTATCAAATGTTTGTGTGTTGGTTGACAAACAGACACAGAATGTAGAGATCACATGGCTGGCCCACATTTTCATGTTATCACCCAGTTCTCAGCTTGACACTAATACATGTTTATTTTTTTCAGGTTGACCCATGACATAAGTTTAGAAGAATTTGAGGATGAGGACTTGTCAGAAATCACAGAGATCACAGATGAACGAGGCCTCAGCCTTAACTGCAATGGCTTTGATATCAAGGTACGTGAAAAGAGAAAATCTCACAGTTATCACACACACACACACACACACACACACACACACACACGCGAACATACGGTGTGGCTTTGCCTCCTTTAGCAGCAACTAAAATCATCTGATAACTGATCAGTCTTTCATGTTGCTGTGGAGGAATTTTGCTTCACTTTTCCCACATTTTTTTATGTTACAGACGTATTCCAAAAGGAATTAAATAAATGTTTTCCCTCAATATTCTACACACAATACCCCAGAATGACAAGGTGAAAAAAACATCTCCACAGCATGATGCTGCCACCGCCATGTTTCACTGTAGGGATGGTGCTGTCCAGGTGATGAGTGGTGCCTGGTTTCTTCCAGACATGACGCTTGGCATTCAGACCAAAGAGTTCAATTTTGTTTCATCAGACCAGAGAATGTTGTTTCTCATGGTCTGAGAGTCCTTTGGGTGCCTTTGGTCAAACTCCAGACAGGCTTTTGTGTGCCTTTTTCTGAGGAGTGGCTTCCGTCTGGCCACTCTACCATACGGGCCTGACTGGTGGAGTGCTGCAGAAATGGTTGTCCTTCTGGAAGGTTCTCCTCTCTCCACAGAGCAATGCTGGAGCTCTGTCAGAGTGACCCTCAGGTTCTTCGTTACCTCCCTGACTAAGGCCCTTCTACCCCGATCGCTCAAATCGCCAGACAGTCGAGCAAAGAGTCCTAGTGGTTCGAAACTTCTTCCATTTATAGCAGATGGAGGCCACTGTGCTCATTTGGACCTTCAATGCTGCAGAAACTTTTCTGTACCGTTCCCCAGATTCTAACTCGATACAATCCGGTCTTGGAGATCTACAGACATTTCCTGGCTTGGTTTGTGCTGTCAACTATGGGACCTTATATAGATAGGTGTGTGTCTTTCCAAATCATGTCCAATCAACTGATTTTACCAATCAACTTGAGCATCCTCAAGGTTCCTTTGTGATAAATCTTGCATGGATACCATTTTTGTCCAGTCTCTTTCCAGTGCAGTTCCTTCATATTCATCTGGGTTCTGTTGTGACTTCCTGGAGGACTTGTCAATGCGCTCTTTGGAGGAACGCTGGTAGACCTGCCACTTCTGTGAATATTCACCAGTTTTCTCCAGTTGGAGATAATGGTTCCCACTGTGGTACTCTAGAGTCCCAGAGGCTTAGAAGTGGGTTTCTAAAGCCTTTTTTGAATATATTTGAATAACTTTCTCATCTTTTGTGGAATTTATCTCGAGCGCTGTATATTGAATTGTTTGTTGAGATGTTTTGGCCTGTGGTTCTATTTAACTGATCTGATAAGGGTGGAATTACTTTTTCCACAAGGAGCCAGTTGGTATTGGATTATTTTTCTTTCCTTCAGTAAATGAAATGATCATGTTCAAACTGCATTTCATATTTACTCAGGTTATATTTGTCTTATATTTCATTTTATTGGAAGATCTGTCTGACAAATATGGAAAAACTGACAAAATCAGGAACAGGGTGAGAAGGTGACTTTTTCATGTCCCTGTATGTTAAAATTAGACTCATCCAGCCACTTGTCATGTGTAATTATAAATCCAGGGCAATTACATTTAACTGAACATTACAGATTCATCCTCTGAATAAAGACACAGTGTATTTACAGATGTTCAAAATGGAGTGGTGTGTGCTAAAATAACCGTTCAGAAAACAGAAGAGAAATGTGTGTATGAATGTATGTATGCATGTGTGTGTGTGTGTGTGTGTGTGTGTGTGTGTGTGTGCATGTGTGTTTGTGTCTGTGTGTGTGTGTGTTTGCGTGTGTTTGTGTGTGTTTTTGCGGGCGTGTGTGTGTGTGCGTGGGTGTGTGCATTGTGTGGGTGTGCGTTATGTGTGTATGCATGTGTGTGTGTGTGTGCGTGTGTGTGTGCATGTGTATTTTCAGCTCTGACGCACAGTGGAAGTGGGAGTGTGAAAAAAAGATTTTCAGTTGCCATGGAAATAAAGGTTCACCTTATTGATCAGGTGTTTTGGCTGAGTCAGTCACATCCGTCCTTAGATTTCAGTCCAAATTCCCAATTTTACCGTAAATAGTTGTGTGGATTTTATGGATTATTGCTTTGTTGAATATTCTGAAGAGGAGAACAGACTGAAGAACACGTTTTAATGTTGTGAGGAGAGACTCAGGAAGTTCCCATGGAGGTTAATTAATACACTTTTGCAGTTTTGGTCACATGACACAGCCAGGCTTGTTAATGAACTTGCTATCATATAACTTGTGATTAAGTATTTGTAGGTACTTAAGTACTAGTAGTTGTGATTAAGACTGTGAAGTTCAGATTAGCTAAACTAAGCTAACAACTGGCTAATGTTAAGCGGTGCTGCATGCGGGTGTTGGGTAATGCTGCTTAAGAGAATAATTCTGTGCTGAAGCAGTACTTCAAGACTGAGAAATGATGAGAACAGCTGGTGGTGGTGATGCTGATACTCTTTGGCATTTGGCATAATCAGGAAAACCATTAGCATTTTATAAATGTGTGTCTTTTATCTATACTATATGGAAATTCTCTCTCTCTGTCACATGTATAAGATCAGAGGCACTCCTGTGAAGTGGTGTATTTGTGCCCACTGTAATGTCATTTAAAAGTCATTAAATATGAAACACTACATGCACAGAAATCATGTCTGTATTTTTTCCTAAATGTGTCTCTTGGGTAAACCTGATCCTCCTGCCAAACGATACAGCCGTCAGGTTGCCCTAATGCCCATCGATCTGTCTGTAAATGGAAAGCGGAGAAATAAATAATAGTGCACTTGCTGAATGCAGTAACTGTGTTTATTTAATTAAATATGCTCATATTATTGATATTATTGATATTATTTATTATTTAGATTGATATTATTTAGATTGGTGCATGCAGTGCACTGGAGTAGATTCTAATACAGTATTATATAGTTACGTTGCGCTCTCTGTTATATTGTAGGATACATTATTAAAGGCAGTTGGTCAGTTTATCCAAAGAGAAAAAATATCTCAATAGTCTCTGCATTGCTGTGTGGTTTTTAACGTAATAAAAACACTTCCAGTCAATAGTCTGTGTCAGATTAATGGTTTCTGTGGTCAGTCGGTGTGTATCAAGCACATAATTTTTTATAATCAGCCATCATCACAAAGAAACCTGAAATCACTGTTACAGTTCCGTCACCTCTCCGTCACGTCTCACATCTCAACAGAGATTTATAATTAGATTCTTATGACAAATCATGTCGTGACTTTCATATGAAGCGTTAATGTAATAAAAATGGAAATGAGCTACACAGAGAGAGATGGAGAGAGACACAGAGAGATACGGAGAGAGACACAGCAAGACAGAGAGAGATGTAGAGAGAGACTGAGAGAGACAGAAAGAGCCAGAGAGAGGCGGAGAGAGAAAGAGCGAGACAAAGAGAGATGGAGATAGACAGAAAGAGCTGGAGAGAGACATAAAGAGACTGAGAGAGATGCAGAGAGACAGAGTGAGACAGAGAGAGACAGAAAGAGCCGGAGAGAGACGGAGAGAGATGGAGAGAGACAGAGAGTTACAGAGAGAGACAGAGAGAGACGGACAATTACAATTACAGTTGTTAACTGTAAAAAAATAAGAAAATATTTATGATGTTCTAATGTGATTAATCAACCAACATATAGCATATATATAACATATATATAACTGCAGTCATTAATTCCTGTAACACCTACACAGAGTTCAAAAGAAGAACATCAGGCCTCAGTTATTAATTATTTAGCAAAGATAGTAAATGTGTAAATGTTTTCACAGACCTGAGAGAATTAAACATTTATAAACGTTTCAGTAACACTAGTGCTGTGAAAAGTATTTACCCCCTTCACAATTGCTTCTTTTTGCATATTTGTCACTGTTGAATCTTTCAGATCATCAAACTACTTTTCATATTTGCTTCAGTGATAACCTGAGTAAACACAACATGATTTCATGTATTGAAGGAAAAATGCTGTTCTGGCCCTGCGTGTAAAAGTAATCGCCCCCTTAGTTACCAAATCAACCAGTTAACCAAATCCACCTGACTGTTGGGTTTAATGTCAGTACCACACCCAGGCATGATTAGTGCCAGACCAGTGGAGTCTAAACAGCTCTTAAACAGAACCTGTCTGCCGTGTGAAGCAGTATAGAAGGTCTCACACAGCATCACATGATGCCATGTTCTAAAGAGATTCCAATACTGATGTGGAACAAAGTCACTGAAATCTGCCAGTCTGAAAAGTATTACAAAGCCACTGCTGAGGCTCTGGGAGTCCAGAGAACCACAGCGAGAGCCGTTATCCACACATGGAGAAAAGTTTGAACAGTGGGGAACCTTCCCAGGAGCGGCCAGCCTACCGAAATATCACCCAGAGCCCATCAATAACTCATCCAGGAGGTCACAGAAGAACCTAGAGGAACATCTAAACACCTGCAACCTCACTTACCTCAGTAAGAAAGACATGGGCAGAAACGGCTCCATGGGAGAGATAGAAGGTACAACACACTGCTGACCAAAAAGAACACAAAGGCTTGTCTCACATCTGCCAAAAAAACATCTAGATGTACCAGAAGACTTTTGGGATAATATCCTGTGGAACTTTTTGGGAGACATGGCTCCTGTTATCTGGTTTACATTAACACCACCATAAGAACATCATACCAACAGTGAAACATTTCTTATTTCCTACTCTTTAAAGCACATCAAGGTTTACTTCCTCATAACTGAAGGATATGTAAGCTCACAGCCATC
>JANCOA010000004.1:17769283-17781574 GCA_024363135.1 Leptodoras oyakawai | reverse complement strand
GTAAGGGGGTAGTGTGTGAAAACTTGGGGAGGTTGAAGACAAGACGTGCAGCTGTGTTCTGGATGAGCTGTAGTGGTTGGATAGAGTTCTGAGGGAGACCTGAAAGGAGTGAGTTACAGTAGTCCAGTTTGGAAATGACAAGTGACTGAACAAGTATTTGTGTGGCTTGAAATGTGAGAAATGGTCGGATCCTCCTATTGTTGTAGAGGAGGTATCTGCACGAGCGAGTCAGGGTTGTGATGTGGGCAGTGAAAGAGAGTTTGTTGTCGATGGTCACACTGAGGTTGTGAGCTGTTGTGGAGGGTAGTAGAGGTGTGTTCAGTTTTGTCAGGGTTAAGTGTGAGTTGGTGAGCAGTCATCCAGGATGAGATGTCAGTCAGGCGAGTCGAGATGTTGGTGGAAAAGAGAAGATAAGTTGGGTGTCATGAGCATAAGAGTGGTAAGAGAACCCATGAGAAGCTAAGACTTCTCCCAGAGATAGATTATAGAGGGAGAATAGGAGAGGACCTGTTATAGGAGAATAAAACAGATCTGTGTTACATATGAGGACATGAACTGGAGAACATGAACTCAGAGACAAATCAGCATGAGAGTTACGTGTAGGTTTATTCAGCATTGTGTCACTGGAGTGAGCTGTTTATACCTTATTAACCTAACCATGTCTGTTAAATGTATTATTTCTAAACCCACCCTCTACTCTCCTTTAATAACTGTACCACTCTGGGTATCAGCATATACTGATCAGTATGGGAGGTGACACACAAACACTCCACTATTGCACTTTTTCAGTCTGTTTGTTACTTCTCATACAGGATCAAGGTGAATCACCTCCTCTCACATCACTCAGGATGTCTATTGCTCCATCCATCCATCTATCTATCTATCTATCTATCTATCTATCTATCTATCTATCTATCTATCTATCTATCTATCTATCTATCTATCTGTTTGTCTATCCGTCTGTCTATCCGTCTATCTATCCATCCATCCATCCATCTCCGGTTACCAGCTGCATCAGTGGTCGTGACGCAGGCTTTAGTGTACAGTGCAGTGATATTAGGTCTGGTCTGTATGCTTTATGATGTCTGACACATTAAAGCTATAGAGAGTATGTGTTTGTGGATGGGGATGTGGGTGAGTCGAGAGGGGTGGGGGAGGCATTGTGGTAACTGCACACAATGTGTGTGTGTGTTTGTGTATACCTGCTATTGTGTCCAGCCCTATTTATTGGTTAAAGGCTGTAATTTAGGGGGTGTCCCGATCAGTAATCAGTGAAGCCTAAAGCTGTGCTATGAGACAGTGTACATGGTGCACACACTCGCCGTGAAGAGTTGCTTCGAGTCACATATAGCTCGACTGATGCTGGGTGTGTGAAGCCACATCAAATTCATCGAGGGTTCTCATAACACAAAGTTGTGCCATAGAGGTGTTTTAATCTGAAATGCCGGCGTGATTGAGCTCCAGAGCAGGTGGACTTGCCACAGTGATGATGAGTAATGATGCAAAGAGTTCTTAAAATGTTGAGAATGATATTGATATTGGATATTGGTGTGTTCTTAATGGTCTGTAATTTTCTCCTGGATCTGAGACTCATGCTTAATTCGTCTCTCTCTCTGTATGTATGTGTGTGTGTGTGTGTGTGTGTGTGTGTGTGTGTGTGTGTGTGTGTAGATATAATTGGATTTACTCTGTCCCCTAATCTGGGTTTAATATCATTGAATATATGTAGGATTAGCCACTCAGTAAGCCCGGTGAGGTCGGGGGCGGAGTCATCATAAAAAAGGCCACACCCATCATTCAGAAATGCTTCTGTATTCCATTTGAGCTCAAAGGTGTTACTTATCGCACATGATGCAAGCCAATAATTCTAGTGCTCACATCCTCATAGACACTGTTGCCATGGGGACATACCACCGTCACTATCACTCTTCCTGAGTCCAGTGAGAGTGACTCAGTCCAAGGACACACACACAACATTAAACACACTTACAGATTTATTATTCTGCCGAGTGAGCTTCTCTCTTCACCAGTTTCCTCCTTATCCCTTTTATCTTTTTTCAGTGTGTGTCTGCATCCATACTCAAGTATCAGCTAATAATAATAAGATCCTTTATATTAAAGAGAAACATTTTATTTATACATGATTTAACATTATTTAGCAACACATCCAGATTCTTTAGAATTTTTTTTTTCAGTTGAATGCCATGAATTTAAAGGACTTTTCATAAAAAAAAAAACGATTGTCAATGGATCGAGTGTGAGGTAAAATAAAATAAAAATATCATGTCACGAAAAATGTGTATATATGTATGTGTATATGATAAAAACCGGTCAGATTTATACTATAGGTTTCCTTTTGAAAAATCTAGTAATAATAATGATTAATAAGTATTAATAAGTAATTATTAATTTTATATTAATACTTATGTATTTATATTGTAAGTTTAAGTATTTATATTAAAGTAAACATAGTAATGGAATAATAATGGTAATAATAATATCAATGTTCTTGAGTTAAAATTTTTGTTGAGTTAAAATAAGATCTGCATGTAGCTTTTTTTATTTTACTAAAAAACAGCCTTAAGTTGTGCATGAAAGGGTTAAGCTCAAACATTGTTCAGCATGTTGGATAATGTTTTAGGGTGAGTGTGTGTATCAGAGTTGGTGGGGTGTTTCAGGGTATGTTTAAGGTGTGTGATTTCTCAGTGACTGATGGGTAATGAGGGCAGACGTAAGTGTTGAGGGCAGGAAGATAACGTGTGCCAAAACTGTCAACAATCGGTCCTCTGTTATGGGTGTAGAGGGAGAATGACAGAAAGGGGAATGCAGTGTGAGTGTGTGTGTGTGTGTGTGTGTGTGTGTGTGTGTGTGTGTGTGTGTGTGTGTGTGTGAGAGAGAGAGAGAGAGAGAGAAAGTCCCTAATGAATGCTCTACACGTCGCACCAGCGAGACAAAGGCTTCGTGCTCAGCACACACTGGGATTCTGTGTTGATTATCTAATAGGTTTTATAAAAGGTTTTATTTTATAGAGCAGAATGTCCATCAGCATAAAGCGCACTCAGGCGTAATGAAGCTGTAATTAATGGGCTGTTGTTGTATTATTTTGCTGGGAGATTCACATTCAGTAAACGCTGGTCCATCAGGAAATATCCTTCTTTCTGTTCTCTGTTCTCTCACTTCAATTCACTACACACACACACACACACACACACACACACACACACCAATCAGGATTGTGCTCTTTCTGTCTTTCCCCCTGCTGATCCCCCATCTCTCTCTCTATCTCTCTCTCTCTAGGACACGCTGAACAACAACTCGTTTGGAAAGAAGTACAGCTGGCAGGAGAAAGTCTCGCACTCGACCTCGCCTCAAAAAACAGGTGGGTTCTTCTGCTAATGAAACGATCTGTACTGCTGTGCTCGGGGTCACGCTCCGCTCCGGGTGGAGTTCACATCACACTACATTTCTTCTCTCTTTTTCATCTTGACTACAGCTTAGCATAAAGTACCAGATTTACAGACACACTTTACCTCAATGTCTTGAACATGCAGAGGGATGTGCCGTAACTAATTATTAATTCTTGCGTTGTTGTACCTGTTGGAATGGACAGGAAACATCAAGGAAGCTAAAGACGAGGTCAGCTAGTTCTCTGTGGAAGTATTGTGGAGCTGAGTGAAGCCAGGGTGCCAGTCTCTCTGGCAGTGTTATAAACACTCAGTGTAACTTTCACGGGAAAGTCAAAGGACAACACAAAGCAGTAAAACGCTGCTCGCTGGTTATTCTCTGGCACAATCGCGTGACCGGTTCTCATGCAGACGGATTTAGTAAACAAGCCGAACAATGCTGATTCATCACCCTGAGTTTAACGGCTCTTCTTTTATTGGCCTTTATTGTCTGTGACACAAAAGGACCAGAGAGGAAGTCGAGCAAACACACATACTCACGTAAGCGTTTTTCCACTGGGTATGTGGCCATGGTTGTTTTTCCATGGTTAAATTATTAATGTTGTGATGCTTGTGTAAAATACAGTAGTGCAGACTTTTCATTATTATACTTCGATGATAAAACTGTTGACGCTTCCTGTGTGTGTTTTTCAGGTGATCAGGCATCTCGTGAGCACATCTGTCTGAGCGACGAGGACAAAATCAAAACTGAAACCAAAGACTGCGGCACCTCGACAGACACGCTCATCAAATGCCCAGCCCCTCCCAGACAGGCTGCTCCATCTGTAGCTCTGCCCATTAAAGCTAGCGTGTGTGAGCAGTCAGGGCATCGTGACCGTATTCGATATCACACTGATGTGTGCGTAGAAGCCACTGAGGAGATTTACCTGACTCCTGATAGACCTGGACGAATGTCAGTCATCACTGAGGCTGAGGCCCCGCCCCCTTATCATCCTCCACTTTACGACAAGGCGAATGCAGCCATCATGGAGGAAGAAGATGAAGAGCCTCCTCCATCATATGCGTCCTGCGTGGCAGCTTCTGCCTCACTCGATCTCAGGAGCAGGAGAAGAAGAAACAGCCGAGGAAGTGCAGAGCTCAGGAGGAGAGGAAGGAAGGAGGAGGAAGCAGAGGAGGAAGATGAAGAGGAAACAAGGATTTCCTCAAATGGACTTTCGTACGATTCAGTTAAGTACACGCTTGTGGTGGATGAAGACGCGCAGCTGGAGCTTGTCAGCCTGAAAGAGTGCTTTCACAGCTACAGTGATGACAGCGACTCGGCCACCATCTATGATAACTGCGTCTCATCGCCATATGGGGAGGATTTTGAGGATGAGGATGTGGACGTAGATGGAATGCATGGTGCCAGAGGAGCAAGGATGGGCGGAGCCAGACGGGAAGCCACTGCTTGCTTATCAGAAGACTCCACACCCGAGGCAGATATCCCATTTTCCAGAAAGTTTCTCAACATCTTTATGAACGGCCGTTCACGCTCTTCCAGTAAGTGCTAACCTTTTGTGTCAGGATGCTGGTATAGCGTAATGATCAGATATCGTTCTCACTAATAAAATAAAATGTTCTGATGCTAACATGCAACACCACACCATTCCACATCAAAGAAATGATTAAACTGAAGTTAATAAATAGTTATGGATTTATTTATTCTGTCAGTTAGAATCAGATTGCCATGCTACATGTATGTCAGTTAAGTAAGTGATGTACATTACAGTGTGTGTTAGTGATTGTGCTTGATGCTTGATGTTTGGTATACAATTGTGCTGTGGAGTCATGACAGCTGCGGTCATGTGGCGTCACGTGGTGGATGAGGGCCAGCGTTCTGTGGAAAAGTGTTCATGTGCATGGCGAAGCAGCAACGCCCCTATTGTACATGAAGTAAAATTATTGAATCTATGTGTATTTCTCCAGGTTCAGAGTCCTTTGGTTTGTTTTCCTGCATTGTTAACGGGGAAGAGCGAGATCAGAGTCATCGGGCCGTGTACAGGTCAGATCAAACACCACCAACTGTGTATCATGTTGTCAAAAGTGCAGTTGTGTAGAAAAGGAACTTATGAGTTTATGAGTATGAGCACCAGCTAATACCACTCGTGTCATGTCAAATGCTGAGACCACAGACTGAGGTACAGCCGTAAAAGCCTGTTTTTTTCTGTAGCGCACTGCCCGAGCAAACCGCCTTGATCATTTATTAATCACGGATGACATATTATCAATGAGTTAATATTAATAACATGCTACTCGTATTAGTCTCTGCCTGATTAATCCAGTTATTAATGCTGTATTAAACCCAGTCTCAGGATGTCTGTCCTCTTCCTGTCCTACAACTCCTGCTTTTGTGTCCCGACCACAGGTTCATCCCTCGTCATGAGGACGAGTTGGAGCTGGAAGTTGATGATCCGTTATTAGTGGAGCTTCAGGCAGAGGATTTCTGGTACGAGGGCTACAACATGCGCACCGGAGCCCGGGGGATATTTCCTGCGTACTATGCCGTTGAAGTGACCAAGGAGCCTGAGCAGGTTATAAAAGGTAAAAAAACTGACATAAAATAGTTAAAAAAGGATGAGCAAAATATATTTAAGTGTATTAGTATTCCCTAATTGATGACTGTTTTGTCTGGTAATTGAAATAAAATTTCTATATATTTTATAAGTTTACTGAAATGGGTAGAAATTAGACAGTTAAACTGGTTTTATTATGTTTCTAATATAGCTGCTGTAGCCAAGATTATAGCATTTAGAACTGAAATCCATTGCATTAGTTTGTGTTGTGATGATGCGGCATGTCGTGAGAAACATTTCACGGTTTAATGTTTGGTTTTACATTTCGGTCACGTTAATAATCAGAGCCATGTTTTAATGATTTTCATTAGGAGATTATCTAATTAGGAAAGCTCATATGAATAAAATGATGATTACACTTTCATTTTGGTTTTGAGAGTTTGTGTGTGGACCCAGTAATGATGTAGTGATTAATCCGTGTGCGCTGCAAATGCCTCCAGGTGGTTTATGAGTCTCGTCCGTTCAGGCGAGTAAATACGTGAATGAGTGTGTGCATTGCAATCGTAACGGCTCGTCCTATTCTCTTTCCTCTGTGAATAGTGAGAAGTGCAGACTGGCTGGAGAGGTACAGCCTGAAATTCCTCGGCTCTGTCCAAGTGCCCTACCACAAAGGGAACGAGGTTCTCTGTGCAGCCATGCAGAAGGTTTGTACTGTCATGGAGAATTCTTCTCCCCTTCCATGTAGATATGAGGGCAAGAAAACAGCCCATGCAGGAAAGGTTTCAAAATTTAATATCGGCATCGATATAGTCGATATAGCATAGTATTAAATAGAAGACTTTATGATTGGCTCTCATCACTACCTATCTTCTGATAGGCTGGTTCTGATATTCCTGCTGATGTCCCTTTAGGTAACATCCCATCTCCTAACGATAGAACCGACACACGAAACTCGGCGGATAGGCTGCACTGTCCATGGAAGATCTGCTACAAACTATAGACTCTAGTGTTACTAATCAGGAATTTTATATCTGTCCTCTGTCTTTGGGATAACATGCACTGGGACTGTGTGAACTGAAAATAAACACACACACACACACACACACACACACACACAGCGTTCAACATCCCTCTAAGCACACATGCGAATACCCTGTGTTATGCTGTAGCTATGGAAATAAGGAACATGTATTAATTATTAGAAGTAAGATGTGTTTTCTGACCATGGCACTTTCACACTTGAGCGTCTGGTGCGGACCCGAGCCTGCTGGAGACAGTGATACGGTTCAGTTTAACGCTGCGAATTATGTTTATGTTTGCATTCACCACTTGCACATTACTACATAGACTTTACACTACAATATACACCTCATCTCACCTGTTGTTCTGGTTGCACTGTTTGGCACTGGGTTGCACAAGTGAACTTTATGTTGTTTAGTTGTATGTTATATTCAGTTATATGCAGCACCATATGCCATGGAGGAATGTTGTTTCATCTCACTGTATACTGTACACACTGTGTATGGCTGAAATGACAATAAAATCCACTTGACTTGCCGTACCCGAGTCCGCCACAAAACAATGGTTCGCGTTTGGTGTGAAAGCTACCGATCCAAAACCAGGAACAAAACGCTATTGATTGAAGGTTGCAAAATCGTGAGCTTTTAATTTTTAATTGCAGGTAGCCATGCTGTTTGTACACACCTTGAGGGTGTATGTGTATAGGTGTGTGTAGAGGGCGTGTCAATAAAATGGGCTAAGTGTAAATGCTGAAGATGAAGAAAAAAAGTTTGGTTTGATTATTGTGTGTGTGTGTGTGTGTGTGTGTGTGTGTGTGTGTGTGTCTTGCCAGGTCGCCAACAACAGGAGGATGACTCTTCATTATAACCCTCCTTCATCCTGCATACTGGAAATCAACATGAAAGGAGTGAAACTCACCGTGCAGGACAACTACGGAGGATACGACAAAGTAAACACACACACACACACACACACACACTATGAGCATTTGCTTCCTTATTCTAACACAAGACTTGCATTATTTACATGTAAAAACAGGAGTGACTCATGGATTAGTGAGAGGTGTGAGTGCTGTTTGAGAAGTATCAACATTTGCTGCAAGCAGAAAAAGGAAGTGACATGAAGTGACTCCATATTTGGAGTATATTTAGGATGTTTAGCGCCTCCATCTGGCTCCATGTTAATGTTTGGGATGTTAGTCATTTGTATTTCCAGCTTACCAATTGGAAGCTGGTTGTGAGGCTCCGCCCCTTTGAGGTGTCAATGAATCATTATAAAAAGCATCTGTGTGTGCAGGCAGGACAAATCAGGATCTTCATCCCGTTAGAAGAGCGAGTGCATGAACACCTAACACACCCTCACTAACACAGGCTTCATTAGCTCTCGGTTCACACTGCACTCATTTGCAGTTTCGTTAGCACTACTACACTGATCAATCATGTTTATTAACGTTAGTAAAAGAACGTACGATTCATTAATTCTGTCTACGATTCATGGACACAGCACTCAGTAATATTCTGCCCCTGTATCCGAAGTCATCCTTTTATACCGTACAGTTAAGTGCACCGTGTTTATTGTATTTATTTATTTTAATTTATTGTAAATATCTTGACTTGCTGTGTGTGTGTTCACAGATCAGTCAGTGCAGTCACGTCTTCCAGCTGAAGAACATCTCTTTCTGTGGCTACCATCCGAAAAACAGCAAGTAAGTGCCAACGTCTGATTCTCGTATGTTTCCAGACGCAGGTTTAGAGCTGTGAGTAATTTCTCTCCGACATCTTGCCGTTTCTACAGATACTTTGGCTTCATCACGAAACACCCAGCAGATCAGAGATTCGCCTGCCACGTGTTTGTGTCAGAACACTCCACGAAGGCCCTGGCGCAGGCTGTGGGGTGTGTGTTTAAGAGCGCATTGTGTTTTCTTTCTGCTTTCGGATGATGAATGTGTGTTTATTTATTTCTTTATGTTTAAATATAACACTCTTTTAACGTTCTTGTCTCACACAGGAAAGCATTCCAGCTGTACTACAAAGAGTTTGTGGAGTTTTCGTGTCCTACAGAAGACATCTATCTGGAATAAACAGGACTCTGCGTGCAGATCCATGACGGAAGCAGCAGTGACGTGACCGAAACACTAACACGGAGGAGAGGAGACTTGTGGGCCGTGGTACTTACCTGCTTTGTGGATTTTATAACAAGAGAAAAGAAGAGAAAAGAGTTGAATTGTGGTTCGGACTGAAAACCATAGGATCTGAGCTTAACCTTGGAGTAAAAGATGTTTTTTTATCTCAGTGCTACTAACCATGCCACAGAAGCTTCAAGAAGATCCAAGATATCAAAATGTACTGGTATCTACAGGTAATGAGACTGAGGAAAGCAACCTGTAGTGCACTGATGTACACTTTTCTGACCACGAGCTTCAGAATATCGAAGCATGACGTCTGATTGGCTCTCCAGACAAACTTCATATTACATAATCAACAAACTGAAAAAAAGGAAAATCACAGAATCACATCTTAAGACTGGCTGAATTTTAGTTATTAGTGCTATGTTTGAAACAGCAGTCAAAATGTTTGAAACAGCAGTCAAAAGTAATGTCATTCAAAACTCCTCTTCTGGAAAGCAGGTGCTTCTTCTTGGCCAAAAAGTTCTGGATTATATCAGACTAGCTTGGTACTAACATAATATTTAAAAAACGGAGAGCAGAAATAATGGAGAGCAGAAATTGCATTTGGTACTGCGCTTAAAGGTTAAACATTACACGGGGGATCAAGACGTCTTTAGGGGATGGAAGGATGGAGCTACAGATTTTCCTTTCCAGAAAATCCTCCAGCTCTGAGTGACAGCAACACTAACGGGACAAATACTACACTGGGCACTGAAGTACTGGTGTAGAGCAAAATCTGAAACAGATGGTGTTTAGTCTGAAACACACTGCTCGTAGGAAAGGTCACTGATGATGAATGAAATTCTTTGTGACTGAATGAACACAGAAACTTTCCCACTTCATCCTCTGCAGTATTTTAGTGCTCCAGATACTAATGCTAAGCTTATTCTAATATATTAGTAATAGTGGAGGAGATTCGCAGGTTAATGCGTCTGACTGCTTTCCATCAGCTCAGGTGTGTAATGTACAGAAGCCTAGTGAGAGACAGGATATCAACTGTTACCACATACATCAAACTAATCTGGAGAAACGTGAAACTTCCTGTGCAATCCAGAGACATTGACACAAGGGTTTCCTAAGCTGTGGAAAAGTAACACACTCAGACTTCTCATCCCCTGCTTGGCATTTAGGAAGTTCAGTAAGAGCTGGTGATGCTGTTCTGGACTGCAGACTGGCTATTTAAATTATGCCCCTTTATTCATAAGAGTTTCTATTGAGGTCAGTCTACTGTTGCTAACATTTACAGGAAGTATGAGTTTAGCAGTGTGTAAACTGCATCTCTGTGTCATCACACACACCTCCAATTGCTTTGTCTAGTTGTTCAGCAGCACAGACTCTGATGCGGTATGACACTGAAATACTGAATATATACTAAGGTACCAGAAAAACTGGAATAGCAGCTAATCCTGGGATCTTGGATGGAACGTTGCACAGTCCTCACGCTGATGTCTGTTGAGGCCCCAGCATTGAATTCCAATGTTACTTGAGGCAGTGCTGCACACCTATCGCGTGAAACGATTCTCACCAGCCAACTTTGCTCTCTCATGGAGGACTCTCATCCATAGTCCATATCTCCATAGATACACTCTTTCAGACGCAACCAATGATGTGCACCGGTGATGATACTATGTATTTTATATGGGCTCAGTTTTTCTGGTACTTCAGTGGTACATGGGAAGTTGGTGCAGCACTGAAGATGAGTCGCGGCATGGCGTTCATACATCCAAAATGTTGAGTTGGAATTTTATTAGAAGTGATTCATATGATCACATACCTCCATTTTATCATGTAGATTAAACAGGTCTAGATGCTTGCAGTCACATCTGGATGGCCACGCCCCTCCTGCAGCTCGGATTAGCAGAGGCCAGGCAGATGAAGTCCTGCTAGTACAGGAGGTAGAGGTAGAGAAAAAGGATGAAAATGTGGTCCCAGGAGCCGGTATGTGTGCCCAGGAAGGAAGGAAGGGAGGAAGGAAGTAAGGAAGGGAGGAAGGAAGGGAGGGAGGAAGGAAGGAATGAAGGAAGGAAGGAGGGGAGGGAGGAATGAAGGGAGGAAGATGATGCAGATGCAGAGGGTAAAGTTTGTGTATCTTCAGATGTTACAGTGAAAAAAGGGAAAAGTTGCTACACTTTAGTGCAGGATCACCAAGAATAATTTCATCCTCATTCTTATATGAGCTAAGATGGTAGTTTTGATTTCATGTTATATTTCAATACAGATGTATATCTATAATTTTATTCCTCCCTTTTATGTATAAATGGTAACGTGAGCTATGTGTGTTTTAAGATGGAGGTGAGTGAGTGCTGAGTGAGATATGAACACAAAGGTAAACTGGTGGCTGTTCTTTACGCAGCTTCATTCCTTTAATAATAATAAATTAGAGCAGGAGCTCACAGAGGTGAACAAGTGATATTTAGATAAAAACCTTCCTATTGAAAGGGAATTCACTCTGATCTGGGAAGCACATACGAGTCACAATAAGAGTCATCCGTTTATTTCCTATAGTGCCTTTTTCAGAATTGATTTCCTAATCAATCGATTGAGTTTAATTTAATGATTGTGTATTGTGTGCAGTGTCTGGTGAGTGTTTTGGACAGGTACACGTCCTGTCACTGATTAAACAAGGGCTAAGAGAATATATCGGATTGACATGATGCTAATGGTGTCATTTTGATTATCTGTTACACAGAGTATCGTTCTATAAACGTTTTGTCACCAGAAAGAAAAGTTTTCTGAATTTAATCTGCGTTTAATGTTTGCTTTGAGACATGTTATCTTTCATTTGAACCCTGCTTCATGAAATTCCTCCACACCTGTAGGAGCTACAAACTCCTGAATTCATTGTAAGTCATTTTGTAAAATGTGAATATACTTTCTGAAATGTAAAATCTATTCTGGAATTAAACAATGGCAAGTAAAAGACTTCTCTGCTCTCTTTTCTCCTAAACGCTCTAATGGCAGTAAAGTAAAGTTTAAACCTGAACCCAGCATTCTCTGGTGACATTTACAGTGGTGTGAAAAAGTGTTTGCCCCCTCCCTGGTTTCCTGATTTTTTCCATGTTTGTCACACTTGTTTCAGAACATCAAACCAATTTAAATATTAGTCAAAGACAACACAGGTAAACACAAAATGCTATTTTTAAATGAA
>JANCOA010000004.1:17677132-17689990 GCA_024363135.1 Leptodoras oyakawai | reverse complement strand
TTTATAATATGAATTATATTATGAATGAACTAGTTGTGATGCCTTCAGTGAGAATCTACAATGTAAATAGTCATGAATATAAAGAAAACACATTGAATGAAAAGGCGTGTCCAAACTTTTGGCCTGTACTGTATATATTTAAAAGTATTAACAATTTTATATTTACAAAATATTTTGACAGTTATATTTATTTAAGAATCTGCATCAGGAAAAGTCTCAGAACTCCGCCCACATGCAGAGAAGTCCATAAATGGCGAGCGGGTTATAAATACAGATTCATTTACTTCTGAATTGGGAAACGAATCTGACTCCACACAAGTGAATCAGTTCATGACAGGAGTGAATTGTTACGCCGCTCCCTGATTGGATATAAAATGTGCTGTATTTTGTGGACGGTGAATCACTTTGTTGTGAGATTTAAATCGTCTGCTTTGATGAGAAATCTAAATTTATACATGTGCTTTAGCAAATATTTTTCCGTAACGTTTGTGAATGGCTACTTCAGTTTCATTAGTGTTTAGCACTGTACTGTTCTTATGCAGTCCTAATCTGGGAATTACTGTTACTAGCGAAATATTTCCTCTGTGATAACTTCACTCTGTAGTTTCCCCAAATAAAATATAAATGTGATGGCATTTTTTTCTTTCAAGGTGCTGATTGGCAGCCAGCTGCCCCATCCGTTTGGCCTCACGCTGCACGAAGATAAGATCTACTGGACAGACTGGCAGTCCAAGAGCATCGAAAGTGCCGACAAGTTGACTGGTTTGGGGCGGAGCATGTTAGCGGACAACCTGGAGAACCTCATGGACATCCACATGTTCCACAGACACAGAGAAGCAGGTCAGGAACACAAGCATGATATCCAGAGAGATGATGATGCCTACATTAACAGACTAGCTGTATTTAGTATCACTGTGTCCATATCAGCTTTTCTTCTCCTGATAAAGAGCACAATATCTTTTTTGAGTGAATGTAACCGTGAATGTGTAGAAACAGGAAGCGGCTGTAATCTTCACCGTTTCTCGCAGTGTTAGGGTTGTGTATCTGTGCATTCTTTTATTCAGAGGCATGTAAGAGTGACCTCAGTGCCTTGCAGCGGTTGTGATGATAGGAATCTGGCTCTTTGTGGCGTTGGGTGTCTGATTTCCTTTTATACATAAGGATTAAGTGAATCTCTGTGTAACTAATCTCCACTCAGTGGCTCCAGGAAAAGAAACGGATCAAATCCTTTCCTGCTTCAGAAGTTTCTGTTCTTCTGTGGTGGTATTGTGTCCTTCACATGGCTGAGAAAGAATTCAAATCATCCAAGAACACGACAAAAAAAACAACCGGATGACCCAGAAATCGTGAACTTGCTAAGAAAATGAAAGGCGTCGTAGTTGGAAACGTCAGCCAGCTGTCTTCTTTCCAAACGCTCTCTTGCAGTTCTCTGTGTGTATTTTATAATTTATTGTTTTTTCTTTTCCCTGTGCAGTCCAGACCGCGTGCTCGTTGAGTAATGGAGGCTGTAGTCATCTGTGTTTATTGGCTCCTGCTCCTAAAGGCTCCAGCTGCGCCTGTCCTACTGGAATAAACCTACAGGCGGACGGAAAAACCTGCACTCCAGGTGAGATGCTGTTAAATCATAGGATGAAATTTAGAGATTAATTATCGTTTATATGAACCTGCGAGAAGGGAGAACTGTGCCAAACTTTTTTTTTTGTGTGACGATGACTACAGCAGTAAGTGACACACACACATGTGAGGTTGCAGTACTTTACTGCTTTACTGTCCCCCTGTTCTGTGGCTTTGTTCCACGTCTTCTCTTTGTGAAATGTGAAACTTATCGAAATCTCCCTAAAGGCTGTGGGGTCACAGTGAGCTCATAAAGCCTTCATCTTTTCATCTTTTGGTTTTCTCGTGCTCCATACTGGTACAATGGTGATGCGTAGTCAAACCTTTCTGTTAATATACACTGCAGTTTCTCTCTTATGTTTTCCCTGAATCTTCATTATCCTTTCATATTGCAATTCACTGCCTCACACCGCAGGAATGAACAGTTTCCTGATCTTCGCACGGAGGACAGATATTCGGATGGTTTCTCTCGACATCCCGTATTTTGCCGATGTGGTTTTGGCTGTTAATGGGTCCATGAAGAACACCATCGCCATCGGCGTGGATCCCAGAGAGGGTACGTCCTGTTCTATTTACCTCAGAACCTTCCAAACCCAAACCCAAAACCAACTCCTCGACAGTCATGGTGATGTAGCAAACTCGTTTAGTGAAATAGTAGAAGGTGATGTCCTGCTTTGTGTGTGTGTGTGTGTGTGTGTGTGTGTGTGTGCGTGTGCAGGTAAAGTGTATTGGTCGGACAGCACCCTAAAGAAGATCAGCAGAGCCAATATGAACGGCTCAGAGCAGGAGGACGTGATTTCCACTGGTAAGGAGCTCACATTCTGTTGTCTTGTATCTAGTGCTAACTAGCTTTTCTTCAAGCTAAAGCAGGCGTGTCAGCCGTCACGGGGGTGGGACACGGGTTAGGGGATAAAACTCAGAAAAAACCTTGTCTGTATTCATTTCGCGGAGTTCTGCGCACTTGTTTCAGGCTTGATGACGACCGATGGTCTTGCTGTAGACTCAGTAGGAAGGAAAATCTACTGGACCGATACAGGAACGAACCGCATTGAAGTGGCCAATCTGAACGGCTCCATGCGGAAAGTTCTGGTGTGGAGAAACCTGGACAGCCCACGCGCCATCGCTCTGTATCACGAAATGGGGTAAATATGGGGAGGAAAAGTGCTCTCACCTCTCCACACAATATAACAGCTGTTGTGCTGATGTTAAAGCCAGAGGCAGTCTGGAACTCCTGGGACAGCAGCGCGTTGGTGACTGTTATGCACTATGCGCCTCAGCACTTTGCGAGGTCCGACACATCGCGGCTGAGTTCCTGTGGCCCCCAAACACAATAATACCACTCACAGTTGATTGTGGAATATCTAAGAGGGAAGAAATGACACAAAATGACTTGTTGTAACGGTGCAATAGCGTAGCTCTACTGCCAGCGTTTTATAGTGAGAGACGTCTAAAACTCACAGTTCCATAAGATGCATTCTTTTTTATTCAACCTTGATATTAAGACTAATTTAAAGAATCTGTATGCATCATCATATCTGATGATGGAAGGTCTGGATAGTCTAGACTGTTCTGAAAACAATAAGATACAGCTTCTATGGCTAGCCCTTACAGTAATCTAGATAAGAATGTAAAAGTACAGGTAGTGAAATGACCCTGAACTTAGTGTAGAGTGATATGTTTGCATAAACCTCAGAAAGTTTGTAGTTGCACCCCTGAGTATCGATAATAATAATGAAATCTCGTGTTTTATGATGGATATCTTCGCTGTTTTCAGCTACATGTACTGGACCGACTGGGGTGAACACGCCAAGCTGGAGCGTGCGGCGATGGATGGATCCGACCGCGTGGTTCTGATCAATAATAATCTGGGCTGGCCAAACGGGCTCGCCGTGGACAAGGCTGGGTCACAGCTGCTCTGGGCCGACGCCCACACAGAGGTGACGAAAAGACAACGATCCTTGTCCATGCCTTTTTCATATTGTACTAAAGATGAGCTTGATCAGCCAGTAGATCAGTATTTGAATCAAAGTTTTAAAAAAAATTTTTTTTTAATCTCGTAGCGAATTGAAGCGGCAGATCTGTGTGGGTCGAACCGCAGGACGCTGGTTTCTCCGGTTCAGCACCCATACGGGCTTACGCTGCTCGGGCCGCACATCTACTGGACCGACTGGCAGAGTCGCAGCATCCAGAGAGCCGACAAAAACACAGGAGAAAACATCATCACCGTCCGCTCCAACCTGCCCGGGCTCATGGGCATCCAGGCCATGGACAGAGACAGGCCCCTGGGTAGGATCTCCTTAGATCTGTTTCATGTGCAGAACTTGAATATCAACATTATTTACGATTCCTTTATACGATACATTTCACACAACTTTATTGCATAAAATACAAATTAAAATTCTTTTGGGTCTCTCGGAGTAATATAATAAAAACGTGTAAATGTCCTGTCACACAACCGCAACCCCGGAGTCCAGACGTGTGAAATTTACTGCATGCCTCCTCTGCAGTGTGGGAAGCTAAAGCAGTGGCATGGATGGATGGATAGATAAAAAGATAGAAAGAAAGAACTTTAATTGCAGTGTTGGAGGAAATAAAATGTAATTCCTGTTCCTTCCTCTTCTTAGGACCAACACATCTGCACTCACCTTACTAAAGAAGTATGATGTTTCATTATTATTATTATAATTATTACAGTTATTTACGCCTCCTGTTTCTGTCAGGTTTTAATCGCTGTGGTCGGAATAATGGCGACTGTACCCACCTGTGCCTGCCGCGTCCAAATGGCACCTCGTGCGCTTGCCCTACAGGCGTAGTACTGAAGAGTGACGACAGGTCATGTGACGACGTTCCCGAGTCTTACCTGCTCTTCTCTAACCGCGTCAGCGTGCGGCGCATCTCACTGGACACCAGCGACCACACGGACGTCCACGTGCCTATCCCTGAGCTGCACAACGTCATCTCGCTTGACTACGACAGCGTCCAGGGCAAACTGTACTACACCGACGTCTCTCTGGATGTCATCAGGTACTGAAAATGATCCCACTAATAGTATCGCCTCTGGAAATCTACTGTTTACTGTTAAAGTGCCTTTCAGGTACACAGTAAAAAAAAAACTCTGCTGTGCCAAAAGATATGTCGGTGATTTATGTTGTTTTTCAGACGGGTGAATTTGGATGGGAGCGGGATGGAGACGGTGATCAGTCAGGGTCTGAAGACTACGGATGGCTTGGCCGTGGACTGGGTGGCCAGAAACATGTACTGGACCGACACGGGTCGGAACACCATCGAGGTTTCCAGACTGGAAGGATCAGCACGGAAAATCCTCATCAACAACAGCCTGGATGAGCCGAGAGCCATCGCGGTGTTCCCCAGTAAAGGGTGAGGACCTCAGGGTGTCCCGTCTCTGTCAGCTCTTATTCACTCACACTTTGTCTCCTGCTGCTGTTGACTTGCGCAACATCGTATTTAATGACAGCACTCAGTCTTCTAGACCGGATTACATAATGTCTGACTAGAGATGCACTAAAATGCGTCATCTGATGCCGAGTGACATAATTCCCGATTCAAAAATGAAAGCAGAGAGGACTGCAAACTGAGCTCAAGAGGACCAAGTATAGCATCTTGCTACATTACACCGAAACTGATCAAAATAAAACTGTAGTCACAAACCCTGGCTAGACCAGAACAATGTCTACAGTCAGCAGCTCTTACCCAGAATGTTGTTCTGGATGATCAGCTGCTATTGGGCCGTACCAAGACACTTTTCCAAAATGAAACGCAACTCGCAAAATGATAACGCAGCTGAAGCTGGCTAATGCACTTCATTTAAAATCAGCTTAGTAACGTTGTAAAGAAGCCTAGTAGCCTGCGTGCATCAGCTCACACATGCTCACTTAAATGGCCACCAAGTAAACCTGAGAAACCTGAACAGCCAGAAGCCATTACAGTCCTGATTGCTTAATGCTAATGGGTTATTTGTTTTGGTATTAGCATTGGTACGGTTGAATATTCATACTTCATACTCTGAAGTAAGTGTTGTTGTCACATCACTACTGCTGACTGATTGGTTTCTTTGACTCTTTTTAGATATTTGTTCTGGACAGACTGGGGTCATATTGCTAAAATTGAGCGCGCTAATCTGGATGGTTCCGACCGCAAAGTTCTAATCAACACCGACCTTGGCTGGCCGAATGGACTCACACTGGATTACGACACGCGCAGGTGAGAAACTGGAAGAGAACTGCATGTGCACTTAATAATCACTTATTCAACACCCCACATTATTCAATATTAAACATTGATCACCATAAACGTGATTTTTAGAAGGAAGCTGTCTAAGCATTATTACAACAATTATTGCAAACGGGGAATCCCTCTGGGGTTCGCTGTGAGGTACAAGATGTGTCTGTGGAGGAAGTGATCCACAAAAGTATATCAGGGATAGCAGGAACAGTCAAGGATAAAAGAAAGCTAAGCTAAGACAATACAAGCAGAACACCTACTACCCATCAAAGACCTAGCAGGCATCCTTATAAAGCTCTCAACATCAGCAGGGAAGTCACCTGCCCAAGGGAACTGTACGACATGGAAGAGACAGACATAACATCTGAATGAACCAACCAAGGAGCAACACATGTAGAACAAATCACGATCAGAAAACAAGACCAGATCATCAAGACAGCTACATACCGACCACAAGCACCGGAAAAGCTAGAAATCAACAAGGATACCTAAAACCAAAAAGCCCCTCAGGTGATTCAAATGCCAGGAACATGGACACGGATCAACAGGTTGCAGAAACAAAGCCATTGGTGTTTAATTTAATTTTGGTGAAGCAGAACAAGACTGACGATGTCTAAACCATTTGAAGTGCACAAGCTGCACAGGAAATCACAGCACATAATCAAACGATTACCCAGTATGGATTAAAGAGAGGGAGACCAAACCCAAAAACCCGAAAGATATAGAAATGGAAGAGCAAATAACATGACCAGAGCTGAAGCCCATCACCTAAAAGCAGAACCAGGAAAGGAATATCTGTACTATCTCTCTAATGAAAGGAAACATCATCATACAGTGGAACCATCATGGATGCAAAGCTAATCTCCCAGACCAACAGCAATTAACCATAACCCTGTACCTTTCTGCCTCCAGGGAGCTCCGCTAACCCTAAATACACATATCACATCAAACTCACACATTATACCACAGACAGCACATATGGCCTGAGCATACAATGCCCAAGTAGGGACACTGCTAACCTGATGAGGAACGTAATCCCTGGTTTACTGATGACTGCAAAGCTATTGTCTAGCTAAAACATTCGAAATAATCTCATCAACACAAAACTGCCTCCAGGATTCCAAGAAGTACAAGAACCAGACTTCAACAAACTTTACAACAATCTCTTCACAATTGAAGAATTCCTTTAAAAAGTCACATGGAATAGATCCATGGCAAGTTTCTGACATGTGTTGCGCACAACATGGAAAACTAGACATATACCAGCAACAAGGATTACGGAAAAAGCCATAATCATCTCCATCCCAAAGCCAGGAAAGGTCCACAGTCACCACCAAACAGCTGTCACTCCAGGCATTAGTGCAGAACTGTGGAAAGAGTAATAACCAATCACCTAGTATGGGTACCCAGAAAGGGAAGGAGCACCATAATAAGGTTGCAACTGCATACAGTTGGAAACATTCAGTATATCCACTACGGCTTCATAAACGCAGAGCATGTAGGAGCAGCGTTTTGTCTGGAGAAAGCTCTCAACATAATATTTTATCTAAATATGAACGATACCCCATCAATTTCACACTATATACACTGGAACTGCGGAAAACACAACCGCAACTCTCTTCAGTGTCACCCTAAACAGCATCACAAGCACAGTGTGAATTACCCCATCATAATTGGGGGGTACCACTATCATATCAGCCAATGCTGACGGGCCTATGATCACAAGTGAGCGGACCAGACATGCTATGCAGTTTATACACAGATGACTTCAGCTTAATCAGAGGTATAAACATGCCAATCACTGAAAGACAACTACAGCTGACCGTAAACCACTTCCAGGAATGGTGTGTTCAATCAAAAATGGGTTCAAGTTCTCCAAAACCCAAACAATACACAACCACGTTTGCAAAGTAAAATCCCTACACCCAGAACCGGAGCTGTTTATAGGTGGAGACCTCATTAAGGGCCTTAACCATCAACCTCTCTGAAAATCTCAATGTAAGGACACTCCCAATGAAATAACAGCAGTTACTAGATGATGTCATTCATCCAACCACAAAACGATACACACAGACGGATCCAAAGCAGGAAACCGCAGTAGTAACCCCAAACCACCAACAAAGCATCCACATACCAGACCAGAGCTCCGTCTACATCAGAGGTAAATACGTCCACAATCAACACCAAAAATCCCTAGTTTTCTCGGTCTCACTGGGATTACAGGAAACCATCATGCAGACAGATCAGCAGAAAGTGCTGCTGGGAAAGAGTTCTTTAAATGCCACATCCCACCGTCAAATATTAAGAGCTTTCATTCCAGACAGATGGCAAACAAAATGGACTAAGGAACCAAACAAACTCCCTTATGTCTTCCTTTCCACTGAGAAAATACAAGTACACAAGCGCAAAAATGTACTGGACCAAATGATTTACACAAGGTGCCTCATAGGCCTGAACTCACACACACGCGCACACACACACACACACACACACACATCTACTGACCATGGAAAAAGCACCAATCTGCCAACCACACAACAGTAAAGCATCTTGCTCGACTACACTGACCTCAGCACTACGAGGCAATATTTCTCAGAAGGAAACCTTAAAATCTTCCCTGAGAATATACACTTCTATAAAATATGGGCATTAATATTAAAATACTGTTAGATGTGATTATATTATAATCTGTATGACTATAAAATAATATGTATGACTATTAACATAATGAACTGTGTGCCAAGAATATAGCCATAAGTGCTGATATGGCGTGTGTGTGTGTGTGTGTGTGTGTGTGTGTGTGTGTGTGTGTGTGTAGGATCTTCTGGGTGGACGCCCACCTGGACCGCATTGAAAGTTCTGATCTGAGTGGCAGACTGCGCCAAGTCCTCGTCACTCCTGTATCCCATCCATTTGCTCTCACTCAGGTAGCCTTCTTCTTTTTCTACACCTCCCCTCCCACTCACTCGCTCCTCATTGGTCCTACCATCTACTCCTCCTTTTTATTTCTCACCCCTAACATTACTATCTCCTTCATCCACACCCTTCCATCTCTGACCCTCGTTTTCCTTTCCATCCTTTATCTTTTTCCCTCCCTTTCCCTCCATTTTCCTCTCTCCTCTGCGCCCAGCTGAAGCCGGTTTCCTCTCCTCTAATTCGTTTCCCCCGCATATCACAGCATGACCGCTGGATCTACTGGACAGACTGGCAAACCAAATCGATCCAGAGAGTGGATAAACACACGGGCCGGAACAAAGAGACCGTCCTTGCTAATGTCGAGGGGTTAATGGACGTTATTGTGGTGGCGCCAAACCGGCAGTCTGGTAAGAGCTGCTTACATTCATCTCATTTACACCACTCAGCAGTTCAGGGTTAAGGGCCTTCCTCGAGGGCCCAGCAGTGGCAGCTTGGGCTGTGGTGGGATTTTAACTCATGACCTTCTGGTCAGGAAGCCAACATCTTCACAACTGAGCTGCATCGCTTCCTGTTCAGTTCTTTGCTATACATTATATATTAACAATAATTTTTTTGTAGTGCTTGTAAAGCTATAAATGAAGGTTTATTGATAAATTAATTCATTAGAATAGATTATTTCAGGGGCTCGGTGGGTAGCACCATCGCCTCAGAGCAAGAAGGTCCCGGGTTCGATCCCCGATCCTCCTTTCTGTGTGGAGTCTGCATGTCCTCCCCGGGTCCGCGTGGGTTTACTCCAGGTCCTCCAGTTTCCTCCCACAGTCCAAAGACATGCACGTTAGGTTGATTGTTGTCTCTAAAGTGGCCCTAGTGTGTGTGAGTGTGTGTGCCCTACGATGGATTGGCGCCCTGTCTAGGGTTGTTCCTGCCTTGCGCCCTATGCTGCCGGCTAGCCACCAGCTCCCCCGTGACCCTGAAAAAGAATAAGCGGTCAAGAAAATGAATGAATGAATGAATATTTCAGTAACCTAGGCTAAGGAGAAAACTAGAATAAGGCTAACAAAAAGTTTTCAACTATTAATTTGTCACCAGTCAGATTAGAGAGTTCAGCCCCTGTGTGGTCTATGCTGATTAATAAACAGCGTTTGCTCTTTTCTATTAGGCAGTAATCACTGTGGTGTGAATAACGGAGGCTGTACGCACCTCTGCCTGGCCAAGTGGAATGGGTTCGTGTGTGCGTGTCCCGACGAGCCTGACGAACGTCCGTGCTCCACCAGTGAGTCTAACGCACAGCACAGCAGTAATCATAAGAAAAAGAGTTACAGAGTAACACAATGGTGTGTTCAGGATTGACTCTAGGGTTTTTTTCTGTCTCTTAAAGTTGCCGGTTATGTTCCCGTTGTGCCGGACAAAGTGACCGCCGGTACCCAAGCTCCTAACAGACGCGCAAAACTGCCGACTGACAAACCTCAGCAGGGCCGACCTGCACAGAAGTGAGTGTGATGTGACACTGATTTAGGTCTTTATTTTTACAATCAACACACTTAACATGCCAGATTTAAATTATCACTATATAGGATTTTTGTTCCCTTTTTAAACAAGCAATTGTACTGAACTGTACTGAACTATACTGTAGTATACTATACTGTAACACAGATGATTTCTCTTCCAGCTGCACAGAGAAGAGCGGTGGCATTGACGGCTGTGTTCAGAGTAACGTGGTTTCTGCGCCTCATGGTGTGAAATTTATATATTTGAAGAGTTTCATTCACTGCTTGATGAAGTGGAATATATAAGAGATCTCACTCTCTTTTCTCTTTAACGCTGAAAAAGGTGAAGGCCTTCACATCAGCTACGTGATCGGAGGAGCGCTGACGGTGCTGGCCATCCTCATCCTCATCGCTGTCTTCATCATTTACAGGTTCATCAGCACACAATTCAAATAAAAACTTGCATCATATCTAATATTATAGTCCTGCAGCTCAGTGTGGTCATAATGATCCTGGACTCACAAGTCTGATCATGACAAAGGAATGAATGATCATTTAATTATTATTACTGCCTCTTAATCATTTTACAATAATAAACGTCAATACATAATACTGTAATTATAATAATTATATTTCTCAGCCCATGCGATGGCCTGATCCCGAACTCCGAGAAAAAACGAAATAATTCAATCTGATCCTTTGATGGATACAACAAAAAATTGATTATTTGAAAAAATCAATACAATTTTTTTGAAATTGGAAATTTTTTTTGTTGGAGTGGAGTGCATAACTGTAGTGTATGAGTGGAGTGTATAACTAATGTATGAATGGAGTGTATAACTGTAGTGTATGAGTGGTATGTATGAGTGGAGTGTATGAGTGGAGTGTATAACGGTGGAATGTATGAGTGGAGTGTATAACTAGTGTATGAGTGGAGCGTGTGAGTGGAGTGTATAACTGTAGTATAGGAGTGGAGTGTATAACTGTAGTGTGTGAGCGGAGCGTATGAGTGGAATGTATAACTGTAGTGTATGAGTGGAGTGTGTGAGTGGAGTGTATAACTAGTGTGTGAGCAGAGCGCATGAGTGGAGTGTATAACTGTAGTGTATGAGTGGAGTGTATAACTGTAGTGTATGAGTGGAGTGTATAACTGTAATGTATGAGTGGAGTGTATAACTGGAGCGTGTGAGCGGAGTGTATAACTGTAGTGTATGAGTGGAGCGTATGAGTGGAATGTATGACTGTAGTGTATGAGTGGAGAGTGTGAGCTGAGTGTATGAGTGGAGTGTATAAATGTACTGTGTGAGTGGAGTGTATAACTACTGTATGAGTGGAGCGTATGAGTGGAGTGTATAACTGTAGTGTATGAGTGGAGCGTATGAGTGGAGTGTATAATGAGCGTGTGAGCGGAGCGTATAACTGTAGTGTGTGAGCAGAGTGTATGAGTGGAGTGTAAAAGGATGGAGTGTATGAGTGGAGTGTATAACTGTAGTGTATGAGTGGAGCATGTTAGCGGAGTGTATAACTGTAGTGTGTGAGTGGAGTGTATAACTAATGTATAACTGTAATGTATGAGCGTATACCTGGAGCGTGTGAGCGGAGTGTATAACTAGAGCATGTGAGCGGAGCGGATAACTGGAGCGTGTGAGCGGAGCGGATACCTGGAGCGTGTGAGCGGAGTGTATAACTGATGGTGTGAGTGGAGAGTATGTGTGGAGTGTGTGAGCGGAGCATATGAGTGGAATATACAACTAATGTGTGAGCGGAGCGTATGAGTGGAGTGTATAACTAGTGTGTGAGTGGAGCGTATGAGTGGAGTGTATAACTGTAGTGTGTGAGTGGAGCGTATGAGTGGAGTGTATAACTGTAGTGTGTGAGCGGAGTGTATGAGTGTAGTGTATAACTGTAGTGTGTGAGTGGAGCGCATGAGTGGAGTGTATAACTGTAGTGTGTGAGCGGAGCGCATGAGTGGAGTGTATAACTGTAGTGTGTGAGCGGAGTGTATGAGTGTAGTGTATAACTGTAGTGTGTGAGTGGAGCGCATGAGTGGAGTGTATAACTGTAGTGTGTGAGCGGAGCGCATGAGTGGAGTGTATAACTGTAGTGTGTGAGCGGAGTGTATGAGTGTAGTGTATAACTGTAGTGTGTGAGTGGAGCGTATACCTGGAGTGTATAACTGTAGTGTGTGAGCGGAGCGCATACCTGGAGAGTGTGAGCGGAGCGTATAACTGGAGCGTGTGAGCGGAGTGTTTAACTAGAGCATGTGAGCGGAGCGTATGAGTGGAGTGTGTGAGCGGAGCATATGAGTGGAGTGTGTGAGCGGAGCATATGAGTGGAGTGTGTGAGCGGAGCGTATGAGTGGAGTGTATAATTGTAGTGTGTGAGCGGAGCGTATGAGTGTAGTGTATAACTGTAGTGTGTGAGTGGAGCGTATGTGTGGAGTGTATAACTAGTGTGTGAGCGGAGCGTATACCTGGAGAGTGTGAGCGGAGCGTATAACTGGAGCGTGTGAGCGGAGTGTATAACTAGAGCATGTGAGCGGAGCGTATGAGTGGAGTGTGTGAGCGGAGCATATGAGTGGAGTGTGTGAGCGGAGCAT
>JANCOA010000004.1:17612532-17623989 GCA_024363135.1 Leptodoras oyakawai | reverse complement strand
AGAGTTGCCGGCTGGGCACCGGCTCCCCCGTGACCCCGTAACTGGGAATAAGCGGTACAGAAAATGACTGACTGAATATGTCTGTGCATCCACTGAAGCACCAGAAAAGCTGATACAGGAGCCTATGCAAAATCCATAGCAACTCGACCTGTGTGCGTCATTAGTTGTGTCCGGCGGTGCGTATATAAAGCATTAGACACCTATGGAAGCTAGAGCTGTTCTAGAGCTGTTTCCACCATGAGAACGACTTGTGCAACACTGCCTCAAGTAACATTGGAATTCAATGCTGGAGCCTCAACAAACATCAGTTTGAGGACTGTGCAACGTTCCCTCCAAGTTCCCAAGGACCTACCAAGGATTAACTGTTATGCCAGTTTTTCTGGTACTTCAGTGTATGTAAAGCTTTCTCAGGATCTCTTATTAACAAATTTTCTTTTTTTTATGTTGTACCTTCAATCTCCAATTATTTCCACCACCAGTACAGCTTTACAATGGCCATTAAAATGTTTTTTAAACAATAATAACAACAACAAAAATATCACACTTTTACACATGGTATGTGTTGGACATCCTATGCTGAGAGCAAAAACTCATAATCTTCATTTACAGTGTTTGACAAAGCTCTGTGTTAGAGACAACTTCATGTCTCTTAATTTGCAGTCTGTGCTGACGGGTTTAATTCATACAAATAAATTTGAAACATGCCACAATATGTAACATTTAGAGGGTTTTTTTTTTTCATTTGGGTGCATGTGTGTGTATGAGAACGAATCAATGACTTCCAACCTGTGTAGTTTGAGTGCAACCGTGTAGTGATGTGTGGGCTGGGATTTGACAGCGGCAGTAAATGGGCAAAACTGATCGTACCAGGCTATTTCTGAACCCGCCTCAACCCGACTTGTGACTTGACTTGGACTTGAGAACCAATGACTTTGCCCTCAAGTCCGAGTCAAGTCCCAAGTCAAGTCACAAGTCGGGTTGAGGCGGGTTCAGAAATAGTCTGGTACAATCAGTTTTGCCCATTTACTGCCGCTGTCATCGCTTCAGAGGAATATGTCTCCCCTCTACAGCAGGAGCAGGGAGACACACATACAGGCCGCATATACACAAAGAGCAGCAGACTGAGAGATTTCCAGCGCCAACATGGACCTTTTCTAAACCACATAGAAGCAGCATAATGTAACTTACAGTTGCTGGGCTGATCGGGGCGGGTTGAAAAAATACAGGCAGCGGTGCGGGGAGGACATCACTACACGGTTGCACTCAAACTACACAGGTTGGAAGTCTGATTCGTTCTCGCCCCCAGATATACATCCGTGCTAAAACATCAAGGTGAAAGCCATCAGTATAGAAGCCACTCAGTATAGACCCAGCTCCCAACCCAACTCTAAAAATAGATTAATGGCGATATTTTTTTATCACCCGATAAGAGTCTCACGTTACCGCAGCATGTTAATGCCGATAACGGCCCACAGGCAGCACTGAGCTTAAAATGACAAATAAAATAGCACATCTTCTAAGCTAACAGTTACCCACAAATTACTGACCGCTCTTTGTGAAACTTCAAGTGCCGGATGAAGTCATGGAGATCATTTTTCCTTTGAGGAGGTTTCAAATTAAATTCACTGCGCGGCGCCACTTTGGTGATGCTTCAATTTGATTGTTTGCTCCGTTGCTGCGCGAGTAGCGTGGAGTAACACCTTTGTGTGGCACAGAGAAAGTGTGCAGCGCATGTCAACTCAAGGAAAGTTAAACAGATTTGAGGGATAGCTTTTATTTTTTGAGAAAACATCAAGTCATTTCAAGTCACAGGGCTCAAGTCAAGTCAAAGTCCCGAGTCATTGGTGTTCAAGTCCAAGTCGAGTCACAAGTCTTTGCCCATTTTTCCAAGTCAAGTCACAAGTCGTCAAATTTGTGACTCGAGTCCAAGTCATGACTTTCAAGTTCACACCTCTGCTAAAAATCAACTTCAGGGCGACAGATACGCAAATACGCTTAATTGTGCAGATGAAAGACAGAGAGTGTTGATCTGAATCTTGCAAAATGATTTCTGTTCTTATTGTGAAATAAATATATATTGTTCAAGCCTCATTTACTGTAATCAATACTTACACCTATACGCTCACTTCTGTAAGACTGATATATTATTATTACTATTATTATTATTATACTACACACACACACACACACACGCACAGGTTGTGCAGAACACATGCTTCAAGAGTTAGAATTTGCATATTATTACACACATTGCACATCAAGAGACATATTTCAAGCATTTTGTTTTCATTGTGATCATAATGGCTGTAGCTCATGGAAAGCAGAAATCCAGTATCTCAGATAATTAGAATATTTCTTTTGTGAACAGCCAGCCTTTTCAGCAGCAACCTTCTGTGGCCTTGTGGAGGGGGTTGATGATCGTCTTCTCCACAACTGTCGAGTCAGCAGTCTGAACCATGATTGTGGTTGTGTGTGCTGAACTAGACCAGGAGATACACAGTGTATAGATACTGTCTGAGATACTGGAGTTCTGGATTTGATCCATTTCATAATGATCAAAATTTACACAAAAAGCTGAAATATGTCACTTCATATGTAATGAATACAAAATATGACCATTTACCTTTTTCAAATTAAATTATGAGAAAAAAAACATTGTCCACTATATTCTTTTGAGATGCATTAACATGTGGTAGGAAATAAAAGACTTCTTTCCACATGCAGCACACAGCTCCGGCCTCAGTGAATCTCTGCCATGCATTTACATTACAAAAGTTGGCTAATAGCCCTCTAATGGCTGGCAACAAAGGGTCAGGACTGAAAGATTTCAGCCATTGTAGTCTTGAAGCTCAATCTAAAGCTTTTCTCTGCTGGAGTGCATGACAGCATCGCAGACAATTTAGCTCTGCTTTCATTATTTGAGCTTCATGTAAAGTGCTTTAATGGTTTCCCAAGTTAGCAGGGTTTTGACACAAAAATAACTAGCCTCTTTAGTAAGCATGTTTTTCAAATTATGTCACTCTAAGGGCAGCTAATGTCAGCCTCAGGGTGTTTTATTGTGTACTGTACAATAAAATGGTCACAGCTATCAGAAGCATGTCAGTTACACTCAGTAAACCTAATGCTAGCTGAACGATTAACTGCTCTGCACATTGCAACAGAAGCATTAGTGTTGTAGTCATTCAGCTACCGACTACTCGCCTCACAGCAAGACGTTCCCCGGATCCATTCCCAGGCAGGGTGGACTGGGTCCTTTCTGTATGGAGTTTGCATGTTTTCCTCCTGTCTGTCTGGGTTTCCTCCAGGAGCCCCAGGTTTTTCCCATAGTCCATAAACATGTATTCTAGGCAACCTGGAGATGCTAACAACGCATTATTAACTGCCAAATAAAATGAAGTCTTATAATACAGCTGAGTTGATTAACTCAAAAAAGACCACCGTCTCTGCTGTTAAAATGTGGAGGTATTTTGTATTTTCCATCTCTCTGCTCACCTTCGTACCCCATGCAGTTTAAAATAGTAATAGTTAAATTTACCTAAGTGTAAAAGATTAAAATGTGTACATCTGACACAGGTAATCAGTGGCTAATTCCTATATAATGTGAAATAATGCAAAATATAATGTACCTTTCACCTAATAGTGCACTACCTCCGAAATGCTATGACCCATCCCACGAACTCTAGAAGCTTCCAAAGATGTCCATCGCTTTATACACACACAGGCGGACGCAACCAATGACGTGCACAGGTGGCGTTGCTGTGTATTTCACATAGGCTACAGTGTACCAGTGTTGACAACAGCGATAATGAACTTTCTTTTAAAGCTTGAAATACTTGAGCCTTTCAAACTGCATATAATTATCATATAGCTTTCATTAAATGTGTACAGAGACATTATGAAGTAACAAAGACTGGTGAGTGTATATACTGCAGACAGAACAGTGTAGGGGTTACAGCAGATGTTATATGCGGTCTTCCCTTTGTAAGGGGTCAAAGGAAATTAGACTATAATTATTTCACTGCACTTTGTTTTAGCATGTATTCATTATTTAATTGTAACTCCAGTATACTGATTATATACTGATCCAGCTTTGTTTACATATTCAATGAACTCCAGCACACAGTGCCTCTAGGGTATGATAGCCTGATATCCAGCGAAAGAGATTAAGTTATTTTTTCATAATACAAAAAAATAAGGCTTGTTTGTTCCTACATATAGACAAGTCAACAATGCATCGTCTACAGATGTTGTGCTGAAGTGTTACTCTAAATGCTTGTATACAGATATTTACACTCACTGCCCACTATCTAATCAGCCAATCATGTGGCTGCAGTAGCAGCATTCTAATCTAAAAAAAACAAGTACAGGTCAAGAGCTTCAGTTAATGTTCACATCAAACCTCAGAATGGAGAAAAAGCCTGATCTCTGGGACTTTAACCGTGGCATGGATGTTGGTACCAGATGGGCTGGTTTGAGTAATTCTGAAACTGTTGATCTCCTGGGCTTTTGTAGCATTTACACAGACTGGTGTGGAAAAGAAAACAACGCTGAGTGAGCGGCAGTTCTGTGGGTGGAAAAGTGCGGCTCAGAAGAGAGGTCAGAGAAAAACGGACAGATCGGTCTGAGCCGCCAGGAGGGATATTGTAACTCATCACTCTTTACATCCGTGGTGAGCAGAAAAGCATCTCAGTTACAGCAGCAGAGGAGCACATCAGATTCCACTCCTGTCAGCCAAGAACAGGAATCTGAAGCTGTCATGGGCACAGACTCCAAACTGAACAACTGTTTCTGTCTTTTGCCTGCAGACCCTGGACAGTGAGGGTGTAATCAGGAACAAGGCTAAATACAGACGATGTGTGTGGTTTGCAGCTCTACACCATGGTGTCAGTGGTTTATACTCCTTGTTCCCTGTTCTCCACACTGCTGAATCTGGAGCATTAAACAGCACACTAACACAGACAAAACTGTTTTAGTCAGCTACCCATTAGTTAGAGCCATTAGCTCTAGAACGTAAACCTACGATCACTGATCTGGACCTGCAAACCTAAGACCTCAGTTGTCCTCCTTTGTAGTGCCTCAGTTTCCAGCATTAAGCTCGCAGCCACAGAAACAATGTAAGATATTTCAAACTTTTGCTTATGGAACCCAAGAATTCCCATTCTGCCTGCTCTGATTTTGGAATTCCTGTGTGTTTTTATTTCTTTTTTATTTCTTTTATCTCTCAATAATGACCCATAAATTGAACAGAAAATCGGACTCAAACATAGACTCAAGTAACCTATAAATCCACATACCGGTAGTTAAAATATATAGTGAGCACTCTGGTCGTGTGACCATGTGTTCATTCGTGGAGAACCTGTGGCATGTGACATGACCAATAGCCTGATGGCACCAGGTAGCAATGAGCAACATACACCAGGTTATAACTGTTGAGAAAAAGGCCATTTAAGCCAATCACACAAAATCCAAAAATACATATACAGTTTTATACAGTGTTTACACTGCCAGCTGTCTGTTCTACAGACCCAAGGAGTTAGAGTTTCCCTTTTGGACACTAGATTAGTATCTCCATGTATAAGAATATAAAAAATGTACAAGAGACAACAATGGAAGTGTGCATTCTATATATTTTAACATCTAGCTCTATATGTTCTCACATAGCTCTATGTTCTAACCTACATAGTTCTGGAATGAAAAATGTAGACTTTTGTAAAGTGTATTATGAAGCTTTACCTTGAAAAGTCCGTGTCTGTGGCTACGCTGTCCGAGCCAAATCCCACTTCCTGCAGTCAGATCCATCTCAGAAGGGTCTATCTCTCTCTCGTATATCCTGCCAATCAAACACACACACACACACAGTTAAAATAATACTCCTTTCATGTGGCAAATGAAGAAAATATAACTTTCTCCTGCATACTGCTGATGCAATTGTCAACCATCTATCCAATAATCTCTTCAGTGAAACTTCTGCGTGAGTGGCAGATTTTCATTTTCAGTGAAGTGAGAAACACACACACACACACACACACACACACACACACACACACATAGACACACACACATAGACACACACACATAGACACACACCTGATGTGTTTGGATGTGTTTATGCATCATTTTTTCCTCCTTCCTTCAGATGATACTGTCTGTCTCTCTGTCTTTCTCTCCCTCCCTCTCTCTCTATGTCTGTCTCTCTATCTGTCTCTCCCTCCCCCTCTCTCTCTCCCTCTCTCTCTGAATGTCTCTCTGTTTCTCTGTCTGTCTCTCTCCCTCTTCCTCTCTCTCTCTCTGTATGTCTCTCTCTCTGACTCTCTGTCTCTCCTTCTCTCTCTGTCTGTCTCTCTCTCTCTGTCTGTCTCTCCATCTCTCTCTCTCTCTCTCTCTCTCTCTCTCTCTCTCTCTCTCTCTCTCTCGACTCCTTGAGATTTATACCTTGGTCATGCAACAAATAATTAAGACAGGCCGCACAAAGCAGAAATCAATGATTACTGCCAACTCAAAACCTTACAACTCCTTCAGACTGCTTCTGTATATCATACAGGCCACAGCTACACATTTCTCCAGGAAAAAAACACATTCCTTCCTGCTAGATTAGCGAGTTAAATTTGGGGCATGAAGAGTTGGATAACGGACAGATTTCTCCAACTACTATAAATGCACTCATTTTTCAGCGCACATTTTTCTAAAAGAAATCATACACTTCTTTCAAGACACAGGAATCAGATTCCAGTCGGTCAGGTAATAAAAACCACGCCTCGGTTCCAGACATATCAAGGTCATATAGACAGGATAAGAAGACTGACAGACAAACACACTTCTCTACTACATCATAGAATTTAATAGAACATAATAGAATGTCCACACACACATTTCTCCTACATTTGTGAGAATCGAGAGGTGTGTGAATCCAAATTTCTCAGACGAGTCACTTCCTCCACTAAACTGGAAACACACTGACAGGCACATCCACACCCAGTGGCAATTTACTACCTCCAGCTGACCTGACTGCATGTCCTTGGACCGTAGGTCTAAACCAGAGCTCCTGAAGGAAATCCGTGCAGAAACAGGGAGAATGTGCAATCAATTAGACTGCCTCTCTATTGACTGTCACCTGGATTTTGCATGCACCACTGTCACGAGAAGCCAACACTCCTTAGAACTTGTGACACTCATGTAACTGGGTTGGGACACGTTATCCTTGTAGAACCTGGAGAAGGTGTGTTGTGATGCCCAGGCTGCAGCATTCAGAGTTTCCTCCCATGAGGATGAGAAACTGTTTGTAGTGTGGTATGTCACAGTAGGGCCCAAGACTCTCCAAAACTTACAGACCAGTCTGTGCACGAGGGAGCTCCTTGTATTTTTTTCTCCATGACAGATGATCAGATAGCCGGAATCTGGTCTAAATAGTAAACATTACAGTGTGAGCTGGCAGGAATGGGCAGAAAGAAATCAAATGCAGAGTCAGCCACACTCAAAACAGTCCACAGGACTCAAAGCTGAGCCTTGATGCAGTCCCACTTCTGCTTTAAACCCATGCATAACACACCTCCTTCTGGCCTTCCCTATACTTCTCCATTCTTACTTCTAACATTCTTAAGGAAACATCACATCTTTGGTGCACTTTGCAGGCATTAAACCATCCTGCTGCTCATAAACCCTTGCTTCTTCCCTCAACCTTGCTTCCACTACTCTTTCCCAGATGTTCATGCTGTGGCTGATCAATTTTATAACTCAGTAGCTGCTGCAGCTCTGCACACCACCCTTACACTGCCATCTCTCCAGACTGGTATGTCACCTTCACCAACTGCCTTTCCACTCTTCATTCACTTTCTAGCTGTGCTCACTTCCTCCTTGCTAATCTGAAACACTCCGTCACAATCTCTGTGGTAACCAAACTTCTCTTGCTCTCATTACCTTCATTCATCAGCTCCTCAAAGTGCTCATTCCTCCTTCTTAGTACACTCTCCTCATATGTTAGCACATTCCCATCTGCATTCTTTATCATTCTTAGCCTGTTTCTCTGTCTGGACAAGTGGTACAAGTCCTTTTCATGTTTCCGTCCTGTCCCAGAAGTATACCACTTCTCTAGTTGCCTTATGCGGTACCTCCATGTACTCCTGTCTAGTCTATTTGTCTCTCTGGAGATCCCAGTTCTTTTTCACCAACTTTTTCCTTCTTAAACATTCCTGCACTTCCCCGTTCCATCACCAAGTCTCTTTTTCTTCCTCACACCAACTACTTTTCTAGCTGATTCCTAGCTGATCACTTTTGTGGTCCTTCTGCTGTTGTCTAGTTCCCCTTCACCATCACCCAGCGCCTGTCTCACTTCTTCTTTGAATTTCACAACACACATTTCTTCCTTTAATCTCCACCATCGGGTCCTTGGTTCCACCCTCACTCTCTTCCTCTTCCTCCTCAGAAACTGAAAATGTTGGTCCAACATCAAAAAAGCCATCCATCAATATATAGAACTTTGCTTGTGTGCTTCAGAGAGAAAGTGATTTTCTCATGATGTGCGTCTTATTATTATGCTCAAATCACTGACACCTTTTAGGGTGCCTGAGACACATCCATTAGCATGCTAATGCAATTACATTAGTGGCATACACAGATTGGATGATCTGCAGTCACAGGCACTAAGAGCTAATTCCAGTGACGGACAATAAATATAGATTAATACAAAAAAAGCAAGTGTATTTTCACAGGTTCAGTCTTTAGCTTAGCTTCATTCAGAAGTTTAACATATGGGAGATGTAGATGAAGATGAAGGGATGTCAGACAGCAGGGGCAGCAGTCATGACAGATTTGCTTTTTTTAAACCAATTAAGGCATCTAGCATCATGTCATGACAAATAACAGGAAGTCTTCATTCGCACATTTGGGGTTTGAGCTGGTTGGGTATGGAATTGTAAATATGATGAGCCTGACCTCTGACCTTTCATTAACATTAACATTAACATTACTACAGTGCAAATGCTGTGCAAACCGTGTTATCCGACATTGAGGAATATGGTTTTGGGCAGTACTTTTGCTATAATAATGTTTATAAAATGTGTAGTAACTAAGAAAGTAAGTACATTTTATTTATAAAGCAATTTTTATACAGCCTGGGTTGCCTAAAGTGCTGTACACACACATAGCTAATACCAATACATAACTACTATACATACAAACAAGACAACATAAAAAAATTTAAATGACAAATTACATAAAATACAATAAAATAAAAAACAGAACCAGATAAACAGAATAACATAATAAATGAGTAAGTAAAAATCAAATAACTACATGAAATACAACAATGCACCACAACTGCTCTACAACTTTGAAGCATTAGCATAGTTTATCAGTGTTTAAAAGCAAGTTTGTATAAATGAGCTTTTAGGACAGATTTAAAACTGAGACAGAGGTAGCTTGGCGGATACAAGCAGGTAAAATATTCCAGAGTCTCGGAGCATACACCGAAAATCACCTTTTAATTTCAAACGAGCCCTGGGAACGACTAACATGTTCTGAGATGAAAATCTCAGAGAGGGTTGCCTGATTGGAGGTGTGAGCAAATCTGTGATATAAGAAGGGGCCAGACCATTTACTGCTTTAAGAACAACTAAAAGCACTAAAAACTGGATCCTATATTGGACTGGTAACTAGTGTAATGAGGTGAGGTGTAACTGGTGTAACGTGTTCTCTTTTCTTGGTTCCAGTCAAGAGTCTTCATGCTGCATTCTGGACAAACTGCAAACGTTGCATTAGGGACTGGTTAATCCCAATGTACAAAGAATTACAGTAGTCTAGTCGTGATGAGATAAAAGCATGAATCACTTTCTCAAGGTCAGAAAAACTAAGAAAAGGCTTCAGCTGTACAATGTTTCTGAGCTGAAAGAAACTACTTTTTACCACCAAGTTGATTTGTTTATCAAATCTCAGGTCTGAGTCAAAAACAACACAAAAATTCTCGCTGAAGACTTAATAAAACATGATGACAATTGACCAAAGTTATTAGTAACATTGCTAATTCAACGGGGAGAACCAAAAATAATAATCTCAGATTTGCTTTCATTTAAAAATGAAAAATTAACAGCCATCCACTTCTTGATGTCCTCAAGGCAATTCTTAAGAGACATAAACGAGCCATTGCCATTGGGTCTAATTGGAAAATACAACTGAATGTCATCAGCATAAACATGAAAGTTAGCATTATGCTTCCTAACAATTTGGCCTAACGGTAGCATATATCATGAAAACAGGATGGGCCCTAATATGGATCCTTGTGGAACCCCACACTTCACATCAGCTGAGGAGGAAAAACAGTTGCCCATGTTTACTGAAAAAGTCCTACGTTATACATACTGAGTATGTGTGTTATGGTATCAATGTTTCCCAGACTGACACACATGTATAACTGCTGGAGCAACTTTAAAAAAAAAAAAAAAATCACTTGAATAGAAATGCAGCTAGAGTGATGTGTGTGATGTGCATGAGCAGCTGGGTACACTGTAGAAGTCTTTTTGTTCATTTTCATGTCACACCATTTTCTTTCATATCTAATTCACCCTTTCTGTAATTTGTCTTTAGATTTGAACATTTTCAGGTGCCATTACACTTCTAAATAACACGCTTTTTGCACTTCTACCTCTGACAAGTACCTGAATGTACGTGAAGGGAAGGAAAAGCAGCACAGTGCATATCACACTTCTGAGTCCCGTATTCATGTCTTTTTTTGCATATTCAATTCATTTCATTATCTTAACCACTTATTCCTATTTCAGGGTCACAGGAGAGCTGATGCAGCCCAGGGCGCAAGGCAGAAACGACCCTAGACAGGGCGCCAATCCATCATAGGGCACGCACACACACACACACACACACACATACACACACATACACACACACACACACACACACACACACACACACACACACACACACACACTCATGCACACACTCGGGCCAATTTAGAGATATCAATCAACCTAACATGCATGTCTTTGGACTTTGCATGTCCCGGGGCCTTCTTGCTGTGAGGCGATGTTGCTACCCACCGAGCCATCGTGCGTAAATTCTAATCATAAATTAGGGGTTAATTTAACAGAAAGCAGGAGAATTATGTATCTAGAAAGTTGCAAGTTTTGTGCAGTATTTTTAGCTCTGTGTCACAAAATAATGGTCAAATGGTAATCTCTGCACAGATACTGTATACATGTGCTTAAACAGATGGGATAGGTACAACATTACATTCTCTGAGGAAACACACAGATGAAAGCTTATTTATTTAAGATGAAATTGGTGCACAGAATATTTAGGAAACAAATAGGAAACATAACTGATTACATATTTATGCATTAAACTAAACAGAGCAATTAGAAGCACACTGTTATGCGAGACACAGGAGGGAGTGAATGGAAAGGAGTGGTAGATGAAAAGGAGAGTGAGACTGGCGAGGCGTTCTGAGGTGAG
>JANCOA010000004.1:17558827-17579736 GCA_024363135.1 Leptodoras oyakawai | reverse complement strand
ATAGATAGATAGATAGATAGATAGATAGATAGATAGATAGATAGATAGATAGAACAGTGTATTTGTACAGTATATATTTATATATATATGAATACAAATTCTATAAGTAATAATTAATGATGATGCAAAAGCTTTAATTATTTATTTAAAATGATCTTGTCAATAAGATATAGTTTGATTTTTGGTTTTGCACACTTATAGTTTTGCTCACCTCCTCCGTTTTGAAAGGCGAGATATGGAAACCTCCACACGTTTCCCAAGCCTACAGCATAACCCACCATAGAGAGGATAAAATCCAGCTTATTGGACCAGTTTCCTCTTGCTTTGTTCTCATCACCATCATCATTGTCATCATTTTGCTCCTCCTGTAAGGAGAACAGAACACTTTTTAAAACAAATCACTATCAGTGTTGGTGGTGAAAAATCTATCATAATGGGAATGGTTTCTTCCAGCACAACAGTGCCCCCATTCATAGCACACGAATGCTCACTAAGTGGTTTGAATCAGGATGAAGAGGATGTAGATTATGTATAGAACTACTGTATAACCTTCACAGTCACTCAGTCTCAATATAACTGAAGACTTATTGGATCCAATGTGTTACAAAGCACTCTCCACCACCATCATTCATTCATTCATCTGTAGCAACAGCTTTATCCTTGAAAAACTGCTGTCAATTCAATGCAATAAAATTGAATAAAAATCTGAAATGAGAAACACTGTTTATTTTCTAAGAAGATCCCAGTGGTCATACTCACATTGATTACCTGTAATCAGTTATAGTCAGATATACAGTATATTCATTCACTCACTCATTATCTAAGCTGCTTATTGTACTACTGGGTCATTTTTGGTATTTGGTATCTTCAGTTTGCCTGACTGAATTTATTTGGACTTTCCAGGAGACACGGAGACCCATGCAGACACGGGGAGAACATGCAAGCTCCACAAAGAAACAACCCTGAGAATCGAACCCAGGCGCTGCTTTTCTGTGAGGCAATAACACTACCCACTGTACCTCACAATTAGAATGGTATGGGGAAAAAGAAAAGCTCAAACTTCTAGAGGCTAAGAAAAAATCTGGAATAATTACCATTTTGTTCATTGAGAGCATTTATACCGACCAGCCAAAACATTAAAACCACCTGCCTAATATTGTCTAGGTCCCCTTGTGCCACCACACCTCTGAAGGTGTGCTGTGGTATCTGGCACCAGGACTACCAGTAGATCCTTTAATTCTTGTAAATTGTGAGCTGGGGCTTCCATGGACCTGACTTATTTGTTCAGCACATCACACAGATGCTTGATTAGATTGAGATCTGGGTGTTTGGAGGCCAAGTCAACACCTTGAAACCTTTGTTATGTTCCTCAAAGTATTCCTAAAAGATTTTCAGTGTTTCAGGAGCATCATCCTGCTGAATAGCCCCCTGTCATTAAGGAATACTGTTACCATGAAGGGGTGTACTTGATCTGTAACAATGGTTAGGTAGTTCTTACATGTTAAAGTAACATCCACTTGAATGCCAGGTTTTTCAGCAGAAGATTCCCCAGAGCATCACACTGCCTCTACCAGCTGCCTTCCTCCCATAGTGCATCCCGGTGGAGATGCACTGACCCAGTCATCACGACATCACACTTTGGTCCTGGTCAATGTCATTCAGATCCTTATGGTTACCCATTTTTCCTGCTTCCAACACATCAACTTTGAGAACTGACTGTTCACTTGGTGCCTAATATATCCCACCCCTAGACAGGTGCCATTGTAAAGAGATTAGCAACGTTATTCACTTCACCTCTCAGTGGTTTTAATGATATGGCTGATCCAAAACCCAAGCTGATAATAAAAATGGGGCTTACAACAGATGGGTGTTTGCAAGACAAAGATATCGCTACCTTATAAAAGCCTGAAAGAACACTGTGATGGCCTGAGTGGGACCGAGTTAAGAATTTCAACAGCTTCAACAGTTTTAACAGTAACCATGAAAACCAGCAGGCGATATTTAAAGCTGGTGAGCATGATGAAACACATGAATTATTATTATTATTATTATTATTATTATTATTATTATTATTATTATTAACTGGGGTCATATATTTCACCCTACTATATTTTCAGTAAGTGGGCAAGTGCATGAGTGAGACATGGACCACGAGAATGGTTTCTATCCTAAGTTGAGAAGTCTGCTCTCATGCACTGTGCTCACGCATAGGCACGAGTACTCACTGAAGAGTTTGCTGAGGATGAAAATGATCACCCTGTCAAATCATACACTATGGCTTTCACAGTCACCAGATCTCAACCCAACTGAACACCAGTGTGTTAGAGAGTACTCTCCACCACCATCATGAAATCACCAGTTGAAGAAATATCCAGGAAGGTACAATCTTTGGCAAGGTTTACTGAAGCTGTTCTGGTGGCTCCTACTGGCCAAGCTCCATACTTAGAAAACTTCATGTTGATTTTTCCTTTAATTTGTGACTCATCTGTATTTAATTATGACAGTAAGGAATGAGAGTATGGAGGAACTTAATGGATTCATGTACAGAAGTATAAAATGGCAATATGAGAAACTAGTTTCTTGAGGTACAAAGTAGGCTGGGATAAAATCTTTTATGCTGTTATATTCTAGTTATTCATTATATGCTAGATACATTCTCAAACAGCTCGCTGACTGGAGCGTGTTATAAGCTAAGCTAAGGCTTCTGATGATAGCCTAGATAGTCTAGATTTACATTTACAGCATTTGGAACCAATGATGACTAGACACTGCAGGACTAAAAACGAGGTGAATAAAAAAGCAGGAAAATGATAAATATCTCAGTAGAATAACAGGAATAGAAGACTCTACATGAAAATCATGCAGCTTGATGCACCAATAGACTTATAGACTTATCCAAAATAATCACATACTGTGAAAATTACAGACCAATATGCAGCATGTATTGTGACTTTTTTACATGATTCATTAACCACAAGTACAAATCACACACTTCAATCAACATAATCAGTCAGAGCTTCTTTCGTGTGTGTGTGTGTGTGTGTGTGTGTGTGTGTGTGTGTGTGTGTGTGTGTGTGTGTGTGTGTGTGCATTTCCTCTATGGAAAGACAATAGTAATTATACTGCAGTGTCACACAAGCACCGTCACAAATGGTTGGCTCCGTCCCAAACCGCAGTGCACTAAACTGCAGCACTGTCATTTAGTGTTAAGCCTGCAGTGCAGTGTTAAGACTACTGTACACTAGCAACATGCAGAATTAAGCATGCAATATAGCACAGTGTTGCAGCTTTACAGTACAGTACAGTGTTGCAGCTTTAACCTAGCATAACAGTAATGAAGTGCAGTAGTGCAATTTTACAGCTGAAGTAAGGAAGCACAGTGTTAAAGCATCGGAACAGGAGTGCAGTGTTAAAGCTGCAGCATATTAAATTAGTATGTAACCTGATGTAGTGTAGATCTGAGATACATTACAATACTGCAATAAAGTAATGCAGTATTGAGGTACAGTATGGAAGTGTTTAGACGTTTGTATAGTTGTGTAGCATTGAGGCTGTTGTATAGTTGTGCAGTACAGAGGTTATGGTACACTACTGCAGTGTTTAATCCTGCAGTGCAGTTACACAGTGTTTAATCCTGCAGTGCAGTTACACAGTGTTTAATCCTGCAGTGCAGTTACACAGTGTTTAATCATGCAGTGCAGTTACACAGTGTTTAATCCTGCAGTGCAGTTACACGGTGTTTAATACTGTAGTGCAGTTACACAGTGTTTAATCCTGCAGTGCAGTTACACTGTGTTTAATCCTGCAGTGCAGTTACACGGTGTTTAATCCTGCACTGCAGTTACGCTGTGTTTAAGCCTGCAGTGCATTTACAAAGTGTTTAATCCTGCAGTGAAGATACACAGTGTTTAATCCTGCAGTGCAGTTACACGGTGTTTAATCCTGCAGTGCATTTACACGGTGTTTAATCCTGCAGTGCAGTTACACTATGTTTAATCCTGCAGTGCAGTTAGACAGTGTTTAATCCTGCAGTGAAGTTTCACAGTGTTAAATCCTGCAGTGCAGTTACACAGTGTTTAATCCTGCAGTGCAGTTACACAGTGTTTAAACTTGTAGTGCAGTTACACAGTTTTTAATCCTGCAGTGAAGTTACACAGTGTTTAAACCTGTAGTGCAGTTACACAGTCTTTAAACCTGCAGTGCAGTTGCACAGTGTTAAAGCTGCAGTGCAGTTACGTGGTGTTTAAACATGTAGTGCAGTTACACAGTGTTTAATCCTGCAGTGCAGTTACACAGTGTTTAAACTTGTAGTGCAGTTGCACAGTGTTAAAGCTGCAGTGCAGTTACACAGTGTTTAATCCTGTAGTGCAGTTACACTGTGTTTAATCCTGCAGTACTTTAACAGATCTAAGAGCACTATATACTATATGCACTTTATTTGTTTCCAAAAACTGCCTCAGTGGTAACACTATTTCCATATGCAATACTAAATATTGGCCAGATATTCAAGAATCATAATTGCCCAAGGCTACACACACACACACACACACACACACACTTTCCACTGCCTTCCAATGACATTATTATTAATGCAGACAATTAAATCTATGTTCCACTGAGATCTAACCTTAACCTTAACATCAGAAAGCAAAAACCTATATAAAATAAAAATAATAAATAAAAATAAAATAATAAAAGATGCAAACATCCAAACATCCCCATAAGATTTAAACTGTCAGATATTCTTGTTTTTATTGTAGGAATAAGATAACAAGATATAAAACATCTCTCTCTCTCTCTCTCTCTCTCTCTCTCTGTCTGTCTGTTTAAAGATGTTTAAAGTCTCTAAAATGAAAAGCCAGTTTTAGTCTGATGCAGAGGAACAGAAATGGTTTAAGGCTCCAGGTGCTAATTAATCACTGTGGGCATTGATTCAGTGCTGACAGAATTAATTATACACCAAGTGTTCATTCAGCATTGTGAATGTTTTTGAATTAATACCCTGTGCGTGCACATTCTGTATTGTCCTGGAGTCACAAATAAACAAATCATCCTCTGACGAAAGGTGAGATTTTTCTGTGTACAGGCTGAGCTCAGCAGTAAAGAGCATTCTGCCAGGATTAACACTGTAAGTGTTCATTCTCTGAACGAGGTATTAATCAGTGCTATAGGAATGAATTCAACACTGCATTTCTATTGCTGTAAATTCACACCCTACTCTCTCCTCTTTCTTTTTTTTTAGCACATATGCTGACCTCAGCAATATAGAAATGATTGCAGCAGTAGTGTTCTGACCTTAACGCTGTAGGCATTACTTTGCTTTTGTAATTGTTAAAATTCACCCCAGAGGATTTCCTGATTTGTGAAAAAAGCCCTGCAGAAATCTGAGATTTTTTTTTCCCTATTTGCTGAGCTCAGCAGTGACGAACAGGCTGCAAGTGTACCTGAATGACTTGAGTGAGTGTCAGCGTGTTTATGAAGGATGTAATGTATCACTATAGGTGTTAATTTGCGACTCTAAAAATTCATCCATTAAAAAAGCCTATTCATATCTCTGTAAATAAAGAATTTATAACAAGCTGAGAATTTTCTGCCCAGCTGCTGATCTCAGCATTAGACTTCATGCTTGACAAGTGTCATCCTGATTTGATTCTGATAGTGACAATTCAACAAAAGAGATTTCTCTTTTTTTGCTGTGAATAACAGCTACTTATTTTACACAATGCAGAGATTGTCTAGTTTCCTCCATGTGCATATGAACACACATGCTGAGCTCAGCACTTTGCTGTAATTCAAGGTGTTCATTATTACAAATTGTAATGGTAATTTTGCATTCAAGTTTATTCTATGGGTTCGTGTGAGATTGAAGATTTATTTTCCTGTGCACACAGCTGCCCTTATATGCTTTTTTGTCTATTCAGATCTAACATACATGCTGATCTCAGGAGAGCAGAACACAGTCTGGTGTAGCTGAATTCAGTTCTGTAAGTGTTAATGCAGTAAATGGAGAGCTCGGGCTACACAGGTCTGTGATGAACATGATGAACAGACTGCAGGTGTAACTGACCCTCTCAGCACTGCGGCGGAGCAGATTGTAGTCAGGTGTAGTTTTACCACCTCTGATGCCCCTAAAGCTTTATTCTCGCCCTACATGCTTTTAGCCCAGCCCTCTCCCCGAGAGGTTAATTCGGGCTTAATTGTCCATAAATGCCTCTCTTTTCAGTTACAAAAAGTGAATTTGACATCCACTTACCCGGTTGAGCTGAACAGACGTAGTGCCATCTGTGCCCAGGACCACCATTGCCCCCTGTCTCGCGGAGGAGGGGCAGTTATTCTGCGACATGGCTTTATCCGTTTGGGGTAAAAACGGCCCGGAGGCATCCTTAAGAGGGGCAGGAGCCGGGGGAGGAACGGGCGCCCCGCTCGGAAACGTCCCGTACACTTTATTGGAATCCGTTTCTCCGCATTTCTTTTCCGCAGGGCAGAACGTTTTGCGCTCGGTGACATCAGGGGGCAATTGAACCATGTCCCCTGGGGCACGAGGGGCAACTCCGACCGCACCCTCGTGCAGCTGCCTCTGCATGTCTCTCTGCTCGGAGAAATCCTGAAAAAGCGTCGGAAACACAGCGTTAACGACAAACTCACGTGAGAGGCAAACAAATTAGTTACAATAATCAATAATTCTGTATAAATAAAAATAAATCCAACCAAAATCCTGCAATAATAATAATAATAATAATAATAATAATAATAATAATAATAATAATAATAATAATAATAATGCCAATCGAAATGTAATAGCCTTTAAATTGTAAAAAAAAAATAAAAAAAATAAAAAAATAAAAAAAAAGATCCACGATTTAATAATCTTTTCTCGTTCTGGGCTTACTGTATATCTCTCATGAGCTCCCCGCGGTTCGGTCCGAGTGATATTACTAGCGTTTAAAAATAAAAATTACATAATTGTAAGAGGAATGCAGCGCTGGACAATATTATATATCTATATACATATACAGGCTCTCGGTCGCTTGCGGTATATCTGCAATATTTTTAACGCATTTTCTGAGCATGTGCTCCTCTCGTTTCTCTTTCGCTTCTCATTTTTTTTTTACCCCTTAGCGAAAGATGCTTTAATTTTCCGCCCCATTTGCGCTGCTGTCACTCAGCACGCGCTGCGTTTTATGGGCAGCAAAGAAGCGCGAGCGCGCGGGGTTCTCCGCACCCCCACCGACAGTAATGTTCCAGGAAAAAAGAAGTAAAAAGGAAATAAGAAAACCAGAAAAAAACGTGCAAAAAATAATTACAACGCAAGAAAATCTAACGAAATCTCACTCACCACAACGCACATGCATTTTAAACTTTATTCAGTATTCATAAAGCAGCCGGAATTCAGCTAAACTTCTTTCACATAAATACAGTTAAAACATTTCAAATATATATATAACGAAAATGTGTGTGTACAGAAAAAGCCTAATAGTACATATTTTACGGCAAAGCAGAAGGAAGTGTTTATACACTGGAGGAAAAAGTAGCCTAATAAAATGTGCATTAAAGTTTCTCTAATAAGACTTTTGTACAAAATAAATGCACAAGAACAATAGCATGCGCTGAGCAAGAAGAAACAAAAGGAAATAGCGCAGTGCGCGCGCTCTACTCACCATGTGCGCTCCAATGCAGGCGAAATGCAGAGCTCGAATAAAAAATAAATAATAAAAGGCCGGCCGGATGGGGAGCAGCACGCGGGCGGGCAGGCAGAAGTGAATTTGGTTTGTGCAAACTGTGCAAAGCTTTCTATAAGTGTGTGGGTTTGCGTCAGTGCACAGCAAGGTGCCCTTCACCTCGTCATACATTTCCTTCAGAACCGAGTTTGATAAATCATCAGCCTTCACGTGCAGTGCGCTTAAAAAAGTGTGTGGTGAGGAAGGGGGGGGGGCAGTAACTATTAAAACTGGACTTTGTTCACTGATTGACAAATAAAGCGTTTTATGTACAACTTCATTTCCTTACTTTTAGTTTAAGCTTCGCCCTTGTCTTTAGTTGCAGGATGCTGTAAAAGGAGTATAAGGATGAAATCATTAGAGCATAAAAGCAAACCCCTGCATTGCGCACCACGTCTATGTCCATCATGCCAGCTCCTTAAAACCATGAAACGCCACAAAACATACATTTAACAACTCCAGTTTGCTTTGTGTCACTACCGGGTCTCTAGTCCATCTGGCTTATGCAGATTTATTTACTACTGATGTATAAATGCTTCTTAACTATTCATCCGGTGCACTCATTGTGCATTTTTATTTTTGCTCCATATTCAGTTACCTTAAGCCACCAGGGAAAGCGACTGCAGTGCTCCTTTAAACCTCATTCAGGTATAGAATAAATTCCTTGGGATATAAATAATAGAACCTATATATATATATATATATATATAAATAAGTAAATTAAAGGGTGTGAGGTGTATCATGCGCAGGCTGCGGTGTTGGATCATGACAAATGTAGCATCATAAAGGCAAAATGCATAAATAAAACTCTATGTGATCTCGTGCTTCTTTCACAGGCCTTTACTCTACCGGTCTGTATTTGGCACTACAGGTCCAGAACGGTGTGTGATCTTTTAGGATTGCACTTTATTCGTTATTATACAACCTAATCTTATACGCGTCTCTATTTTTTTAGCATCGTCTTTCATCTTTCAAGTGTTTTAAGATAAAAACCTAAAGAAACGATTAAATAGCCTCTGCACTGCGCACAATGTCCATCACACCCTGAGATTAAACTACACACTGCCATTTAAAACATCACACAACGAGGTAGCCTTTATTAAATTAAAATGTCTATTATCTAGACATTTATCTAGTTACACAGTTTTGCTTTAAGTGTGAGAACTTTAATGTTTGATAGAAATATTCATCAACTTTTGTTTTCCGATATTTGCCCGCATTCGTTACATTACAAAAGTTATAATATATAAAAAAAACTATTATTATAAATATTATTATTATTATTGATAAAACAACAACAATAATAATAATAATAATAATAATAATAATAATAATAATAATAATAATAATAGTGATGATGATGATTATATTAATAGTGGACGAATAAGCTCGTTATTCGAATAAAATTAAAAGTAGTAAAAATTAAGTAAATATATATATATATATATATATATATATTACCATTTATTTGCAGTACATGTTTTTTTCCCACGTGTTTTATTAAAAAAAAACGGAAGCATTCCTCATCTAAAATAATCTTTAATGTGTCTTATGGCCAGTGTATCTTCTACATGATGTTGTTTTGTCCTCATTTACACTCCTACTTTGTATATACAGTGCATTAATAAGCTCACCATTCTGATATGAAAGTGATACCGCACTGTCTCTCTCCAGTATGGCAAGAGTATTTTTGGCGTTAAGCGTAACTTACTGTCTTTTTTTTTCTACGAGGTGACACAGCCCGGTTCCTATTTTCAGTCGCAGTGATCCCGCCCCTTTCACTGTTTAAGCATCGAATTATGGAAGCCGCTGGATTGTGCATTGCATCACGTGCAGTCGTAACAAAACGCATCACTGTATACTTCTTTTATTGTTTGTGCGTCATTCTGTGTGTTATTCAGACGTGTGCTCCTTTCCCCTCCCTGGACTGCAGTGTGTGTGTGGGCTATAGGTGCTTTCTGAGTGCACTGCGACATGCATGTGGTTCAGTGGTGTACAGTGTGTTTAAATTTTATGACTGTAGTTTAGGTGTTTGTATATGTGTGTGTGTGTGTGTGTGTGTGTGTAAACCTGTAGTGTGGTTAGGTGTGATTTGGTGCACTGAGTGTGTGTAGGTTCTTATATGTTGTTAAGTTGCTTTTTTGTACTTTAGTACTTTATTATGTGTGTGTATTGGTTATACATGTGCCTTTGTGTGTTTTGGGTCTATTGCTGCAGTGTGTGTAAGTGCTTTATTATGTGTGTGTCTGTGTGTGTGTGTGTGTGTGTGTGTGTGTGTATGTGTGTAGTTGTGTGGTCAGGATGATAATCACTCAGGCAGTACATGTCGTAAATCAGAGATAAAGCCACTCCGCCTTTAATTACACTGTCAACACAGAATAACCGTAATTGATTTCTGCTTCTCCATCCCTCCATCCATCCCTCCAGTCATCCTTCTAACAGCCCCTATATTCATCCCTCTACTGATCCCTTTAACAGTACCTGTATGTATATCAGTCTATAGAAAACCTGCTTCTATGTATTCCTTTACTCATCCCCTTAGTAGTGGCTCTATCCATATACAGTGGATATGAAGAGCCTTCACTGATGCACAAGGTTTCTGTGGTGTAAAAATTAAAACCAAGAAAAATCATGTCATGTTTTCCACCTTTAATGTGACATACAGCAACCAACAACATTTATGTGAAAAACAAATCGAAAAGGCTTTAGGGAAGATTCTACCAACGTATTGCAGTCTTCCTCGTGAATATGCTCCAGATCTTTCGGATCTGATCTCGGATTGTATCATTCCAAAATGTGGGTGATCTTCTTGACTTAGTTTTGTGCTTTGGGTTGTTATTGTGCTAGAAGGTGAGTTTTTTCTTTATCTGCAGCTTTTGTGCTGAAATAATTTGGTATTTGGAGCTAGTCATGATTTCCTCTAGTGTGAGAAGAGCCCCAGCTCCAGCTGAAGAGAAGCAGCCTCTGGATGATGCTGCCACCACCATGCTTCACCATGGCTATGGGGACAAGATTCATTTTGCCACATGGTCTGGGGTGGCATGTGTGGGCTTGGATTTGTGTGTATATGTGTGGAAAATGGTTTCTCTGTAAGTTGTCCAATTCTGTAGGTCAGCCTGGTAAAGAATACAAGAGATTCTTGTGAACAGTACTTGCCAGGTATCCCTGCAGATCCTTTAGGTCTCGTGGCAGCCTCCTTGATAAGTTTCCTTCTTGTCCTGTCGTTTTTTGGAGGGACATCCATCCTGTTCTTGGTAATATCACCGTAGTGTCCCAGGTACTTCACAGTGTTGTACATCTAACATTTTGGAAATTCTTTTGTGTTTTGATTCCAATCAATTGACAGTGAACCTTTGACAGTGAAATCCCACACGCACTTACAGCTTCAGCATGAAACCAAGAAAATGTCAAGAAAATCCTACAAAACAGCTGATCTTTTTTTGGTGTTAATCAGAATCACTTCCTTGCTGATAATTACTTTTGAACATGAGTTTTAATCAGATTAGTTAATTATGAGTACAGTCATTCATTCATTCATTCATCTTCTTATTCCTTTTCAGGGTCACAGGGGAGCCGGTGCCTAGCCGGCCACATAGGGTGCAAGTCTAGGGCAACCCTAGACAGGGCACCAATCCATCGTAGGGCACACACACTCACACACTCACGCACACACTAGGGCCACTTTAGAGACGCCAATCAACCTAATGTGCAGATATAATGTGTCTTTGGACTGTGGGAGGAAAACGGAGTACCCGGAGTAAACCCACGAAGACACAGGGAGGACATGCAGAGCCCACACAGAAAGGACCCAGATTGCCCCACCAAGGGATCAAACCTGGGACCATCTTGCTGTGAGGTGACAGTGCTACCCACCGAGCCACCGTGTCGCCCTATGAGTACAATCATATCCCTTATTATAAAACAACAAACCATATATATTAGTTTTTTTCTTTCTCTTTTTCCATTTTTCTATTTGTTTCTTATATTTTTTACTTTTTGATAGTGGAAAAAGATCTGACATGATTATTTATCTTGATTTACTGTGACATGTGGCATCAAAAGCTGCACAAAGATTACATTACATACAAGCAAGGAAACACAATCCTGACCTGAGTCCAGTAGAAGGCTATTTATTACTTTGACTAGTGCTGTCCCAGCAACTGTGATTATGCATAAACCTTGATTTAAATACTCAGTACTACAGAATTCCTTCATATATCATTCATATATGCTCTAGGACATATCCAGAATCTTTTATATTGGTCTAGTTTGACAGCTGACAAGGGCCCGGATTTTAATCAGTGGTAGATAAGCGCTTGTTTAAAAGACGTAGATCTGTAGCCAGTGCTAAGGGAAGAGTATCACTTTTAACTGCAGTTTAAATGCTTCTGGTGGCATTTGTTCCAGAAAGTGCCTAGGTATCAGATGCATAAGTACAGACGTTATTGATTTTTAAGAGCAAATCAGTGAAATTAATTTAATCTGTTAGGCTGAATTAAAGGATTCTATTTGATCTGATGTGGTTAGATTGGTCTCTAGAAAACTAGATCTCAAATTGTCCGACTTCTCAATCAATATATGATTGCATGTTTGGAGCAGGGCAACATGGTGGGTAGCACTGTTGCCTCACAGCAAGAAGGTCCCGCGTTCGATCCCCGGGTGGGGCGGTCTGGGTCCTCCCTGTGTCCGCGTGGGTTTTCTCCGGGTACTCCGGTTTCCTCCCATAGTCCAAAGACATGCACATTAGGTTGATTGGCGTCTCTAAAGTGGCCCTAGTGTGTGTGTGCCGGCTAGGCACCGGCTCCCCCGTGACCCTGAAAAGGAATAAGCGGCCAAGAAGATGAATGAATGAATGAATGTTTGGAGCAGTGGCAGAGCAATGTACATACTGTATATTATGGCAGACACTAATGAGGTAGTGTTCTGGAATGAGTTCAGACTGGGGTAGTTTTCCATATTTAAGCCATTATCATGAATAAATTAAGGGTGTGTATACTGCAATGATTCGGGCATGTTAAATGTGTTATGATTGACTCATACTGAATATAAAATAGATATAAATACTCAGTGGATAGCTCTCAGTGGATCTTCTTTCAGGGGACCAAACAGGTGATAGTCCCATGGGGCAAGATCAGGACTACAGGGAGGATGCTTTAATATCTCAAAACACTTTCTCTGTACTGTGCACAAAGTCTTTGATAAATATCAACACCAGCTGCACGCTGCTCTTCTGTCGTGCAAATCTTGCACCGCAGTCACAAATAAACTGATGTAACACCTTCAAACCTGCACAGTGATGGGAGAGACAGTGACCTCATACAGGTCTATAATTTTCTACCTACTGTGTGTAGGTGTTACACCTGTATATGTGTAAGAAATATCCCTAACAACATAAATACTGTACATGACACATGAATACCCGAAACATGGTTTTCCTTGACATAAGACTGACATACGAGTAGAACTTTCTGGGCTGTAGTATGTTTAAGTGCTTTGTTTGTTTGTGAGAGTATGTGGAGTTTACTGTATATTGCATCCTGGACACAGAATAAAGGAAAAAGTTTTCATCTTGAAGCATGCGAATTTAATTAAAGTAGCTGGGCGATGTCTTATCTAATCTGAAATAAATCACCAAACACTTTAAGAAAAAACTTGGCAGGGGTTTGGAGGCATTGACCCTCATTAAAACAAGATAATAGTCTTAGTGATCAGCTGGTCATTAATTACACACTACGCCGTCATTCTTAATGAGATAAGAAGATTGAACAGAAGTGAGACACACACACACACACACACAAAACAAGGCCTAGGCTCCAAATTATCCAACATAAATACAGATGTTAAACTTTTAAGTTGCAGAGAAATGGCTTAAATATAAGATACCTGTATAACATGATAAGATTTGGAGTTATTATACAGGTATTGTTATGTAGAATGTATACAAATGTAAAAGTTGGATTTTTTTGTTTGGACTGTATGTCTCCCTGCTTTGGGATGTGTGAAGGAACAGGAGGAAAGTATTTGCTCGCCTGTCTTCACATACATATGAACTTGAGAGACACCCCGTTCTTAATCCATAGGGTTTAACATGATGTCGGCCCTTTGTGGCTATAACAGCTTCAACTCTTCTGGAAGGCTTTCCAGGGAATGTTTTGGGGAATTTTTGACCTTTCTTCCAGAAGCACATTTGTGAGGTCAGACACTGATGTAGGACAAGAAGTCCTGGCTCGCAGTCTCCACTCTAATTCATTCCAAAGGTCATGTTGGAATAGGAAGGGGCCATCTCCAAACTGTTCCCACAAAGTTAGGAGCATGAAATTGTCCAAAATCTCTTGGTGTGCTGAAGCATTAAGATTTCCTTTCACTGGAACTGAGGAGCCGAGCCCAACTCCTGAAAAACAACTCCACCAAACTTTACACTCGGCACAATGAAGTCAGACAAGTACCGTTCTCCTGGAACCGCCAAACCCAGATTCGTCCATCAGGTTGCCAGATGGAGAAATGGGATTGGTCACTCCACAGAACACGTCTCCACTGCTCTAGAGTCCAGTAGCGGTGTGCTTTACACCATTGCATCCCTACACCACTGCGCTTGTGATGTAAGGCTTGGATGCAGCATGCTCGGCCATGGAAACCCATCCCATGAAGCTCTCTACACAAGCTCGTTCTTGAGCTAATCTGAAGGCCACATGAAGTTTGGAGGTCTGCAGTGATTGACTCTGCAGAAAGTTGATGACCTCTGTTGCACAGGTGGCATCCTATCACTGTATCACCCTGGAATTCACTAAGCTCCTGAGAGCGACCCATTCTTTCACAAATGTGTGTAGAAGCAGTCTGCATGCCTAGGTGCTTGATTTTCTACACCTGTGGCCATGGAAGTGACTGGAACACCTGAATTCAATTATTTGGTGTCAAAGTAACATCTACATGAATACCAGGACCCAAGGTTTCCCACAGAATATTCCCCAGAGCATCACATTGCCTCAACCAGTTTGCCTTCTTCCCATAGTGGATCCTGGTGCCATCTCCTCTCCAGGTAAGTGACACACACCTGACCATCCACATAATGTAAAAGAAAACATGATTCATCAGACCATTGCTCCAACTAATGTCTTTTTTACACAGGGAGTCAATATTTTGAAACTGGTTGTATGCACTGGCAGGTGACAAATTAGAAGAAAAAAATACACTGGGTCACCACACCCTGCCTTGAAACAAAAGGCACAAAACTTTTACGTGAAAAACTATTTAATAAGCATCTCAAATGCTGCAGTTGTTGTTTATGATTGTAGAATTTTTCTCTGTATGATGGGGTTTGATGATGGGGTTTAGCATCAGCACTGCTGATCAGTGAACTATAAATCTAATATCAGCGCTTTCAACTGCAGCAGCTGAATTTTAAACAGATGGAGAAAATGGCCTAAAGACAACTGGACATTCATACATTATAATATAATGTTTCAGGAGAAGTAATCTGAAAGGCTTGCGCTCTAAAGGAGAAAACTCATTCAGCCAGTCATGAGAGAAAACAGCTGTCATTAGAGGAACAAAAAGGGAAGCACATTCATCTAAAAATCGACAATGATACACAAATAGTTCAAATTATTTTTTTTGCCAGAGTTTATTACAAACTCAAACAATTACACATCAGCTCTATTCGCAAAAGCTGTTTGGCCCCGTGATGAAACCCATCAGAGTTTTACTGCACACAGTATGTCTGCTTCCAATCAGCAATGTTTAGCGTAACGATTAACGCTCGCGGGTCCTTCCTGTTTTTACAGACTCTTATTTGCCCTGGCAGTTCATCACCTGGACATGGAAAAGGGGCAGAGAAAAAGTAAGAGAGAGTGAGATTAAGTAAGGAGTCTAGAATTATGCAGCACAAACTGACTCATTCAAACAAAACACAATCTCCTCTGGATGTAGATCCCAACATCAGCAAACCAATCACAAGTATTTACATGAACTGATTATGAAGACTCAAAACTGATTTATCATCAATAACTATCAAATACCAAATTAAAGGAGGCCTGAATGCAGAAATAAAAGTATTACATAAATAAATATTCTGTATATAAGATGATACACATATAGAGTATAAACTTAAGTACCAGAAAAACTGCCACCTATGCATATCATTGGTCGCATTCGCCTGCGAGTATATAAAGCGACAGACGTCTATGGAAGCTTCTGGAGCAGTTAGGGATAAAATTTACATAAATTTAAATGTTTTGCCCAGATGTTATGTCTTTGTAAAGTTGACTGGGGACAATGTCCATTTTTAAAAGTGCTATATAAACAAAACTGAATTGAATTGAGTAAAACACAGAAATATAAAATAAAGGCAAATATTACACAGAACAGAGCATCAGTGCAACCATCAAACAAACAACTCATGAAGGCAGAAGAAATGTTAAAAAACGATTTGTCTTGTAGGATCTCTGATATGCCTGTTGGCTCCAGATGGAGGAGGAGGAGCCGCTTCACAAATGAGTGAGAGAGAGAGAGAGAATACATCTATGATGAAAACACATAATCACTTTGATTAAGTTCATGTTCCACCGATGGGGGTAAATGAATGTTTACTCATTTAGCAAACAAGCAAAAATCCTCTGTTTTTTTTCCCCTCACTGCTGTTAAAGAGGAAGCATTAAGGACAGAGCATTACTGTTACAGTAGAGAGAGAGAGAGAGAGAGAGAGAGGTGAAGAAGCATAATCATCATGCCTGCATTCTCTATCTATTTACAGCTTCTCACTTTCTAAATGTTTGATGTTAAATGCAGCAGCGTGATCTCAATTATTCGGAATGTTGTAGAATGTTGTTTAAAGGTGGCGTTTTACAGGATTGCTCTTAGCCCTTATTACACCCTTTATTATATATTAAAAAAATATTTATAATCTTACAGCAGCTTTCATTTAATCCATCTCATTATGTTTACTAAGAAATCACTGTTTCTGATTTCCTTTTCAGGATATATGATCCCATCAGTGTTAACCAAATTAAAAACAATTTTAAAAATTGTTAAAAAAAAAAAAAAAAGCATATTAATAAGCAACTGCAGGGATGGGGTGGAGATGAAGAACACTACGAGACAGCAGCAGCCTGTTCTGTCATACACCGTGTCTACCGAACTGCATTTAAACTGCAGGCTTCACTTCCTCATAACTGAAAGGTAAGAAATGACCAAATCATGGTCATCTTATTTAACCGCTTTAGGTTTAGGTTACTAATACAAGGGTTAGACAATGAAACTGAAATTTCATTTCAGTGCATTTTATTCTGGGCAAATAAAATTATTAGGGTAATTGCAATAAAGACTTCTCTGGCAAAGGGTAACAAGCCTCGCCTAAATAAAAAAAAAGGCTTTGTTCAGGTACTCTGGGACATTATCCATTGTCAAAAGCACTTTAGAAATACAATTTAATTGAATTAAATCTTTATAATTGTTGATCAGAACTACATTAGAGGCGTCTTACCATAAGGAAAGCAGTCACATGTCTGCCATTAGAAAATGATTATTTTTCATCGCCGTGCTTTAGTGATTCAAAGAATTCACCGTCTTACTCATAACATATTTCCCAAATCGAAACTTTAGGCCTCGCATAAGCAGAATCTCATTAAACAGAGTAATTCTGGAGGATCTTAAGGCACTCTGTGAGCTGGACGTTGCCCAAGCATGGAATTGAAAGGGGGGGAAGGAGTCGTCCATCATGACGTTACTTGCATTAAACACATGAAAAACCAACCAAGAGCGACAGAGGCCATAATGAGAAACGAAGAGCTATAAAACATTCCTGTTTCTAACACACACACACACACACACACACGGACGCATACACACACACACTCAGACACGTGCGTGAACGCACACAGACACACACACGCACACACACACACATACACACACACAGCTGCCCAACAGTCACAGCATAAATGTAACTCTTTATTCATTTCATGTTAAATTCCTCTGCCTTGACGTGGAATTACCCTGAATGTTGTCAGCTGCAGTCCCAAATGCCACCTTACTCCCAATTCCCCACACTGGAGAATCATGTGCAGAACACTACACTAACACAGATCCCACTTCACAATGAGCATTTTTTGCCATTATTGAGCATCAAGAATGATTTACACACAATCTTTGAATTTTCTTGGTCACTCCAAGAAATAAGAATTCCTTAGTGAAGCATTCTTGTGTAGTTGGTTTTTTATTATTTCCTTTTACGAACAGCCAGCCCTTAATATCCCCCATATCACTCCTCACATCCATTCATCCTTTTTCTCCTCGTCCTGTTCAAGCACCTGCATTACAATGGAATGAAGTCAAGCGAGGTCTGTTGCCCTCTAGGGACTGCACAGACTAGTCACTTAATATTCACTGTAGGGATGTGGACTGGTTGGGCAATGGAAGAGAGTGCACTTATAAGCAGATAAATGTACTTGAATTGTATGAAAACAATTCCAGAAGAAGTCAATTCAGACTCAGACTAGAGTAGAGTCAGATCAGTGGAGCATGGCAGCCCGAATCTGATCAGAATCGCTTTTGGGACTTGAGCTGAACTTGGTGTTAAAACCTCTGCAGTAGACACGGCATCCTGCATCCATCAGCACGTTAGGATGGGATCATCATTAAGCTATAAGGGGTTTCTGTGCTGTGCTCAGTTTATCAGTTCTTTAAGCTCGTCCACAAGAACACATCTGAAAAGCATTACATAGAGTAACTCCATACAGAGAAAGCAGCGTTGCTGGAAACGTAATGTGTTTAACGGTGGCATGTTCGTCACTGCACAAAAAAAACTGTAATGTCCTAATTTAACCATGTAAGAAATGACTAGTTATCTTAATTATTTTAATGACTGGTTGACTTGTAAAAAAAATAACAGTTCTGCAAGCCCTAATGGAAATCTTTGCTGAGCATTATGCGAAGTTCTTTTTGGCCAAATAGACGTCTGGGTTGCTCCAGAAGACTCAAGAACCCTGGAGAGAACTTTTCTAGTTGTAATGATCCATGCAAATAAACTAAAGCATGACAAATGAAGGTGATTTAATTGACAGAGCTTCATGAGAGAGGCATTTCCGCCAGGGTTTTCTCTTTGGATGTTTGTCAGCGTCTGGTAAATATATTAAATAACATTGCCTCCTTTCTCATTAGCGCTCTGAAATGTACTTCTCTAACAGGAGTCATTCTTCACTAATACTATGTTCTGAGGCGTGTACTCAATCAATATTAGCTTATTAGCCACAGTGGCCCCTTTCAGACCCAGTACATCATGCACCTGGTATTTCTCACAGATCTGAGATCAGGCATCATTTCTGCATTATAACAGGATCTTACTGAAGTTGAGATACTGTTTTCCATGACTAATTGATTCTTATCATTCCTTTCTTTTTCTTTCTCTTGAACCTGCATGCCATTTTTAATTAACAGGATAATAATTTAAAATATTTCTTTGTGTGTACATGCTCTGTACCAGGCTATGGACTACAATACTGTGGAGTTCACTGTAGTTTATTTTCAACATGCATTAATATAATAGACATAACTGCTGCTAGAAAGTAAAACTACACCTTGTCTGTCCTTTTGTAGGGATGATGGAGAACTTTATTTTATTAATTTTTTTTAACAATGCAAAAAAAGGATATACAAGACAAAAAGGGGTTTTGGGGGTAAAAATGCAGTTTTAGGACACCCTGGCACTGCAAGATAGGAGACTCCGAGATGTCTTTGACTCGACTTTGCCATTCTTTCGAAGTTTGCTCACTTGGGAATCATTGTGTGTGTGTGACCTAGCAAGTGCTGTTAAACTCCCATCAGTGTGTAAACAGTGTGAGATGGCAGACCAGGGAACATTAGAGCTACTGGACTGGAGTTAACCAAGGAGTTAGTGATTGAGCGCACAAACAAGTACTTTCTTTGTCAACCTTCACTTTCACTTCCATCCCTCACATCTTTCATCACAGCTCTGTTTCTACCACTCACTGACCTTACACTTCAGGATTTTCCAGCCTTCTGAAGGGAATGGAGAACAGAAAACTCATTTACACAAATGTACAAAGTTTTATGGAAGCGTACCTGCAGAAACTATCTTGCTCACTGGGTGTGAGAGGCATACACATGTCTCTTGTCAATCACAGCTGCATTAGCCAATCATGGCTCTCCGTGTCGCAGTATGATCAGGTTACCTGGCTTTACAAGGTTTTTCCTCAGCATTAAGTTGTGATTGGAAGTTTACATACACTCCAAATACATTACATTCCAAAATCTTAATGTTATCCTGCTTTAGCCATTCCACAACCAGCTCTGATGTGTGTTTGGGGTCACTGTCCTGATGGAACGCAGAACTGTGCACAAGTTTCAACGGTCTAGCTGACGTTGCTACCACCACCATGCTTAACAGCTGGTACAGTGAACGTATGCTAGAATGCCTCACCTTCACTCCCCCAAACATACTGTACCTCTGGTCATGATGGCTAAACAAATCAAACGTTGTCTCATCTGACCATAAACCGTTCCTCCAGGATGTACTTTAAAACATTTTTAATGTTTTTTAAAACATTTTTTTTAACATTTGTGAAGGAATTAAATTTTATTCGTCAGACATGATGCACACGACATTTGTGCATCACACTTTTAGGAATCGCATTTTTTAAAGAATTAATTAATTTATTTATTTATTGGCAATGTATGCAGCAGAAATACTCCCATACTACTCCCATTTACTACTCCCATTTACACTCTTCAATGTCTATCTTGCATTTCCTACAAGTTTCTGTTAATCATCACTGCAGCAAAGAGAAGGAGAAGAAGAAGAGAAGACGACAGATTCTGGAGTTTAAACTCGCATCTATAAAATGTCACCTTGCTATAAAATCTAAAGTGATGGACCGGGAGGACAAGGCATTCATGACACTTGGCTCCTTTATCTTGCGTACTAGAATATGCAGCAACATCCGAGCACAACACACGACGCCTTTATCCAGCGCCGTTATCAGCAGACTCGAAGCGAGTATGGACGACCTAACAGAATGTTTATCACAGGCCAAATGTTGTTTATAATCTCAGAGCGGCGCTTCATCCATCTGCACATCAGACGACATTTTCCCGATTCCTATTACGATAAGACAGACTTATCATCAGTCAGGACAGTTGGCTGAGAAGAGCATGCATACGTGCACACACGCGCACACA
>JANCOA010000004.1:17418964-17430810 GCA_024363135.1 Leptodoras oyakawai | reverse complement strand
GAGAGAGAGAGAGGGAGAGAGAGAGAGGGAGGGAGAAAGGGAGAGGGGGAGAGGGAGGGAGGGAGGGAGAGAGAGAGAGAGAGAGAGAGATTTACCTGCAGTTGGTGTGCGATAAATGTATGTTGGTGTTTTATTTGTCTCTCCAGTGGAGGTCGGAGTCTCTTTAAAGCTAAGCACAGGCTGTTGGGAAATTGGAATCAAATAACCTGTGGGGATCAGAGTCTGACACACACACACAGAATTAGAAGCAGTGCATTTAGTGACCTGTAGTAAGACATGTGCTTTACTGGAATGCTGGATGATAGTTTCTAATTCTTTTATCGTGATTTACAATATTACCAGGATGTTATATTTTACAACAGGGGAGTGACAGAACTGATGTACTGTATATAATCACACTGTGTTTAATAATAATACTGTCATCCATCTTATAGCTGTTAAGGTTTGGGAATATGAGATCAGGTCTCCACAGTTGTTCATTAGGGTGAAGTATAGGCTTTGGCTCTGCCACAAGCTCTCAGTTCTGACCTTCTCCCCATCCCTGCTACTGGAAAGCACTTTCACCAGCACCATGAGCAGCAGTTCCACTGGCAGAAACGGGTTCGAGAGAGATGGAGGAGGAGAATGGCCAGACTGGAGCTGACAGGAAGGCTGCCGTGAACCGTACACGCTGTCTTTACTCTCTTTGTTCATCAAGGACCCAGTCAGGCTGGGAAGTCATTCTCCTTATCAACTAATGTAAGGGCTGAATAATATGTAGTGCAGGGATTTCAAAAATAAGGGTCGCAAAAAAATAATGTGTTCATTTGTCCAGGATTTTTTTGGGAAACACTCATCTCATATAGTGTGACTGGCTGTTTTATTTGTGTATGAGTGAGACAAAGGGGGAGAGAGAGAGGAAGAGAGAGAGAGAGAGCCTCTATACCTCTGTGCCTGTGTGCCCAGTTGAGTCCTGCAGAGTGGGCATGGCCCGCGTCTGCATTTTCTCCTCCCGCTCATCTGTCTCCAGGAAGTGGTGCAGCTCCATGCTGGGCTCCACAGTGTTAGGATTATTACGGGGTGTTTTGTTAAATTCGGGTTCGAGATGCAGAGCTCTAGCTGAGGCACGGCTGGAACTTAGGGCTCCTTTATGATCTTTTAGACGAGCCTGCAGAATCTCACACAGTTTAGGAGACAACCTCTAGAACACACACAGACACATTATTAATCACTTCTGCAAAATTACCTGCTCTGATATAGCTCACTTTAGTAAAGATTCTTATAGTTATGTCTAATTATTTGGCCACTTCAGAGTCCTGATAATGCAATAGAAAAACGCTCACACACACACACACCTTTGAGCTGGTCTCGGTCCGTTTAATCTTAGCTGGACTTCTTTCTAAACTTTCTAAACACATCCGTTTCAGAGCAGGACTTGCCGGCTCGTAATCCTGCAGCAGCCTCTGGCCGGGCATGGTTACAGATGCTGGTGACACCTTTGTGTTTGCTCCTCTGGGGCTTTCAAAGGTCATGGAGCGCACAGCAGTGCTGGAGGGCAGAGGGCGAGATCGGACAGGGGTGTGGCTGACATACACAGCATGGGGAAGCAACACAGGAACGAGCGAGCAGCAGGGAGGAGGTGCAAACGATAACTGCACTGTCTGGGGACACGTCTCTGCCCCTGATGTCATGGTGTGGGGAATGGGGGACAACACTGAGCTGGTCTTCTGCAGGTGAGCAGCGTCTTTCGGATCACTCGGCTTCTGAACAGTCCTGAAATTAATAACAGTAATTAATAACAATCAGAACATTTCCCCAATTTTTTCAATTAGTCATGACACTGATGAGTAAAATGAATCAAATTTCCTATTTACAGGAGCTCTCTTCCTCTGTGTGTATACTGTAAGTTATGACCTAAGTTCCCAAGTTCAGACATGTCACACCACTGCTGCGCTCCCTTCACTGGCTTCCTGTAGCAGCTCGCATCAAAACGGACCAAAAACGGTCCAGCCCCTCCCTACCTAATGGCAATGGTCAAAGCTCAATGCGTACCCAGAGCCCTTCGTGCCTCAAGTACGGCTCGATCTGACCCACCGTCATCCAGGACACAAGGGAGACAAGCATCCAGACTTTTCTCTGTCCTGCACCAAAGTGGTGGAATGAACTCCCCCTGAGTGTCCGAACAGCAGAGCCTCTCGCTGTCTTCAAGTGCCGACTGAAGACCCACCTCTTTCCAGAGCACTTGAATGAACACTAACTCAAAGCTGTTACCGCAGTTATTGTATTCTCTATGCCTTGTTTTCGCAGGTTTTGTGTAGCTTAGGAATACTTGGGTTCTGGGACTTATAACGTCTAATAGGTAGTACATGGCTAAAATTCTAGCAGTATCACAGCTCAAAGTAACTTGAATTCAGGTCTACCAGCCTTAGCTTTGGATATTCCAAGTTAATGGCTAAGCACTCTTGTAAGTCGCTCTGGATAGGAGCATCTGCTAAATACCATAAATGTAAATGAATTTGTAGTGTAGCAGTAAAAGTTAAAAATTCAATATTTCTAACTGATGTAAATTTTATTATTCTTTGAGGCTGACTGTAGTCTATTTAAAAAAGTTGAATCTAAATAAAAGCATGGTGACATGGATTACACAATAGCGTCTATATTTTTACCGCTGACATTTCTTATTGGAATTAAGTAGTTAAAAGGTGTTCCTACACAGCTTGCTGGTCCAGCTGGAGTTTACAAATCTCAGCGAGGTGATCCATCTTACTGGGGTAGAAACTTCCATTAGCTGCATCACCTGAGACAACGAAGAAAGCACTATAAGCACCGCTGGGGCAGAATTCTTTTGTCAAGGCAGAAATAAAAGCGTGGTGTCGTGCACTCACTTGTGATTTTAGCAGGGCTTGATGGAGCAGAGCTGATCTTCCTGCGATCATCCTGGATGCTTTTGGCCAGTTTGACGAGCGAGTGATGGCGGGTGAAGCCTCGTTTAGTGCTGGGAGAGCAGAAAAGGTTTTTAGCACAGTTATCGACAGACGAGTGGGATTCTAGGGGCCGAGGGCACGAAGAAACGTTGACCTGCAAACCTGAAACAGAGCGAAAACAAATCATCAGATCCCTACAGAATGATCGTTATTTTAATAAAACAATGATTGTATATATATAAATGAAAGTGGTGTTTTGTATAGAATGTATACTGCTGTACAACACCACGAGGTGGCACTGACCCTGTAGGGACAGATTCTCTGGTCCAGTCCATTTAAATGCTGGTTTCCTTCCTCGTTCTTCTGTCACATGCACCTTCTTTATAAGCTTGAGACTGCTGAGGACGTTAGAGATGTCGTACAGACGACGGATCTTTGCTAAAAACACAAAATGGAAAAGAAGAGGAGAATTAGAAAAGGGTTCCATTCTACAATCTGCACCGGGAAGGTCTTATTTTATTCCAGAATCTATCCAGGAGTTGACCATAATGTAATAAAACAGTTTCTATGGATTAGAAAAGTAAAGATGAAATCTCTGTTTACTAACTAGAGAAAAGCACAGAAACGTAATATGTGAAGGGTTTTAATTATTTGGGCCAGCCCCTGACACTACAGCGGTGATGTGTTGATTAAAAAGTGAGTAACACACTCTTGAACTTGCTCTTGTCCTGGTCCACCACCTGGTCTTCTCCAATCAGGATCTTGGCTGCGATTTCCAGGCTCACCACACGTGGACTCGATACCAGGAACAGCATGACGAACTTCTGACTCATCACACGCAGGGACTTGTCCTTACGACTGGCTGTGGGTGCAGTCGAAATAGAAATATTAGTACTGTGTGACATGTGCATCGCCCGTACAAACTCGATAACACTTTTACAAAAGTAGGGTCTTAATGATAAGCTCCACACTGACCCCCTTTAGCATCGCCGGATGTTTCACTGATGCCTGACTCCCTCAGTGTGATTTCTCCATCGGTTTCTTCATTCTCTTTCTCCTCGCTGTCCATCTCCAGTATGTCCTCTGCGTGTCTCTGGCGTACCTGCCGGATCTGCTGGTTGTACTGGTGTTTCTCTCCTTCTCTCTGCAGCACTGCTAGTGTGTGCACTAGCTGGGCACGGCCGTGCCACGTGTAGCGGTTTTTTGCCATACGACTGACCATATTGAGGCTCTCCAGGACATTCATGATGTCATAAATACGCCGTCGTTCCACGTCTGAAAGAGAGAGAAAACATACAGTTTAAGCAGATACCCAGAGCTGTTTTATATACAGTTATGGTTGGAAGCTTACATACACTCAACATGGACATGAATATCATGGCAATATTGGGCTATCAATGATTTCTTATAACTCGATAAAAAATAGATAGATAGATAGATAGATAGATAGATAGATAGATAGATAGATAGATAGATAGATAGACAGATAGATAGATAGACAGACAGACAGGTAAGTAAGTAGACAGGTAGGTAGATAGACAGACACACAGATAGACAGGCAGATGGAGAGTCAGACAAACAGACAGATACATTATTGATCCCCTGGTTGAGCGTTAAGGTGTAAAACGTACCTGTAGACAGTGACTTTGGTGTTCCAGTAGCTTCTAGTTCATGGTAGGCCTGTGCCTCGGTGGTTCAGGGGTTGTTCCTGACCATGATGTAAACTGACCACAATTGTACAATACAGGCCAAAGGTTTGGACACTTCTCTCATTCAATGCATTTTCTTTATTTTCATGACTATTTACATTGTAGATTCTCACTGAAGGCATCAAAACTATGAATGAACACGTGGAGTTATGTACTTGAACTGAAAACTGAATGTTTTATATTCTAGTTTCTACAAAATAGCCACCCTTTGCTGATTACTGCTTTGCACACTGTTGGCATGGTTTTCCAACAGTCTTGAAGGAGTTCCCAGAGGTGTTTAGCACTTGTTGGCCCATTTGCCTTCATTCTGCAGTCCAGCTCACCCCAAACCCCATCTCGACTGGGTTCAAGTCCAGTGACTGTGGAGGCCAGGTCATCTGCCGCAGCACTCCATCACTCTCCTTCTTGTAGGTGTAGGTGTGTTTGGGGTCATTGTCCTGTTGAAAAATAAATGATCGTCCAACTAAACGCAAACCAGATGGGATGGCATGTCGCTGCAGGATGCTGTGGTAGCCATGCTGGTTCAGTGTGCCTTCAATTTTGAATAAATCCCCAACAGTGTCACCAGCAAAACACCCCCACACCATCACAGCTCCTCCTCCATGCTTCACAGTGGGAACCAGGCATGTGGAATCCATCCGTTCACCTTTTCTGTGTCTCACAAAGACACGGCGGTTGGAATCAAAGATCTCAAATTTGGACTCATCAGACCAAAGCACAGATTTCCACTGATCTAATGTCCATTCCTTGTGTTTCTTGGCCCAAACAAATCTCTTCTGCTTGTTGCCTCTCCTTAGCACTGGTTTCCTAGCAGCCATTTGACCATGAAGGCCTGATATGCGCTGTCTCCTCTTAACAGTTGTTCTAGAGATGGGTCTGCTGCTAGAATTCTGTGTGGCATTAAACTGGTCTCTGATCTGAGCTGCTGTTAACTTGCGATTTCTGAGGCTGGTGACTCGGATGAACTTATCCTGAGAAGCAGAGGTTACACTTGGTTTTCCTTTCCTGGTTCGGTCCTCTGCTAGTTCTGAGCTGATGGCCCTGCTGGACATCTGATTTTGAAGGGCAGTAAGCTTGATGCGTTTGTCATCTGCTGCATTAAGTTTCCTTGGCTGACCACTGCATGGCTGAATGAAGAGTTTAGCCAAAAAGCCATACCTCCTATATGGAAAAAAGGCCAAATGACTCAATTATGCATGAAAACATAGGAACTAGGGCAGCAGGTGCTCTATGTCAATAGTTGTCTGTAGCAGAATTTTTAATGCAGGTTGCCATGTATGTGTGGAATCATGCACATTGACCTTAATTGAAGCAAGTGAGGCCTGCAGTTCTTTTTGATGCTTATCTGGGTTCTTTTGTGACCCACTCCATGAGGTGTCAGTGTGTTCTTGGTGACATTTTAGTAGGCCTGGAAGGTTCACTATTTAAAGTTTTATCCATTTGTGTATAATAGCTTTCACTGTGGTTTGATGGAGTCCTAGAGTCGTAGCAGTTGCTTTTTTAAACTTTTCCAGACTGATGGACTTTGTTTTGCAGCTGTATTTGTATCTCTTTGGAACGTGGTATCATATGTACCTTTTTGAGAGCTTCCAGCCTGCTTCACCAGACAGGATTTTTTAAAAGTTTTTTTAGTCTACCTAATGTTTAGCTTCAGATGGTCTAGCAGTAATCATGCCTGGGTGTGGCTAGTAAAATTTAACTCAACAGCCAATTGAATTTGGTTAATGGTTTGATTTAGTAGGTAAGGGAGCTTACTTTTTCACATATGTCCAGGTAGAACTGAACAGCTTTTCCCTTTGAAATCATCATTTAAAAACAGCATTTTTGTTAAATTTGGTTATCTTTGTCTAATATTAAAAGTAGTCTGATGAATTGAAACACAAGTGTGACAATTATGCAGAAATAGAAGAAATTTGGAAAGGGGCAAATACTCTTTCACTTGTTCTGTAGCAAAAATTTTACTTGCCATTGAGATTATAAAGAACTGCAGCTTTAAGAAAATGATATTATATAGTCCTGATATATATATATATATATTTGAACTATTTGTAGTTCAAATCCATTTAACAAGGAGGAGCTGGCAGCGATCTTGAAGTTTGGTGCAGAAGATCTGTTTAAAGAAGTTGAAGGGGAGGAATCAGAGCCACAGGTATCCATTTACTATTAACCTATGATTGGTTTTGTGTGGTGACTATGGATGCACAAATAACTAATATGTTATTGTTCATTGTTCTTATTGTCTGTGCACATTTTACTCATACTCATAAAATATGCCAACACCTCACACCATGGAAAAGCAGAGGTGGGAACAATTCATTGTTTTGCAAATGACAAGTAAAACTCAAGTTTTGGCATTCATGTCCAAAATTTGGCTTTTCATCAAAGTTAAGGCAAGAGTAATAATTTGTATAGTACATGTGCACAAATCATTAATTTAAAAAAATTGGTATTCATCATTTTACAGACAAACTTTGTAACACATACTCCTTTTCCACCAATGTGGAACTAGGTGCTAGTGCTGGGCTGGTACTGGTGCCAGAAAAGAACTGGTTTGCTTTTCCATGGACTAGAGAGCCAACATGGAGCCCCATTATTATGTCACTATATATACGTCTCCACTTAGTAGAGACGATACTACTGATGGGAATAACTAGTGATGGAAATAAAGGGAGCTGAATCTTATCCTCCAAATTGTCCAGAAATGCAAAGAAAGGCTCATTGTTCTTGTTTCTTTTTTAGGGGGGTGGGGTTTACTGGCTTCATTTGTGAAATAATCAGCCATTGATTTGAGTCAGATTTAACCTTAGACATCACACTGATGCATTAAAAAGCTGTGTTGAAATGCACCTAGGTCTTTTTGTCCAAGGATAAAACTGACACACACACCAGAGCAGAGAGGCCATAGCAGATGGGATGAAGCATGCTCTTTGCCAGCATTTAAAAAAATAATCCTTCCCACAGGGTTTTAAGGAGGTGTGGCTGTGTTTGTGCTTAAATACGTAACTACTTTGAAACAATCAGAAAATAAAATTTTATTTCTCTGATTCTCTGCTTTATTCTCACTATTGGTCCCTCTATTCATTCACTCTTTAGTTCACTTGATCACCACTACTGCTCTCTGTGTGCAGGGCAGGCAGCAAAGAAGGAAAAGAATCAGATCACTCATGAATGTAACATCACTAAACCCTAGGACGAAGCACAACAACAATAATGGCACACTGCTGCAGCTTCGATTTCACTTCCATTCTTTCTCTTTGTACTAAGGTTAGGCAAACTACACACTACAGTAGCTGTGTGTAGTAAATGGTGGTCACAAAAATTTAGGTGGGCACAATAATCTTGCCCCATTCCTTAACATAAGTGCTACTTAGTTGTAGACCAGGAAAGTGTTGGTGCTGCTCTGGAACCATTTTTCCTAGGTAACCAGCCCTGAAACTGCCTCGGTGGAAAAAAGGGGCATCATAACTTTAGTTGATTAGCCATCTGACTAGTTGAATCATTTATTGCTTATTGTAACATATAACAACCTATTGGAATGACAAGACAGTCTAATAATGTCATATTGGTTGAGTATTACAATGTATGTATAGACTAAGCTTAGAGTGTGATGGTGCCTCAGGTGGCACTGGTGAACTATGCTAAATTATTTCAGTTGTGAACTTGTGTGTTGCCATGAAATGGTCCTATACTGCACTACTCTAGGTGCAGAGCCCCTTAACATTGTCCATTTTTAAATATTGATCATTACTGACTGTCACCACATAACAACCCCTCCTGAAGATATCGAGCTTTACACTTAGAATAAATTAGTTATTTACCACAACTAACAGATTACATAAAGTGAACACTAAGTTATGTCATAATAGAACACACTGCGATTATGCCCCTTCTCAAGGCATTCTAGATTACCTTGCCTGCCAACTAGCATACAAGTATCATTTAGAGTGTTATCATCCACTGTTAGTTTCATGGATTTGAATGATTTAGCCGAAACTAATTCATATCACTAGTAGCATACCACCATCTTTGATGAATCTCAGCTGAAACTAATTCCACACATGTAATAGAAATTACATTTCTAACCCTATATGTTTAGATTCTATAACAGCCTGTTTAGACGGGGAATGTTGCATCTTTATTCTGCCTCATAGTTTTGTGTTTCAGCCAGCAGCCTAGAACAATAGCCTAGGTGTGATCCAAACCCCTCCTAACAACAATGTGATGAATCATTTGAATTCAGAAGTTCCATTTAACATAGGCTAAAGATTTTCAAGTAGCTTTATGAGCTTTATTTCAAAGACTTATATTACATTTGGCTTATATTGCTGGCAGATGTCATAAGTTTTGAACATCTGCAGTTTGTTCCCTGTGCATATGCCAATTTCATACGGTCTTCTTTTCACTTGTCAGAAGTCACTGATGTGCTATTGCTGCCACTGAATGAAGCACACAGGGCTCCTTCACCAACTCCAGAATAAATTTCCTTCTGCTTCTGACAACATTCATGTGCTTTGTGAATGTGCATTAATTGTAGTCAGGAGGCTGTAAAACTCACCATTTGATCCATAATATTAATGCCAATATTAGTGCTGTTATAGGAAAGGCTTTATATACATTTATGTAAAGCCCTACTACCCACTGAGCAAAGATGCATCCAAAAGACAACTTTTGGATGTCTGTGTCAGATGTTTAAAACACAACCCCTGAGATGACGGACTGAAAGATTTTTTTCTTGGATCTTCTGATCATCCAAGGTTCATGTCAACAGAAACTCTGTATGAGGATAGAAAATTAGCTCATTGTTATGTATAACATCTTATAGTCTTATAACATCAATTGCAGACTTATTTAGACATACGTTAAATTGCTTTTGATAAATATGCCGCTTTCAGTTAAAACTCACTTTCATTTAAGTGTAATTTCATTTTATAGTTGCTTTTGCGTGTGTCCGTGCCTAAAAATTATGAAACCAAATGTGACACTTAACTCGCACTGCAGTGGAGAACTGCAGAACAATCAATCCTCCATCTAGCAAACATATGCTTCACAATTGCATTGCAATTTATAAAATAAATGTATACCACCTAATCCAACCTCCTGAATGACTGCCTCACATTTATGTGACATTTTATAATCAGATCAGAACATGTTGTGGTTATGTGCAGGTACAATTAGCATTTCCTTCATTTCAATATACAGTACCAATATACCAATTTCAATATGCAGCTATACAAAACCTGACCACTTCAAATCACCTTGGCCATTGACACTATTGGTTGAGGACAGTTTGTGGGACACCAAACTTCACCAAACTTGATCTTGAGACTTACCTGTACAGAAGTCCAAAAAAAATTCTCCTATCCAGACCTTACAAAATTGAACTGCATATTTATGTACAAGTGAATACTATATTGCCAAAAGTATTCACTCACCCATCCAAACCATTGAATTCAATTGTTCCAATCCATGGGCACAGATATAATCAAGCACCTAGGCATGCAGACAGCTTTGTGAACCATTTGTGAAAGAATGGCAAAGTTTCAGATGCAGTGGTGTGAAGCAAGTCACCTCTGGACAGTGGAGTGGAGACATTGAATATGATTATCATATTTAAACGCTATGGATTAGAAGAATAGGATGTCCATCAAGTTCATATGCATGTGAAGGCAGGTGAGCGAATACTTTTGGCAATATAGTGTATGTCTAGATATGATCCGGGACTGACGGACACAATATAGACCTGATCTAGATGTCTCACAGACATATTGTTTTCTCAGTATAAATACATAAATACACACAAGAGCTTGAATGACATACCATTCTTAATCCATAGGATTTAATATGATTACAGCCCTTTGCAGATATAACAGCTTCAAATTTTCTGGGAAGGCTTTCCACAAGGTTTAGTGGGAGTGGGTTTATGGGAATATCTCATCCATGTCCTTATGGACCTTGCTCATGTTGGAACAGGAAGGGGCCATCGCCAAACTGTTCCTACAAAGTATGAGGAGCATGAAATTGTCCAATATCTCTTGGAATGCTGAAGTATTACAACTTTTTCACTGTAACAAAGGGGCTGGTCCCAGCATCTGCAAAACAACCCCACACTCCATCCACCAAACTTTACACTTGGCATAATGCAGTCAGACAAGTACCGCTCTCCTGGCAACCATCTACCTCAGACTCATTCATCAGATCACTTCAGAGATGTCTCTACTGCTCTAGAGTCCAGTGGCAGCATGCTTTACACCACTGCATCTGACGCTTTGCATTGCTCTTGATGTAAGGCTTAGTTAGTAAGGCAGATTCTCAGCCATGGAAACCCAATCCATGAAGCTCTCTATGCACTGTTCTTAATCTAATCTGAAGGCAACATAAAGTAAAGTAACACTTTACACCTCAGCATCCACTGACCCAACTCTGTCATTTTACCTGGCCTACCACTTTGTCACAGTTGACTGTGGAATATTTAGTAGAGAGGAAATTTCACAACTGGACTTGCACAGGTGGAATCCTAGCACGGTACCACACTGGAATTCACTTAGCTCCTGAGAGCAAACCATTCTTTCAGAAGCAGTCTGCATGCGTAGGTGCTTGATTTTATACACCTGTGGCCATGGAAGTGATTGGAACACCTGAATTCAATTATGTGGATGGGTGAGTGAATACATTTGGCAATATAGTGTATAAATCATGCTGTAAATGCAAAACTTATTCACATGATTGCCAGAAAACTAGTATCAGTTAAATTATTTATATGATTGTTGATCAATGACATGATCAATAACATAGATCATATGTTATTGACCAATAACACTGGGACATTGTGTAAAATGTAAATAAAATCAGAATGGAATGATTTGCAAATCTCATAAACACTTATATTATTCATAATAGAACACAGAACACATCAGATAATGAAAGTGAGACATTTTAACCAATTCATGAAAAATATTAGCTCATGTTGAACTAGATGGCCATCTCAAAACATTTTGGACGGGGCAACAAAAGGCTGTAAAAGTTAGTGGTACTAATAAATAACAGCTGCAGGAGCATTTTGCAGCTAAGCAGGGTAAATGGCAACAGGTCAGTAACATGACTGGATATACAGGTCCTTCTAAAAAAATTAATTTGCATATTGTGATAAAGTTCATTCCTTTCCATAATGTAATGATAAAAATGTAACTTTCATATATTTTAGATTCATTGCACACCAACTGAAATATTTCAGGTC
>JANCOA010000004.1:17186738-17199716 GCA_024363135.1 Leptodoras oyakawai | reverse complement strand
AGAAATTTCCCAGGTCGCCCCACCCGGGGATCGAACCCGGGTCCTTCTTGCTGTGAGGCGACAGCACTATCCACTGCACCACCGTGCTGCCCTCCATGTAAAAGTTCGACTTCCTATTCAGACGTTTAAGAAACGAATAGCTTTGAATGAATGCTGTTTTTGAGCTCTGCCTATGAAGACTGTGTTTGTTGTTTAAAAAGGTGATAAACCAACATGCAGACCAGGGAGCTGTCTATGAGTGAACAGAAAGGCATTTTGGAGCTAAGAAGAGAGAAAAACATCAAACAGAACCATTACATAAGCAGTTGGCATAGCCAATACAACAGATTGGAACATCCTGTAGAAGAAAGAAACCATTAGTATACTAACAACCAGACGCTGAACAGGTCGACCAAGGAAAACAATAGCAGCTGAGGACGCTGTGATGACAGCAGTTGAAAAATTGAGGGAGCCAGCTGGATCGGTTATACAAGCTAGCCAAGTGTGGTGTTATTTACTTTATGACTATCTGTTCCTATAATTCCGCTCACTTATTGCTCAGGATTGTCCGGTCTGCCACCAAAGGTGCAAAGTTGCTAAATACGTCTTGATGTGAATATCAGGAAGTTGAAATGAGCTGCAGAAATTAGCTGAAATTCTGATCATTAGTGCCATATTCATCTTTTGATGAATCAAATCAAAGTGTATAGCAAAAAAAAAAAGAAAAAAAGCAAGAAATCCTTCCGGAGTGAACTCTATGAAGCCTGTAACAGAATATATATTGGCCCTGATAGAGACTGGTACATCCACACAAGTTGTAATATGAAGAATTGTTTTGAATTTGGAAATATATACTTGACATAGCATAATGTATTGTAATTGTAAACTGCTGTGGGTTACAGTGGGTGTGCTCAGCTGATAGATCTACTAATAACAGTAAAATATGGTCATGTCCTGATACATTTGTTGTTTCAGTGGACATCAGCCCTCAGGAAGAAGAGGAGCTGTTGGATGTAAAGTTGAAATGCCTAAACAACATGGCTGCTGCTCAGCTCAAGCTGGACCACTATGAAGCTGCACTGCGTTCGTGTGTCTCTGTATTGGCTTACCAGCCAGACAACGTCAAAGCTTTGTTTCGCCAGGGCAAGGTACTTTCAGGCCTCTGTCCTTTCACTTATCATTACATACTCGTATCCTGAAGATTCAGATCCATAGTGGCGCTCGCAGGTGGTTCTATAGTATAGGTGTTCTATAGTAGCCTTGTAGCCATTAACAGAACTGTGCAAAATAGTTGTTAAAATGTTTAGATTTGCTATTTTCCTTTGTGTCTCCAGGTACTGGCGCTGCAGGGAGAGTACGCTAATGCAATCAGAAGTTTGAAAAGAGCTTTAAAGTTGGAGCCAAGTAACAAGGTAATGTTACCAAATAAACTACAGTAACACAAAAGTAACCTCCACTGCCAAGTCCAACAAACCTTCTGGTTATTAATAAGACATTTAACCTTGCCAAAGGTCATTTGCTGGTTACAGTGTGTCATGAATTCTACAAACACTTAATCACGCATTCTGGAGAAAACCGCATAAACACGGACACCCGTAATGCCTCAGCACCTAGCATCAGAGGCATTAGTTTAATCTATTAAACATGGTTGCTAAGTATTAAACATAGAAGATAATGTATTAGCAAAGAATGACTGATTTCCTTTAACCACCAGGAGGTAGTGCTGCAACCTTCCACACCGATCCAGTGTTGGAGCAGGGTGGCACACGGTCATATCACCAGCTACGATCTTATTTCTCTCTAAAAATAGCAGGATCCCTTGTGCTACTCTGCTTACACAGGCAGAGAAAGAGATGTTCAGTACCATGTGGCACATGCTGGTGAATAGGTTGGCACCATTACATTACCTGTGCCTGTTCTGTCCACCCAGCTCATGTGTCTCAGCACAACCCTTTACAGATCGTTAAAACTCTGTTACTAATATGATGGATTTTGAGTTTGTTCAGTCCTTTTTACCATGCATTTTTGGGTTTCTTTAACTGTTAGCCATTGAATAGTTTAGGCAAAGCAAGGCCAAAATAAGTACATTTTACTTTCTCAGAACTGTTTTAATATCTCAACAGTGAGGGTCTGGAAATTGCAGGCTTAAAGTGGGAAAGGCCATGCAGAAACCTTACACCTGACACAAGGCTCATGTTAATGCACATAGCAGCTGTAGAGCACAGCCCGATGGAACATTGTCTACTTTTACACGCAGGAAGATCTGTACCTGAAATCACTTTGTATTAATGTTACATCACTGGTATGGTGGGTTTTTTTTTTTTGTTTTTTTGTTTTTTGTTTTTTTTAACATCCAGGGAACGAGTGGTACTTCCTGTGTGTTTATTGATCTCCCCCATTTCAGGGGGTTTGTACTAGTTCCTTTGGGCAAAAAATTATTTTTGGCAGTCCAACAAATTTATTGGCAAGCTGTGAGATGTTCTGGATAGCTGTCATGTCAGGGTGTGAGCTGCAGAAACATCAACAGCCTTTACACCCCCACACAAAAGACAAGCACACAAACACTTTGACTTTCTCCTGTACAGACCATCCACGCCGAGCTGTCGAAGCTGGTGAAGAAACACTCGGAACAGAAGGGTGCTGAGCAGGCCATGTACAAGAAGATGCTTGGAAACCCAGCTGACATCAGCACTGCACAGAAACCCCGGGCCCAGTCCTCATGGGTGTGTATGGCATCACGTGTCCCCATAAAGAACAATATCAGCCAAGGTTAAACTGATGAAGCCCAGGTTCTTTCATGGATCCTAGCACCGCGGTCCCAGCACTGTGTCATTTACATCGTTATAGAGAGTTGGGTGAATTTGGTGACCAACTCGGTCATTATTCTGATTTTTAAGGGGTTCTATAGGTGGCTTGACTTGTTCACAGTAGCAGAGTGTCTTTTTGGTGCCATATAGAAATATTTATTAAGATAATAACAGCAAGAAAAATCTAATGATTTGACTTGAAACAGGAGAAAAATAAAACATTGCACCCAGGTGATTGTGGACCCCAGCACATCCCACAGGGTTTACTGTATATCATAATGAAATCAGCCTTGGCATGCAGTGCTCTGAGGAGTACACAGCACGCTGCTGCTGTACCAGATTGGACACTTAGTCCTGGCTCTGATGTAATGTTGCATAGTATTAAAATGAGATGCTGTGCCAAACAGACCAGACACTGCCTGAGCCCGTCCTCCCTTCATACACTGGCATTCTTTAATTGTATGACTGCTCTTATTAGTCTTACCAAGGGATATATGCTGTCGTCTGTTTTGTGCTGGATATTTCTTTAGTAAATGCCATTAATATAAAATAACTGGATTTACAAAAGTTTTACTAAATTTGCATACAACTAAAATACACATGGTCAGTTCCACTTCCCATATAGCTGTACTTTGTAGTTCTACAATTACAGACTGTAGTCCATGTGTTTCTATGCACTGTTAGTCCCCTTTACTCTGTTCTCTAATGGCCAGGACCCCCACAGGAGCAGCACAGATCAGGTACTATTTGGGTGGTGGATCATTCTCAGCACTGCAGTGACATTGATGTGGTGGTGGTGGTGTGTTAGTGTGTGTTGTACTGGTGTGACTGGATCAGACGCAGCAGTGCTGCTGGAGTTTTTAAACACCTCAGTGTCACTGCTGGACTGAAAATAGTCCACTGATCACCAGCATCCTGTGAGCACTGGTGAAGGATTAGAGGAAGACTAACACAAACTGTGCCGCAACAGACGAGCTACTGTCTCTGACTTTACATCAACAGAGTGGAGCAATATGGTGGATGTGCCTCATAGAGTGCACAGGAAGTGAACACAGTGTTTAAAAACTCCAGTTCATTGGTTGTTCGTTGGTTGGTATACAGCATAGCTGGTCATGATGATAAACAATTACAAACCTAATCATTCTTTCCTTTTGCCTTTGTTTCCCCACAGAGTATAAGCTGGAAGTGGCTGTTTGGTGCTACTGCCGTTGCTATTGGAGGTGTAGCCTTGTCAGTGGTCATTGCTGCTAGAAATTAAATGAGTCCAGGATGCTCACCTAGACATGATTTTAGGTACACCATTGTCCATTTATAGTACTTTCTGTTTTCACAGAATGTTTCTTTATAAATTATTAACAAAGCTTTGTTAAATGCATGAAAAGTGATTTGTTGTATGAAGTGATGAATTATCACATCTGTAAAAATAGTAAACTTGCCGTGTTCTTGCGTAAATGAACTAGGTAATGTTTAAAGCTTCCTGTGCATAATGTTCTGTGTTTTCTACATCTAATCACCTCCTTGGCCTCCTGCATTGTGATGTTAGTGAATCAGCAACACTGTTTCTGGTGTAGCCCGTATGTATGCTGCTAGCTTGTATTCCTACACGGCTCCATTCACGGCTCTATTACATGGCCAAGGATAAAACAATACATGCTCCTTGCAGTTTTTTCTTCTGCGTTTAACAAAGCAGACCACTGACTTGTTTTTGGCCTCCTTTGCATTCAGGAGTGTTACCTCACCTTTTAAATTCTGTGACCAAACACTGTAAGGATCTTACAAAAAGACCAAATTGATTTAGACTTTTGATTTAAATCTGTTTTATGTCTAAATATGTAAATGGTATTTATTTTAAATATTTCACTTAATAATATGTCTAATTTTCTGATGAATTATTATAATGTAAATGGTTTAGTTACTCATCTGGTATTGAACTTATCAATATTCCTGGTAACATTTCTTTTATTTTTGAAATAAACTTTTGCATATTCAGCTCACACACCTGTGGTGGTCCATGAGAAGAAGAGCCGAGTTCATTTCTGTTTCAACGCTTCCAATCATCTAATGGAGTTTTACTGTCAGTTCTGTGATGAATCTCCCACAGCTATATGTTTACGGATGAGCACTGATGTGTTTGTGTGACCCATGTGACTGTTTACAGTTCCTCCAATATTCCAATAAGACTCTGATCAGCTATGCAGTCATGCAAAACGTCAGTTAAATCATGGCATGGTTTTCAGAATGAGGTCCCAGGATCCCCTGGGGTCTGTGATGGAATTCATGTTAAATAAATTCCTGACACTGACAGACAGATTTACTTCATGGACAGATGACTCCAACTGAACATTTTCTCTGACACTTGGCATTTTGGTTTGTCCTGATTATTTCATAGTCACGCTTTCAATAAATGATTTAGATAAATATATTTACGTTTGTTTTTTTTCTCTTCTGATGTGCCCCTTGATCAGTGGCCTGTTGTTGAGGAACCAGTTCAGGTTGCTGTATGGAGAACTTTGTCCATGTTTATTACACTAGTGCAGTGTGTTAGGGTGTCAGTATGGGCTGAAATAGAGCATGTTTTCTCTTAAGTGAAATGTTGAGAGTCCTGGTAACATTTTAAAAGACTTAGAGCAATATTTGTAATACTAATTTGTGTAACAAAGAGATTTTTAAAAGAAGAACAGATTGTGAAATCATTTGTAAATTGAGCTACCTCGTGTGATGTTTATGGTCTTGCACTCATGCACATGAAGCTCCACCCCAAAACTTATGAACTATAGAGATGATATAGAGAGTTTGAGAAAGGGCTGTTCACTCTGACATTCAACTGCTCGAAAGCCAAGATTCAGCTCTATGAACATGCAGCTTCTCACAATGATTAATGAGGATGGGAAGGTGTTGGGGATGAGTCTATAACTGTCCAAATACAAACACACTACATTCTGGACCAGGAATCAGGGTTCCAAAATGCTTTTTGTAAACAAAACAATATTATTATTATTTTTTTTTATAATTTAAAAATCCTCCATATAATCTGTATCTGTGAAAAAAATATTGCCTGTTTCACCTTTAATAAAAAATATGTATAGTATGAAATGTATATTTGGATAAATGGAAAGTTGAAAGAAATACAGCTCACATATCAAATGAAAATGAAACCTAAACATACCTTCAAGGAAGGAAACTTGTGTTTGGTAGATTGTGGGATGAGCAGTAGAGCTGAGGATATGGGTTCTACCCCTGAACAATGTACCAAATCCTCTCTGCCATTGCCAAACAGCTTATGCTGAAATTCTGCACCCAGTGGCAATCCCATATCTCCACCGTCTGGGACTGAACTCTATCCTCCAAGGTGACAATGCTCGCCTCCACAGAGCAGGGTTTATCAGTACTTCCAGAGTTTGGGAGTGGACAGGATGGAATGGCCTGCCAGCAGTCCTGACTCAACCCTATTGAACACTTGTGGGATCAGCTTGGGCATGCTGTTTGTGCCAGAGTGGCTGAATTGTGACAAATGCTGGTTGAAGAATGGGATGCCATCCCACATCAGTGTGTGACCAGGCTGGTGACCAGCATGAGGAGGAGGTGCCAGGCTGTTGTGGCTGCGTATGGTTCTTCCACACAAAGAGTAAATTGTTAAATTGCCAATATCAATTGTCTTGGTTCTTCAAACTTCAATCATCCTGTCCACCAAACACCAAACGAGTCAATGGCAGAATAAGATGTTTGGCAACGGCAGAGAGGATTTGGTGCATTTTTCACATTCTCAGCTCTACTATGTTCCTTACAAATGTGGCACCATTTAAAAGGGAAATTAACGGGCTTTCTAATGGTATTATTGCCAAGAAGAAGCATTGTTACAACAAAGAAATAATCTACCAAACACAACTTTCCTTACTAAGTTAAACCTGAGGCCCTTTTACTCCGGAAAGGGTTCATAGGTGCATGAAGATTGATCTGGTTGAGCAAAAAAAAAAAGAAAACAGTCGCCATGAAACGTCTCTCTCATCCTCCTGAATGGGGGAGGCTCCAACCGAAGCCACGCCCACTACCCGACGGCAGCCTTATGAATATTCATCGGAAACGCACGAGAGGTCTGCGCGTTTCCGAGAAGTGCGTGAGCGTGGAAATGGTAGCAAGATGGCGGCGTTGAAGGAGGAGCAGTGTTACGGACTGTCTTATGGAAGAGTGAGCAATGGCAGCAATATCTCAGTCTTTCACGTTAAACTTACTGACAGCGCTTTGAGAGCGGTGGAAGACTTCCAGAGCAGTAAGGTAACGGCGACTCTCATGTTTCTGGACGGCAGCTCGCTGTGCTTTTTGTTGTTAGCTGGTAAACACAGCTTCCTGCTGCAGCACCTTCCAGCTTTTTATTATGGCTAACGTTAGCCTAGCTCTGATTATCCGTCAGCCCCAGCGACAGGTATCCGCTGACAGAAGACAAACTAACAACAATAAGTCGCTGGATAACCGGGTTACAGAGAAGCACCGAGGTGCCGGGGCTTTACCCGACCTCTGAACTTCTTTCCAATAACATGATCATGAAGAATGAGCAGAAAAGACAGTCTTCAAGACTAACTGTCCGTGCTACAAATGTGAGCTAGTGTGTTAGTTAGCAGGCTAACGTGTGTCCAGGCGAGCAGCTCTGAAGTTTTTATCAGAAGCTTTGAGCTTTAACAGGAACAGCTGTTTACCTTAAACTCATGAAACTTGCTGGATTGATGGCTCGCTGGCTTTGGCCTGCTTCTTTCTGAGGCTGAGAGAAAGTGTGTGTTTTTAGCCTCATATTTGTTTACATGAGTTGCGAAATTCCTTTTAACACTTTATTCCTTTATTCATAAAGACTGAATAAAATGGTTTTTTTTTAAAGTTGCAGTGAGAAGAAAAGTACAGGAAAAAGTCCAGGCTTTAAAGAAGCGGTCCTGGTTTTTATTTCAGCTCTACAGCTCAGATGGAGCAGGGATGTGTGAGCTGTGGAGTGTGTGCACTTCTGTTCACATCTGTTTTTCAGCTTCCCAGTGAGTCGTAGGGGTGTGTGTGTGTGTGTGTGTGTGTGTGTGGGCTGATGTCACATTCAGGGGCAGTTTGTGTGAAGCAGACACTGAGCTCATGACCTCATGCGATGATGAGGCGAGTGGAAGTGAAGATATTTGGGATGATGTTTACCTGCTGCTGTACAGAAAGCCCCTGTTCACACCCCATGGTGGTAAACTGTCACAGCGCACACACAATCCTTCCCAGATTATTTTCCCCACGAATCAAGACGGTTCAACACGTTTACCCAGATAATAAGACAACACTTGTGTTTGCTACCATGTTTTTTTTTGCATGGTCCATTATAAACACAGGCGAAGGAGGTAATTAGGGTGAAAAACAAAATGGAGACAGAGCAGAACTTTTTGGTCAAATCAGCAGTTTGGTACATAAAGAGAAATCGTGTACTGGGGAACTTGGGGATACCAAATGCCTGGAAGACCACAGAAGATAAAGATAACTTAAAGTGGTTGATCATGGAAAATTCTTTCCTTGGTGAAAAGATAAAGAAGCCTTCACAAAGTCTAACCAATCAAAAACACTCTGGAGGAGGAAGGAAGGAGTCTCATTGTCAATCAGGAGATGAGTGTAAAAACCGAGGGAGGAGGAGGAGGCAGTGGTGTGGTATGTGTGTGTGGAGCTGGGTCACGGCTGCAGAACTGAACAGATGTCTGTACAGATTCAGTCAAGTGCTGGAGTCAGGAGCGTCAAATGGCCACGTCAGTCATGTGACTCGAACCCTGGGGAACCATCTCCAACGGATTTACATCCAACCACAAAAACAATCCTTACCTTTATATTTGTCTGTTTGTCCGGGTTAATTTTGAGCCTGTTTCAATGGAGCAACTGTGTAAAAAGATTTCATTTGAAATCCGCTGGAGTGCATCAGGGTAATCGTGTCCTTGTCCAGATACTTATGGACCTGACTATAACCAGTGTAACACGTAAACAAGGAATGGTTTAAAATGATTAAAAGGATGCCTTTCAGTTTAGGGGAAGTGGGCGGGCTTCCAGGTAATTTCAGAGAGATTAAACTCCCAGCACCAGTTCCACAGACGTCCCTGTGTAATGGTCTGATCCGCACATGGCGGCGGCGGAAACGGCGTGCTTTATGTCAGGGCGACTTCACCGATCAGGAACTCTGCAAGCATTTCTGCTGCTGTTCACCACAGAGCATGTGCACGTTCTAATTGTTTATAATGAGCGCAGTCACATCTAATAACTTACTGTCGCGTTTATTTATAGCCCTGACTTCAGGTTTACCGCATTCCTGAACCCTGACTCAATGCTAATGCTAGCAGCTACAGCCCACTCATAAGCCGCTTCTGGTTTGTTTGTGGCGTGCTGCGTACGGCTGGCCACGCCCCCGCATCCCGATCCGCCCCCGTGTCCCAATCTGCCCCCTAGAGCCACGGGTGATTTTGTCGCCAGTCTGTGATGGTCATGCTGCACGGTGGGACACTGGTGTTTTACACACAGCCCAGTCCCCACGTCCTACAGCACAAAGGCGGCATATCGTTTCTGTTGGGTTGCTTCTGCATGGCGTCCACAACCCGGGCACATGTGCACACGCTGGAGCCTTCAGTCTCTGTGACAGTGACAGCATTTGCTATAAATAACTTCCTGTCACATGATGTCTTTTCCTTAGAGCGTTCCTCAGCTTGGTTGTGTACATTCTGTAGCTTCTTGTTTGTTGTTCTGCTCTGGATCATGAGATAAGACCATGAGGCATTTCCTTTCCTTTCCATCGTCTCTCTATCACCTGTGAGACTGCATAACTGTTAAACTCGGTGCTCGCTCCACCACTCTGGGTCATGGGAGAGGTGATGAGGAACACGATGAGGAACCCTCCGTCTCATCACCGACGGTCGTGGAGCTTGTGTGTCCATGCATCATTTCTGTGACAGAGTTGTTAGAGCCTCACGTGATGGAAGCTTGTGTTCCCAAGCTCTGTTTCTGCAGCCCGGAGGCCTGGCTGATGTCAGACACCCTCTTTTACACCACCACCACCTGATTCTGGACCATTCAGAGCATTTCAACCAAAAATAAATTAGTTCGGGAAACCAAAAAGGCTGGTTTGACCTGGAACCAACAAAAGCAGTACACGTGTACTAGTGGAATGTCAGAGCCAAAGCACCCTGTCTGTCTGAATCCCAAGTCGAACTGTAAAATGTTTCACAACTTCATACACAGCAACGGATGTTAAACGCCCAGAAAACGCTGTTTCTCTTTAAAACGTTTTGGTAGTGTTGTGACTGTCGTCACTGCGTCTAAAATCCAAAACCCTTTTCAGAAGGATTTATGAATCTAGAGAAAGCAGGAGTCGAAACAGAAGATGAAGCGCTACAGATGAAATTGATGTACAGCGGGACGTTCGGTGGAAGACTTGCTGAAGGACTGACTTGCTTCTTAATGCCTTAGGAAGAATTTCACTACATGGGAGCTATAATTAGAAATCGAAATAAACTCAATTTCAAATAAACGTCGTACGATTACACTCCTGGGATTTAGGTCTAGTATGAGTTTAATGGCTCGTCTGTGCTGTTGTGTTTGGTGTGGCAGTGAGTGGTGGTCAGAAGCCCCCGCTGTCCCAAGGTTAGCAGTGTGACGTGGAACATTCTGGGCTCTGGGCTCACAATACTGACATGTCAGCAGCCCTTTCAGATGACCAGGCTGAGTATTACATGGTGTCTAGGATGAGACGAGCAAAGCTGGCCTCGAATGTTTAACATTGCTGGACGCCTGTGATGTTCTCTGTTTACGCTGAAATGCACGAGGAATGAGCTGACAGGAATCAGTAGTTACATAAACAAGCATGTGGTCCTGTGCTTAAAACCTAGATCTGTTCACACGTGGCCACGGCTTTACCGCAGAATCACGTGGAGACGTAGAACATCAACAGCTGTGTGCTCCTGGAACCTTTTCATCAGGTCAGCACTGGTTCAGGGTGATGGGGAACCCCAGCAGGTGTCCGGTGTTTGTAGAACCACAGCTGCACAATTTGGCTGATAGTTTTGTGGACCCCTGAGCAGCACACTTGTATGTGCACGTCCAGAGTTCTAAGCTCCAGGAAGTTATAAGCTCCAGGAAGGCGTTTGGGGCTGTGGGGATTTGTGTGCATTCAGACATTCTGCAAGAGCTTTAGTGAGGTCAGGTGCTGATGTTGGGTTGAAGACAAGGCTCCAGGTCCAGTTCATCTTGGTGGTGTTCAGTGGGGTCGAGGTCATGGCTCGGTGCAGGATCCTCTTCAAGTTCTTCTATTCCAACCTGGGAAACCTTGGAAGTCTTCACAGAGCTTGTTTAATGTTAGTGAAGTGATGGACACTTCTCATTTATCTTGACTGCATGTGAGGAGATGGTTGGCTCTTTTCTCTTTATCAGGGAGAAATAATCTGCTCATTAGGTGTAGTTATAACTCGTTATAGTCATGCTCAGGGGATCTTCAGGGCTGGAGCGTCATCACTCTGGGGTAATTCCCAGACATTCGGGTCTTTTCCTCTCCCAGTGATGAGTGAGAAGACGTGGTTGCTGAATCAGTTTTGGTTCTTTCAGTCAGTTTTACTTCTACAGGCACCAACACTACATTACCCATAATGCAACGCACATATACACATTAAAGTTAGGGTACCCTGATGCAGCGCTCCTCTACAGATCGTGTAATGGTTCGCAGGTCTGGAAATAAAACTATGTCCCTGAAATAAAATCGTTATAGAGCTAGCATTGTCTCTCCTCTGTACCTGGCTAGACTCCTGGCCCCTGTCCGGCGGCTCCGATTGGTTGTTCTTGCTTCTGATTCTGAAGCCTGCGCTCTTCTCTGTCAGTCTTATTTGGCTGTAAACACTTAGGTAGGTTTCACAGGGTTGGTTGCATCCATAAATCAAATGAAGACTTTTTCTGGACGCTGGCTTGGATGTCCCACTGCCAGGAGGCAGCTTTCAGACAACTGATACGTGCAGATTGTAGTAATTGCTCCAGCACATCTGCTAACGACTCGCCTAAGCATGCAGCGAGCAAGGCAATGAGTGAGTCGTGCATCTGAAATGAAATGTAAGCCTTTATCCAGCGAAGCCACCAGTGATGCACTGTAAATGTCAGCAGCAGGCATGCAGCCCACCAACCTGCTCCCAATCCATCATGGTGGGAACTGGTGCTGTGCAGCTGACTTGCCCTGAATCCCGCCGAAATCCTTTGTGACTTTGTTTACACAGACTGTGTGCTGGACATCCCAGAGTGCTCGGCGTTGGAGCCGGCCCACAGCGTGTGAACACCGGTAAAGCCTAAATCAGTTTCACTCTCAGAAGCTGGTGTTAAACATCTGTCTGCTGGGAAACAGGTGTGGCTACAGTTACACCATGCTCCTAGAGAGAGATCACTTTTCACGGCTCAGAAGCGGGCTCTAACTCTGCTAGCTAGCGTACCTTGTTACGTTTAGCTCGAGGGACATCTGAAAGGAAGCGATGGTCACCTGGTGTTCATGCTCGACTTCCAGAGAGCTCAGACAATGGCTACAGATCTTTCAGTCTGATTAGTGATCACTCAGAGGCACGGTTTCCTGAACTGAAACACGTGTTTCCCTTTTGCAAAAATACATCAGAAGAGCAGCACTCAGTACGGTGTGTTTAAGATTTTACTTAAAAGCTTAAATACATTTATAGTATTAGTATTAGCAGCGAAAGAGTTTTTGTTTGCTGCTGCAACATCTCACGGGTTTCCCAGACTGCAACACGTTCTCTGTTATTGTTTGCCATGCGTCCTTGTTGCTTCCCTGCTGAGACTGAGCTGTGACCTGCAGGGAGTGCACAGGCTTAGTAACAAGCTGGATGTCCATCCAAAAAAAAGCTGGGTAGGTGGACTTGGAAGAGAAATAAATGCAGTTATTAATAGCGTATATTATTCAAAACATTACAGCGTGCCAGATCGCATAACACATACGGAGAGTGCGTCTTGTTTCATGACTGTGACTGCAGCTGCAGCCAAATGTTTCATTTTTTACAGGACTTTACACCCCATATGGCTCTTTGGAAAGACGATTAGGGCGTGTGCGTTTGTCAGAGCAGCAATAATTATGAAACTGTTAATTAGAGACGGTGGCGCAGTGGTTAGCGCTGTCGCCTCACAGCAAGAAGGACCCGGGTTCGATCCCCGGGTGGGGCGACCTGGG
>JANCOA010000004.1:17165331-17186638 GCA_024363135.1 Leptodoras oyakawai | reverse complement strand
ATGTGTAGCTTTTAAGGATCTTTTGGTGGACTTCACTTTGTCAGACAGGTCCTATTTAAGTGATGTCTTGATTGAGGACAGGTGTGGCAACAATCAGGCCTGGGTGTGGTTAAAGACAGCTGTCAGAAACCACAGTTACAGTACAGTAACAAGGGGGCAATCACTTTTTCACACAGGGCCATGTAGGTTTTGATTTTTTTCTGCCTCAATATTAAACACCTTCATTTAAAAATAGCATTTTGTGTTTACTTGTGTTGTCTTTGACTAATATTTAAACTGGTTTGATGTTCCGAAACATTTGTGTGACAAACATGCAAAAAATCAGGAAACCAGAGAGGGGGCAAACACTTTTTCACACCACTATATATGTGCACATAGTAAATACTATTAAACACAGTAAGAAGAATGTAATAAAACTTCTGCAGTATTGTTTAAACACTGAGGTCCTGGCTGTGGAAATGAGATTTTAGGTGCAGTGTATAAAACAGGCTGTGATTGAGTTTTCTTTGGATGTTTAACAATAGCTGTTTGTTTAGAGGATGATAAACAACACAAACTTCTTGATTTGGTGGTCTGCTGCAGCGTTATGGCCTTCTGCTGGGGTTTTGAGGGTTAAACAGGTGTTATTGTACCCCCACTGTAACACTCAGACCTCACCGACACACAGACAGCGAGCAAAATATTGTTCTTCAGGTAGACTCAGGGGTACAATAAAGAGTGTCCCAGAACACCACACACGCACACTATTTATAGCTGTGTGTGGCTCTCTGGGTTGCATACAGCAGCAGTTCTGCTCGCAGGTTCCATTCCGTATGAAGAGAAATATTAATTCTCGCAGTCATTTGCATTGTTTTTTTGAATGAGCCAAGAACACGACGAGAAGCGATACCTGTGCATCATAGCACTGCGGTGCTGCTGCGAGGCTCACGTCCTTAATCTTGTGTATTTAATGAGTTCACCTCATCAGCACACCATCGTATCGTCATTAGTAAACAGATCTCATGGGGAAGAGGTCGTGACGATGGTACAGTCGCGTATTCACTCAGGAGGGAAGGCTTCTCTGATGTTATCTCATCCTCTGACATTTAAAAGCCTTTTTTGTGAACACCTCCAGAAGACATGCAGACGTTTTCCTCATACTTTACCCGTGTGTGTGTTCTACATCCTCGCCGAATATCCGAGCTCAATTCCTGTCTCTCATCCGCTTCACACTGTTAGTGACACCAAGATAACCTCATAGTTATAGATATTAGATCAACCAAAATACAGATTCAATTCTCCAACATCATGAACCGTTTCCTTTTCCTTTTTAGAGCACGCTGTGACGCAGATGTGCGCATGAAAGATTCTGATAATGAAAGCAATCACACTGGTTTACATGGCGATTACTGCTGTGTGGTTAATAGAATATTAAAATGACATTAACCCTCGTTAAGTCTGAGGAGGCTTTCATTTGTTTGGTCTCAGGTTACTTTTGTGAATTCCTCACTAGTTTTATCCTGATTATAAGGCTGCACATAAACATGTGGGTTGTGTTCTCCGATATGACCGTGTGAACACACACGTGCTTGTACATGCAACAGAAATGCCTATAAAGAGTAAGTGTACAGCCCTGTCTCTGTAATGAGCGTAGATAAACATCTCGCACCCCGGACTGTTTGTGGCCTGTCTCCAGATAATCTGTGCTGGATCCCGTTCCCAAATGTGTGAGGAGTAACACAGATATCCATCATGCATACATCTCCCTGCTGGCGTTAAGACGGGCTCTTGCACCATCTCGTCATACATGATCAGTCTTCAACTTCTGAGATTCTCCCAGAAGGTCTCAGCGCAGCACAGACCAATTAAAACCTCACAGTTTACAGTTATGGTCAGAAGTTTAAATATAGTCACCATGGTGATGAATTTTGTAGGCTTTCTGCTATTTCTTTGAGAAATGTCCGTGACATCAGCTCTCCTCGCAGCATGCCTTAAAAGCTCTTTCAGAGAGCTGAAACAGAGTTTCGGATAACGATGCAGATTCTGAGCAGACTGATTACTCATGTAATCTGATGTGTTCTGAAATAGGCAGCGTATAAAGAACTCACCCATTATGGATGTTCGTAGTGAGTTAACCACCAGCACCAGTTCATCTGGCCTGTATAATGAGTGACCCGAGCTCATAGTTTAGCTAACGATCTCTGCAGTTGATCCTTTGTTAGTGTGTTGTTTTTTTATGATGTGTTGTCTCTCCACAGAAAATCTCAATACCCCAGTCCACAAGTCCAAATGAGCTGCGAACGTTTACGTTTTATCTGTCTAATGTGGGCAGGGACAATCCACAGGGTAGCTTTGACTGCATCCAGCAGTTTGTTACAAGGTAGGCTAGTTTATTCTGCTTCATCCAATCTTTTTATTTTATTCACTTATAATCAGAGGGTGTGTAAGGACGTCCAGCTGGCTAATCTTCATCTTATTTCACTGAAGTTCACTGTTTAGTCTCAGGTGTCAGTACCTTCAGGTTGGTTGTGGTTGTAATGATGTGCACTTCTGGTTTCCTCAGTGAAGGAAGCATCCAGCTGGACTGCCTGGGAGGGATCCAGGATAAAATTACGGTGTGTGCCACAGACGACTCGTACCAGAAGGCCAGACAGAGCATGGCTCAGGCCGAGGAGGAGACGCGCAGCCGCGCCGCAATCGTCATCAAGCCCGGTGGCAGATACGTGGGTAAGGCTGTAAAATCCCTGATTGTGATGCGACACGGTTTGTGTGGTGGTCTGAGAACCCATTCTGTGTGTGGAATCATTTTTTCAATCAAGTATTTTAACTAGAAGTAAAGTTCTGTGGTGTTGGCAGGTGAATGAGTTAGAAAGTACCTTTAAAATATCCATGTTATAAATATAAATACGTTTGTGTTGCAAGTTAAAGACTTGAAGGTATATATCTCTGGCAATAAACTCAAACTCCAGATTTTCCAGGTCGTCTTATGTATATAAAGGGGAGTGACAAATTAAAGGAAAAAACAGTAAAAAGCGTAAAGGTATGGAGCTGACGCAATGCAGCAAAACATGGTCATCAGTCAGAAGAATTTCTATTTAATAGCAGAGACTCTTCATTCTAAGTGGAGTCAAACCATGGCAGTAAAATAATCTCCTAAAGAGATGTTTATAACAGAGCCAATGGTTTTTCCTTTAATTTGTCAGCTGTGATAGAAATATGGATAGAAAGATAGATAGATGAGCTTGGGTCGAGACTGATAGTCTTTTATGATGATCTTTGTTCAGGTAAACGGGTCCAGATCCGGAAACCTGCATTGGCCAATTCGGACATGGCCCCAACGCGGCGCTTCTCGCGTCCCGTCCTTATCTCCAGCAGCATGAAGAAGAGCACAGCGCTGCCACGGCCTCTCAGGGAGCGTCTGGTCCACTTACTTGCCCTCAAACCCTACCGCAAGCCTGAGCTGCTGGTGCGCCTCACAAAGGACGGCCTCTCACCCCAGGATAAGGACACTTTGGACAGCCTCCTGCAACAGGTTCATTTCATTCTCCAAACATGTTCACACAGGCTTCTTGGGAGGCACACATGTAGGAAAAATCGGTGCTGCTTCCTGGTCTTCACTTCAGCTATTTTACCACATCAGGACATGCCTAGCTTTAGAATTGTTTTTTTTCTATAAATGGGAGGTATGTATTGGTTAGCCATGTTATCAACCTTGTGCTAACACACTAGCTCTGCAGCATTCTTTTTGTTTTTGGTGTGCATTAGTGCTGACTGTTTTCAGAAGATGTAGATTTGTTCCGTTTTCCTTGCAGGTGGCTAATCTGAATAGTAAGGACAACACCTTCACATTGAAGGACTGTTTGTTTAAGGAGGTTCAGAAGGATTGGCCGGGCTACACCGAGGTAGACCAGCAAATTCTAAAGAGGATCCTTGTACGGTAAGCTGAGAAACTGAGGCTATAATTGTTTTTTGTTGGTTTTTTTTTCTTTAGGGAATACAGTTTGAGCCTCTCGGTCTAACATTCTTTTTTTATCTTTAATAGTTTAAATAATGTGTAATTCTATTAATTTTTTTTTCTTCTGTTTTGACACCCTGGGAAATTAATATAAAATATACTTTGCTTACTTACTTTGGATTTTAAAACATTAGTCTTGCTAACATGAAGGACAAATATGATTCTTCATGAGGATTATCAACAGTATCACCATTTGGGCTTGACTTTCATCTTGGGGATAATGTTTATCGAGCCATCACATCCTTAGTTCTGAATTAGTGATTATGTAAGAGGAATACAGCCAAACAGTTCAAAAGTCGTATGACACAGCGGATGTGATCCAAATGTGGTGTGTGGCTGGCTGAGGCCCAGTGTCTGTCTGTGTCCCCGTGCTCCCCTGTGCTTCCCAGTGCTCCCCGTTAATGGACCTGGTCATATCCTTACTCGCTTTGGTTTAAAAACTGGGACGGAGCTAATAATGGGTCAGTTTTATAATTAAGGTTTCATAATGCCTCTGCAAGTTTCACAGGAATGTAAAAACACGACCAGCAGTATTACATTATCATACCAACTGCCACACTGCTTTCTGTAGGAGTAACAGTGATTCTAAAGGCCTGGTGAAGCTAATCTCTGCACTTCGTGTGATTCTGGAAGTGAAAGGCCAGTTGTGCTGTGTTTTTGTAGTTTGCTTCGGTCAGTGTGATCCTTCTGATTCCTTCTTTTGAAGTGTTTTGTTTTTTTACAGGAAACTGTGCAAGGCTCAGAGCAGTGGTCCCGTGTCTGCGGAGAACCCAGTCAGCCCGCACAAAGAGCAGGCCAGCAGCTCTCCGTCTCAGGTCAGTCTTCTCTCTACATTCCACTGTGCTAGCATCGGTTTTATTATTTGTTTTCATTTCCCCCACATTTGGAATTTCCCACATTATCCTGCCCAGTTTGGCTGTCAGTTAGCTCTCCCTGACGTGTGCCAGCCACCAGCCACGGGGCTGAAGGCTAAAGTGTTTCCTCTGAGACATGTGAAGCTGCTCGAACAAATCTTTTTGAGCTGCTGATCATGCGGTCAGGGCAGCGTAACGCACACTGTCCGCCCTCTTCCACATGCATGAGCTCCCAGATGTCTGCAGATCTACTTTTAGCTAAAAACTAATCTAAAGAACAGTTTGTTAGTACGCAATATCTATAATATCCAGTGACATTTACTCTGATCACTTTACCAGACCTTCCAGTGTTTACACATTTTGTGTAGAAGCATTGCAGTTTACCATCAGAGAGTTATCACAGAGAGTTTTCAGCACGCACACATGATCCTGATGGTCTGGTGTCCACAAAGCTTTCTATATATATAATATGATACGAGTCTGGCCTGTATTTTGCAGGTGTTTTGAACTCTCGGGTATCCCCACTTCACCTGCTCTTATCTGGGCGCATGGGGTCTCCTCGTTTTCTGTCTGATGAATGGAGACTGTTTCTATTTTATTAATATGAAATAAAATAATTTTATAAGAAGCAATTATGGTTTTAGGCACACATATTTAATACAGTGGCCTTAAAATGTCTACACAGTGTTATAATGTTACCATGTTATAATGAACAGAACAAGCTGTACACGTAAACTCCTCAGTCTCTTGCCTGCTCCTGAATTAGTAAATCTGGATCCGGATCAAGGTGCTTTATCCTTTTTTTTTTTTTTTTTTTTTTTTTTTTTTTTTTCTCCCCTCTCTTCAGTAGAATGCCTTATTAAAGGGTTTCTGTGTAAAGATTAAATTGAATTTCAGCAGAAATGCAGCACGGTGAGACTTCACATTTTATCTTTTGTAATGGTGGTCATCTAACAAACTGACTAATGATTTCTTGAGAACCGTTCAATATAATATAGAAGTAGAAGTGAGCCCCGCCCCGGTGAGCCATTCAGAGCACGGTTAAAGGCCTTCATTGACATGAGGTTGATTGGACTACACTGTTCAGAGGCTGGACAAACTGTCTACATCAGAGTTAGTGTGAGACTGGGGCAGAATGGGATGGAAAGCTTCCCTCCTTCCCCTCTTCATTGGTGCCTCGCCCGATTGCCCTAATGAGCGAGCTGCCTTCTTAAACCTGACATGAAGTTTGTTGCCCTGTTTTTTTTTGTTTTTTTTTTTGCCACATATCAGAATCTGGTATTTGTCACATACCACAGGGAGAATCATTATCTCACTAACCTAATAAAAGCTAAAATATGAAGAAAATCGATACCACACAGTCGTCGTATTGACTCGAAACCACATTGTGTGTGTGTATTTGGCTATACTGTCTGTGACGCCCTATGAGGTGCGTAACTTTCTGCAGGTCTAGGTGAAAATCACTGACCGCGGCAAATCTTTTCCTTAAAAATATGCCAAGTGTAAATGTTTCATGTTGAATACTAGTATATTCTCTGTTGGTCCTTTATATTAACTATTTATACTTATAGTACTTTGATTAAAATAATGAATTCATCACTTGTCAGCTAGCTAGAAAATAGTAGATAAATCAGTCAAGAAGTAAAATTCTGAAATGTTTTTCTGACAACATAAAAATTCATTTACTTGTTCATTTACTCATACCAAAGCTCAGAAACACCAAAATGCCTGGAATATTGTGGAAATAACTAAAGTGGATGATCACACAGTTTCTCTTTGGTGAAGAGAAACTGCTTCACAACTTCTAGCCAAGTGAAGAACACTATGGCGGAGAAAGACGTCTCATTGTCACAGCCTACGTTCATGAGACGCCTTTATGAACATAAATGCTTCAAGATGAAAAGCACTGGAAGACCTGATTAAGACTGTACTATAAACCATCTAAAAATAAATAAATAAATCCTGACCCAGAGCATATTGTGAAAGCAACCCAAGAGGCAACTTCTGTTGTGCTGCTGCTATGTGATTGGCTGATTTCAGTTTTACCTCAGAGACCCCCCCCCTCCCCCCCCAAAGTGCCTACAGCGTACAGAATCAGTCTGAACAGTGTTGTGATTTATCATGCTAAACACTGCTGAGTGCTGTAATCAAGACATGCCCCAGATGCTGTCCACCTTGCAGTGCATCCCAAACCGAGTCGCTCTTACTGAGCGAGTTCCCTATGAAGGGCCCTTGGGGTTCTGCACCCTATGCAGTGTGTAGAGAGCAGGGATACAGCGTGCGATCGGAGTGCAGCCTAAAACCAGTAACTTAACGCTCAGTTTCAGAACGTTTGTGTTCACTGACAGCGCCGTGGGTTTGCATAATTTTACTAATTTTTAATTTGTGTTAAAATTAACACACACACTTTTTTTTTATATCAATCAATTCTTTAGCCTGTTAATTTGACAGCCCTTTATTAAATCTCCAGTCTTGCAGCTGAGCAAAACTTGTAACCTAAATTGTGGTTGCAGGAAAATAAAGACTTCGGCATGGCACCAGGAGTTTTGCTTCACTTTACTGTTGTTGCACAATCATACACTGCTTGTGTTTGTGCATGAGCAAAGCAAAACTGTGTACCAGTGAACGCATTAGAAGGTGCTGTATTGTACTGGTTCTGCTTCACAGTAGTAACACTCGACATTTCTGAGAAATAACCCGTCTGTTGGGCCGAGTTGCTGGATTTTATTAAATCCAGTCCTGTGGATTGGAGTGTCCTTTTCTCATTTACTCGTATTTGCTTTTGCTAATCAGTCCGAGCTGAGCAGCTCCTAACTGGACTTTGAACTCTTACACCAAGGCCACTTTCTAGCTCCATCAGCAAAAAGTGCTCTGTTCCCTTCAGCACAGAGGCTCTGTCCTAGAACATGTGTATTTATTTATTCATAAGTACACTGTACAATATTTACTGTAATAATAATAAATCTATTATAAAAATTCAATTATTTAAACAGTAGCGCTCATGTCCCTGAGAAAGTGAACATTTCTCTCTGGCTTTGGCTGACTGGAGGAGCAGACCTGAAGGGACATTCACTAAATGATTTACTTTTCAACTTAACATTGTACACAATTTGTGAATAATAAAGATTCTTATTCTGTGTTGAAATCAGCACAGCAGTGTTTCCCCGGAGCTTCCTGGAGCAGACACTGAGACGAGTAGAAATGATTTGAGGAAAAGGTTTTGAGGCTGAAACATTTTGTACTTTGCTATTTCAAAGGTTGTTTTTCCATGTTGCTGAAACCTCTTGTAAGATACTCATGTTTTTTTGTTCTACAGAAAAGGACTACTGAGGAATTTATCGATCCCCTGGCAAGCAAGAAGCCCAGGATCTCACACCTGATCAGCAAGGGATCAGCACCCGTCAATGGAAAGTTAAACTCTTCAAACGGGAAGGACTTGTGCAGCTTATCCAGTGCTCCGCTTCCGCTGCTGGATCTGTCGCAGCATCTTGAGCCGCTGTCAGATGTTAGCAACGATTCCAACCACAATGGCCGGGACTGTGAAGGCCAGGAGGCAGCAGTGGCTGAGCGGCTGAGCCAAAGTGCCTTCACGGCAAGCTGTCTGCAGACAGAGTCAGGGTTCGGCTCCACACCTTCAGCACCCTGCAGCATAGAAGGATCAAAGGACTGTAGCAGCTCACCCTCCCTGCACGGCAAGTCCAAGAAATCCAAAAAACACAAAGATAAAGACAAGTCCAGAAGGAGAGATCCAGAGAAGGAGAAGAAGGAGAGGAAAGGAGCAGAGGACAGTGACAGATTGGAGCTGAAGAAAGTGTACAAGGTTACGAAAAGTCCAGTCCCGAGCGTGACGAGTATTCCACATAAAAGCACAGGTACAGTGTCGGGTACAGGCGGCGTCCCGTGGCCCTGGTTATTATCAGAGACCTTTTAGAAATGCTCCCAGACCCACTTTAGATTTAAAACCCCAGGGTTGTGTTGTAGTATGGACAGTCAGAAAGGAGGGGCTTTTGGAACCGATGACATAGATGCCCAGTTTCGCTTCCTCGTTGGGTCTTCTCAGTGATGACGTTCGTTCACCTTGTTGAGTTTCTACCAACTGTTGTGCAGTCAAACTCTACTGTTTATAATTCTGTAAATGCCTACATGCACACGATGCAAGCTGCTATTTGCTATTTGCATTAGTATTATTTAACACTATTTTTGATATTGAGCTGAAAGACTTTTATTATTATGCCGCTTTATAATGACAGTGTTACTGTGGCTGTAGCTACAGAGGCTATTCTAGGTTACATTCACTAATCTATACATAACATATAACAATATACAGTAAGTGCAAAAGTCATATTTATTTTTTATTGAGTCAGTACAAAAAGATTTTGTATTTCAGTCAGTTTTCCAACAAAAAAGTAAACATTACTTCAAAATATTTGTATGTCAGTAGCAAAGGCAACACATTACATAACTCGGCTCTTCTGGAGACTTTGACTGTCACACTTTTTGGATGGATTCATTGTTTTTATATACCTGGAGTTGAGGGAACATATACATCTGTGTGTCTTTCCTTTTAGATTTGAATGGAATGTACATCACCAAAATTCCTGCGTCTACGTCTGTAGTGGCCGACTATTTACTGTAAGTACGCTTCCTGTCTGCATTCCTTGAGCAGACACCATGGGTTCCTGTATTTCAGTTCAGCATGTGTATTGTTTGGTTTCTCTTTTCTGTGCTAATGTAAAGGGTGTTCTTAGTGACTAGATATGTTTTCTTTTTTGAGCAGAAAATACACAGAGATCGGCTCCCCAGAGCAGCGCCAGAGCTATAAGAATGACTTTAACGCGGAGTATAGTGAGTACCGGGGACTCCACGCACGAATAGAGGGTATCACCAGGCAGTTCACTGTGCTGGACGCTGAGCTCAAACAGCTCCAACAAGGCACAGATCAGTATAAGGTAACCCCCTGTACCAACACTCTCATTACTCTGAATAGTCTTTGAAGCTCTGCGTTTCAGAACGACAGAAACATTTGTTCATACCAAGTGAGGAGCACAAACCTTGAGGGATCAGTATGTACATGGGGACACAGAACATTTCCTGACTGACTTGTATTTAATCTGGTCCGTATAACTGACAACAGCATGGCTGTGTAATGATCCATATCCACAGAGAACACACAGATGTCTTGTATACAGACATGCAGTATTAAGCTTAGCGTTTTCCTGTCGTATATACAGTATTTCTCATGTCACTGTACAGGTTCAGCTGTTGATATTAAACTGTGTTACAGTCTGGAGAATGCTGATAATCTCTCAGCAGTTTGGAATGATGTCATCTTTGACTGCACCATACTTACATTTTCAGTTTCATAGTTTTAAATCGGATACAATTTTGGTTCTTAGAAACAAACCGTACAAGATGAAATGAGACTTGAAAGCAAAACAAACCTGTTGTTTCGGTGTCCTACCTTTTTATTTTATTTATTTTTTATTAAAATTGGTTGGTGGCGATTTCCGGGTAACTCTCTCTCATTGGCTGTTATGATCGTTCCTTTCACACTACAGCACAAGCATGCTTATTATTTACAATCCAAAATCAGGGAGGCTTTGATCCGGTCAGGAGCAATAAGATTACATCTGTAGATGCCTCTCACTAGACCTTTTGGGTAGATAATCGGTTCAGATCAGCCTTGAGTCGAAGCTCCTGCAATTATCAGGAGGAGCAGATCAGACCCAAAATTGTCCCGATAATCCTCTCACATGGGGCTGGCATTAGGAACACTGACTGACCTCCACAGTCCCAACAGACCAGTGATGTGGTGGGAAGAGTCTGTGATGAGCCTGAACCACCACCATGTGTCACTCTGGTCATGATGTTGTCAGAATGATGAGCAGTACCTGGTTTCTGACATGCTGAGGCCCAAAAGTTAAATTATGGCCTGATCAGAACATCAGCTTTTCCTCATTTTTCTTTATTTTCTCTCCATTTATATTTATGGCATTTGGCAGATGCCCTTATCCAGAGCGACTTGTTTGTGTAAATGCAATTAAAAAAAGAGCATTTGAGGGTTTGTGGCCTTGCTGAAGAGCCCAGCAATGGCAGCTCGGCTGTGGTGGCATTTAAAATCACGACCTCCTCGTCAGGAGCCCAACGTCTTCACTGCTGTGTTCCCACTGCCCCTCCAGTTCCCACTCACCAGCTGCTACGAACTGGGGAAGGCTAACTCTTGCTTCACACAAATCCAGCTGTGGGTCGCTGGGATACGGTGGAACACGGCTTGTAATCAGAGGACAGAGCAGGAGAGGAGTGAGCGAACGAGTTTCATGAATAAAAAAATGTGAACAAAAACGTTCAGAAATCCGGTGTAGAAACACATGCTCTGCTGTGCTGGCTCTTTCTGCTCAGAATCCGTTTAGTGCAAGACACGACATAAAAAAGTATCGTTAATCACACTGGATTGTGTCTCTTCATGTGATTACACACTCCTTCTCCAAAACTCCACCTCTGCTCTCAAGTGGTGCTTGACCATACCCTCACTGCACATTGACCCATCCCCCCCAACACACACACACACACTTTATTATTGTTATTATTATGGGATACTATGTGTAGATTCAGGCCATTTCAGTTCCCAGTTGTAAAACTACAAAATGCAGAAAAGTTCAAGTACTGATATTGATTTATATTTTTGCAGACAATCCACAATCAAATACTTCAAGAGTATCGCAAAATAAAAAAGGTAAGTTTTAAAATATTGTCTTTTACCGTGATAAAATATTGGGCACTCGGGTTTGGTTGTTTTGTCAGTTATGTTTGTGTAATACACTTTTGACATATAAAGTATTATAGATCATTAATGTGTAATTTATTCACAGCAGTAATTAAAAAATTTGGTATGCCGGTTTGCCACAATTTCTACCCTATGCAAAGTCCCAAAAGCTGCAGGTGGGACTAGCCTCGGTAGTTTGGTGACTGGAAAAGAGTGACATTTTTCTTTTAAATTTTTTGTGTTGGAAACAAATTCACTGTGTGGTTTCAAATCCAGCACGATCGAAATATAAACAACATTCCTGGCAACCCAGTTGTCACCTGGATTCTGATCAGCGTCCTGTGTTAGCGAGCTGAAGAACGATTTGGCCAAGAAATGCTAAAAGGCTAGAAGGGAAAAGCAGAAATGGGAATTTTTAAGCAGAGAGGACATACCTGGTTTGAGAAACACTTTTTCAGAGGAGAGTGTGGGATTTCTTAAGTTCATGGAATATAAGCAGGGTTTTGTTATGAATAATAGCCTTCATCATGCACTGTGGGATCTGTATTGTTTGACTGGTGCCACAGTTCGGTTGAATTCTCAAATCTGATTGGTTGGAAGATGTGCATCATTTGTATGAGAGTGCAGCTCAGATGGTAGAGAGAGAGACTGGTGAGGGAATGACATGTTTATGGTGGCTCAGCTTGTCTCTTCATTCCACAACCTTTATTTATTCATTTAAGCAATATGGCAGAAGCAGGAGTGCAGCTTTATTGGCTGTGATCATCTGTGGCAAAGATGTAGTACAAATCTAGATACTAAAACCTAGTTGTTCTAGAATCTTGTGGTTGCATTTCCAACACAATTCCATTATTATATAGAAGTCCTGACTTCTGTCCTGGTAAACGATAACATTGATGGATTTTACAAAATGCAACTTAATGTACAGTACCAGTCAAAAGTTTGGACACCTTTAATTCAGTGGGTTTTCATTATTTATATAAAATATATAAATATATCAAATGTCCTGCATTGTAGATTAATACTAAAGTCATCCACACTATGCAGAAATACATATGGAATTATTTAGTAAACAAAAATGTGTTAAATAAACCAGAATAGGTTTTATATTTTAGATTCTTCAGTAGGCCCCTCTTGCGTAGTTGACAGCTTTGCACATCTTGGCATTTCCTCAGTCAGCTTTGAGGTAGTCACCTGGAACAGCTCAGTGACTTCAGTATTTATTTATAATGTAGGAAAAATATGTAATGTGTAAAATGGAATCAATGTAGAAATGTTATTGCTGAATTTATTGTATCCCACAGCCGTGCGTGTGAGTATGGGTGCTGATTGTACAGAGTACTCATCATAGTCTCCTGTTTTTCTTCACAGACTAATCCCAACTACAGCCAAGAGAGGAACCGCTGTGAATATCTCCACAACAAGCTGGCACATATAAAGAAACTCATAGCAGAATATGATCAGCAGCAACTTCAACATTGGCACTAATCATGTTGTGTTTTATCCCCTTTACCTTCTGGAAACAAAACAGTTAAAGAGAAACTCTGGATAATGTGGAGTTTTCTTTATTTCTGTTTTCTGGCTTGCTCTAAAACAACAATTACTCTAAGGAAAAATGCCCCCTGCCCCAGCCATCGCCCATAAAGAGAGAGGGCCTACAGTGCTAGGGCACTACAGGCAGTTACCGGTTTTGTTTTTCCCCCATTTTTGCAGGGGGCTGGGTGGGTGGTGTTTTACACTGCATATGGAGAAGTCTTCTGGGCATCAGTTCCTTCCCTAATAGCACATAGGTCTCCCAAAGAACAGAAGACCCTGGGATTTTTTTTCCTTGCTTTATAAAACTGGGGCAGGCAACACTGATAATGATTTCTCAAAGTTTCTTACTCTGTTTATTAAAAGAAATGAAGAGAAATATCATGTTTCCCTATATATTGAATGGAAGGTACTTATATTATTTATTCTTTTGTCTTCCTGGAGGTTTATACCAGATCTGTCGTACACTCCTCAGTATGAGCTCTAAATTTTTACCAAGCTAAAAAAACAAATCAGTATTTTATGCAAATGCTGCCTTTGGTTCCAGGTAGTACATAGTTTGCAGTTCATTAAGTTTATTCTCTGGCTTATGCAGGTACACTCCTGAATATGTCAAGCCAAGCCTACTTTACACTGTGTGTGATATTGTACCAGTCTCTTTCATACAATGGATGATGTTGATATGCCTACAGGTGGAACAGTGGTGTCTGTGTGTAAAGGCTTTTGACTGTATGCTGTTCATTTTCTTTCTGGCTTGGGTGACACCAAAGGTGGTCATTTTCCTTATTTAATTAGGAGCCTGGGCGTGTCTGAGTGATGGCCGGGTGCTACGACTGCAGCCGCCTGTCTCTGTGCCCGCCCTTCTGTTATGAAGTGACCTAGTACTATTAAATATGTGCAAAGCATTACACCAGCCTCGATGGACTTGGATTTCAAGTCATGTTTATCAGGTAAATTATATACAAGATCCCTGGAATAGGGCTGTATCCCTTTAAAGTATCAAGATTGTGCACACATGCTGAGATCCAGAGAGTACGCAGGAGTAAAAGCTGGACATGTGCTGTACTGTATTTTTATTTGCCCACCTTTTTTGGTAATATAAAGCTGTAGACCAACTGCAGTTTGGAAAAATATGTACAAAGCCCTCTTTTTTTTTTTCTTCCCCTTACGACCTTTACACTTGCCAGCATTTTAATATGACTGGTATAACCTATAATGCAGGATCAGTCTGAGTATTTGTCATCCCTAGTATTCACTTTTCAGTTGCATAATCAGCGTAGAGAACAGTCAGAACTCTTTATAAAGATGCCTGGAGAAAGTTAAAAATTGACTAGAAATAATTCGATCTTATCAATTTTCTGATATTGAGCTTTTTATGTTTAAATGTTAAAATTCTGCACTTTGCACAGCCTCTTGCTGTTACTCTTACTTGGGTTTCGCTGCAAGGAGACGTTTGTCTTTGTCCATCTTAGTGCATGCCTTTGTGAATGTGTTCAGGAAAAAAAAGACCAGAACATGTACTATAGTTTTATTACTGCTGTAGAAGGGTATTCGAATTCTAATAAAACCTGATGAGATGCACCTCTGCCAACATGTCCGACTGGAGAGCGGAACACACCCGCCACTGTTTCTCCATCTGTGTGAGGAGCAACTGTGCATTTTGTATTAAATTCAATTTCTTATGATTGCAGTATTGATTTGGCGTTTATTTGTTTGTGATGGACAGGTCACTTCCTGGTTCGGCGAAGAGACATTTATAGACCTTGTTAGAAGTCTTATCCCCTTTTCTAAATTAATCTACATAAACTAATAGAACCTTGTTTCAACAAACCACCAGGAAGTTTTTTTTTTTCTTCTCTTGGTTTAGTTTTAATTGGTGCTAAAGTTAATTGGAGCAAGCTGCAAACATTAACACTGTTACATCCTTGCAATATTGTTCTTCGATTGGTCTTAATTTCGATATTTATTTTATTTTGCCTTACTTCTGCCATCAACGAAATTAGTTTCAAATATGCCAAATGAGCTGATGTGCAGGGTAGCGTAAGATAAAAGATGCTCCTGTTTTAATCGAAAAGGGGAGGCTTTTGAAAAAGTTTTAATATTAATGCTAAAACCCAAAGCTTGCTTTTTTTTCTTTTTTTTTTTTTTTAATGTTCAGGACTGGGACTGAAATTTGTCATAGAATTTCAATAAAATTCTCAAACCATTTATATTTTGGGGTCATTTTAATGTTCCGTTAGAGCCATGTTTCTTCCTCCTGATCCTGATGCATCACTGCAGTTTTGATGTTTTCCCTCGTCCCTGTTTCACCTTGTTCCACTCCTCAGTGAGTGAAGAATCCTGAACAGGGGCCAGTCAGTGGTACTGCAGGACCAGAACTGAGAAACGCTGCTTAGAAATTTGTTTCTTCCTGCAGCCAGCATGGGTTGGATCAACCCAGATAAAGTTTTTCTCCACCTGCATGGTCAAAAGAAAAATAATTGAATTTGGGACAAGTGCAGCAATTTACAGCAGTGGCATTCACCAAAAATACTGCAAAAACAGGTCTCTCACACACCTCTGTAAGCATTTACATTTATGGCATTTGGAAATTAAAGAAAACGCATTGAATGAGAAGGTGTGTCCAAACTTTTGGCCTGTACTGTGTGTGTGTATATATATATATATATATATATATATGCAACAGTGGCAGCTTTGTGGTGCTGGGATTCAAACTCTTGACCTTCTGATCAGCAGTCCAACGTCTTAACCACTGAGCTACCCCTTGCCTGTGGTATGATGTATATTTATGTGCTAAACGGTTAATGCAATGTGTGAAAATTGTTCCATGTGATTTCATAGAGCTTTTTCCACTCTATGTTGGTCAGTTTCAGGAGAACACAAGTGTCAGTACAGTAACAGTAACACACACACATGCCTCAACTCCCAGTTGACCTCTCCACAACCTGGTTATAACTAATAGTCATCAAACCGATCTTCAAATTTTTGGTGATAACCAGTTTATAAAGCTGAAGGATCTAGTAACCCGTCCTGATGACTGCTGTATGCCATGAAATAAGGAAAAACATTCTACATCCTAGCTTACATTAAGGACATTTCTTTGTCCCAGGATCTGTTTACATAATTGTTGACAAAAGTAAACAAAATGTCTTGGGAAATCTTGAATTTCAGTTTATGTGGCGTTTGGACAAGACGAGAATCGTTCCGAGTTCTGTTCAGAATCACGAAATTCCCCCAGGGATCTGCCAAGCTCGGGCCCTTACACACTTCATCTTTCATTTTCGGCCAGTCCTGCTCTATGAAAGCATCTGTTAATTGTTTACTGTATTCAGTTGAGAAGGTTTCTGCCTAATCCAGTGGTGGTCAGTCCAGTTATCCTCAAAGGGCTGGTCTGGTCTATACGGCTCGTGGGGATAAATGTTCTAATCAAGCCCCCAAATTTACATTTTAAGGCATTTGGCAGACACCCTTATCCAGAGTGACTTATATTAATCTCATTTATACAACTGAGCAGTTGAGGGTTAAGGACCTTGCTCAGGGGCCCAACAGAGGCAGATTGATGGTGGTGGGGCTTGAACCCCCAACCTTCAAGTCACTAACCCAACACCTTAACCATTGAGCCACCTCTGCTCCAAATGTCCTTGTGGACTGTAATTGAATGAAAAAATCTGAAAAAAACCCAAGCCAGTCGCTGTTGGACCACTAGGGTGCAAAATCGAGCAGATAACTCGGATACTGACAAAATGTGCCCATGATGTAATTCTTCATTAGTGAGTTAGAAATTTCATGTATAATCTCATAGATTCAGTATCAGGCTTTTATGTGACAAAATGTGGTCATTTTTAAGGGAGTGAAAACGGTATATAGTAATTAAATATAGTATATTGTTTTTTATTAATCCTAGGCTGTTTTGTATGTGTGTTTATTCCATGCATTCAGAATTCATTTTTGTGAATATGGTAAACGCTAAGTGAGCACATTTAAGAGGAGTACTTTGTGTAGTACTGGGGTACTGAACTTATTTTATGATTTGTCCTACATGAAATATGAAATTAATAATGTGGCCAGGTCATTAAAATGAGTTTTACACCCCTGCTTTACCCAGTTCTTAGATCTGCTGTCAGAACAAACGGCACTTTTGCGACATTTAAAATAGTTTTACAATTCCTTGAAAATTTATGGACTTCTTAGACATTGCCAAATTATTATTTCCTTGGCTGTGTCTTAGTTCATAAACAGAATTTCTGCAGAGAAAATATATTGTATTATTGCAAAAGTATTATCATTACAAAATGATTAATATCATTACAAAATGATTTTATATTTGTAGTTGTAGTCCTAGTCTGTAGTTCCCTCCCAGGCCACCAGATACTGCATGGAGCACTGTCACTTTCTTGAATCCATGATCTCCTTGACGGTGTAGATGTTGCTCTCTGTCCCAAGTGGTCCACCCGCCCTCCTGGTCCAGGGCTTGCTTGAGGGTGCTCACATGGAAAGTGGAGTGGTATCTGGTGCCTGTAAGACACTTTGTTCATGCATTTGGTAATAGGAAAGGGGCCAGTGTACCTGGGGCTGAGTTTCTTGTGGCCCATGGGGTTGCTGAAGACCTTGATTGACACCCAAACTCGGTCTGCTGGTTAGTAGGTTGGTGTGACTCCTCGCCTCTTGTCCTTGGCCTTCTTCATTTGGGCTATGGCTCATGATAGGTGCTGTCTGAGGGCCCAGACCTTTTCACTCCTGCAGAACCATGAGTCAATTTCCCAGGGAGGTGTGAAAAACTTGAAAACTTGTGGAAAAAGTAGGCCACCAGATGGAGGCTGGCCCTTGGCTGGAGGCGTTAACCTCAACTGTTAACAGGAGCTTGGGGTCAGGCTGATGCAGGATAAAGGCCGAGACAAAGGCCTTCTTGAGGTGTTGGAAGGCCTGGTTGGCGTCCTGGTTCCACTTGAGGGTCTTCGGCTCCTTTGGGGGCAGTCATGGTTTTGTGGTTAGGGTGTCTGCCCCGTGATCAGAAGGTCCCAGGTTCAATTCCCATGACTGACAGGACTTGGCTGAAGTGCCCCGCATTGGCTTCCCAGGCACTGTGGCTAGGGCTGCCCACTGCTTCAGGCATGTATGTTCACTGTACCCTAGTGTGTCCCCATGGATGGGTTAAAGGCAGAGGTTCAATTTCACAATGTGCAAGCACAGTGACAAAATAAGGAAATTAATCTTTAAGAGGTCGGTGAGGGGGCCTGCTTGGAGGCTGAAGTTGCATATGAACCTACTATGAAAATTTGTCCAGTAAACTCCGTAACTCCCTCAGTTTTTGTCCAGTTTTGTCCAATTTGTCCAGTAAACTCTGTAACTCCCTCAGTGTGTTGGGGAGCTTCTCGTGGTTGATGGCCTCAACCTTCTGGAGATTCATGGCGTCCCCTTTAGCCCAATGTGGTAACCCAGGAATTTGACCTGGAATTGAATTTAATTGAATTTATTTTATTTCTAAAGCGCTTTTAACAAAGGACATTGCCTCAAAGCAGCTTTAAAATTGGCATTTTTCTTGCTTGATGTACAGCTGGTGTTGGAGCAGCCAAGATAGGACTTGGCGCACATTGGATACCAGATCTGGGGAAAAAATATATATATCATCAATGTAAGCTAGCAGTAGAGTGTGATTCTTTCACTTTTGAGGTAAGCAGACAAAGCTACAGCTTTACTTCTGGATGACATGCAAAAAAAACATTGGTTAAAGAAAGTAGATTTGTAGATGAGTAGATTTCAGAACTATAAATAATAATGTCAAAGGCTGCCACACACATATGTAACACAGTAACCCTTAAGCACTGCAGTATCATCATGGTAAACCACAGCAAATGTTCCCGAAAGTGTTTTGTCTTCCTTCATATGGGTGTATTTCCTGGCAACCTGAACAAATGCAGTAAATGTGGCTGGCTGAACGTCACCATGTTTTCAAGAAGAACAAGCATGTGAGTGAGGTACTTCAGTCATGATGTAAGCAGAAAATGAGTAATCATTCTCTCCAGTGGACTAAGAGGTGCAGCAGACATGTGCAGTGTGGGTGGAGGGCTGTTAAGTACAAAAGCTTTTGACCACCATTTGCATCCTGCTCATTGTACCACACAACTATGGATTCACAGCAGGATTTTCCCCTTAATAGATGCAGAGGAGAGAATATGGAGGATCAATTATTGGAGCCCTGGCAAACATGGAATCACCACATTTAGAAGACGTTCACTCAGCTTTGTAGCAAATAAAAAATATGATATAAAATTTTGTTTAATAGCTGAACAATCTCGCTTCATGAGATATATCTCAAACAACTTAAACAATTGTAATTAATTATAGTTTTTCCCAGATCAAGTAGAGGAAAAAAAATATAGAATCACTCGGTGTCAAGGAATCACCATGTAATTTGTGTTTCTCAAACAAACAAAAATGCAAAATATTAAAGCATAAGTTATTTTAGCCTCTACCACTACCACTATAACATTAATTCTCATGTTTTTGGGACAGGCTGTAAAGCCTAACCCTGTTGCTCCTTTAATCACAGATAACAGATATCAAGAATAGGAAAGGTTTCAGTTTTATCTAAAACCACTGTGTGTGATTCTGAGGGAGCTTTGAATGATTATAAGCTTTTTAGAAGGGATAGAAATTCAAGAAGATATGGTGTTTCTATCTACGTAAGAGCTTGTTCAACTTTTACTATTCTTAATCTTGTCACAGTTGGATTTTTGGCTTTGGAGTTGAAATATCTAAGCCCCTTATAAACACTCAACCTAAGCTGGATGTGTGTTCTACTTCTGATTAATTAAAAGATGTCTGCTGCAATTAAATCTCTCTCTCTCTCTGACCCAACTAGAATAAATTAAAAGGACCCTGCTGCAGTATGTCATTCTTTTTTATATAATCTTAAATAATAGAAATGATAAATTGTTAACTCAGTAGTATTTGAGCACGGTTTTAATGATCATACTGAAATTTAAAATTCTGTGAATTATCTGCGCCATTTCCTTTGATGTGGCTAACCCATTCTACCTATAAAGTTTATAAAATCATTTGGTGAGGAAAAACTTCCTGATGATGATCCCTGCTTTCTAAAGCTTGTTGCTCCAGTTGTAGCCAGGTACATAACTGGTACAGATCCTAAGGTCTGGAGTCACATGATGCATCTGACTCAACAATTACATCTCTAAATGATCGTGTCTAGCAAAAGAAATCTGCTTAGATTATTCCTTTTCGAGCATTTATCAGTCTGGTTTTAGGGAAAAGCACACCACTGTTACAGCTCACACACTTCTTTTAAATAATCTTATTTCAGCACTGCGCTGCTCTTTTTATTGATGTTTCACATGAAACCAACATAGTTGAGCATTCAGAGTTTTTAAAAAGTCTTCTTAGCTTTTCTGGATTTGATCACATCACTTATAATAGTTTCAGAGTCACCTCTTGGACCGACAGCGGTGTGTGACTATTCCTAAACCTGATGTAGTACAAATGTCAAAAGGTGTTCCTCAAGGCTCAGCCTTGGAGCCTATTCTCTTCTCATTTTATGTATATGATGTTGTTTCTTCTGTACTTTGGTCTAATGTACATCTGTGTGCTGATGATACAGTCCTGTACTGTTCTGCAAATTCTGTTCCTTATGCTCTTCAGCACTGTGCAGATGATTTGCACATTGTACTCAACAACCATAAACTGCCATAAACTAAATTATTCTTATTTACCAGAGCCAAATACACTGATTATGAAAATCTCATAATCTCTACCAACAGTGATACAAACACTGAAAGAGTCACAGAATATTTACCATTTCATGAAAAATATTAGCTCATTTTGAACTAGATGGCAGCAACGCATCTCAAAAAAGTTGGGACGGGACAACAAAAGGCTGGAAAAATAAGTGGTCCTAATAAAATAAACAGCTGCAGGAGCATTTTGCAGCTAAACAGGCATGATTCTGTACAGGAAATCACTGCATGGGCTCAGGAACACTTCCAGAAATCATTGTGGGTGAACACAGTTCACCCTGCAATCCACAAACGTAAGTTTAAGCTATATCATGCAATATCATGCATGTCAATATGCTCCAGTAACACTGTCGTCTTCTCTGGGCCAAAGCTCATTTAAAATGGACTGAGGCAAAATGGAAAACTGTTCTGT
>JANCOA010000004.1:17136173-17148400 GCA_024363135.1 Leptodoras oyakawai | reverse complement strand
TAATATTTAAATTGGTTTGATGTTCCGAAATATTTAAGTGTGACAAACATGCAAAAAAATCAGGAAACCAGGGAGGGGGCAAATACTTTTTCACACCACTGTATATTCAAAAAACAGCCCTCTAAGGGGCTATAATTCCTGTTGGCTTCCAAACTGCATGCTGTAAATGAGGCAGATGTAAGAGAGATGTTGGACCTGACAAGCTGTATAAAGAACTGACACAAACAGATCAAGGCAAACAAGTTTTTTTTTTATTAGAAACACTTCATTAAGCAACAGAACCAGCACCAACAATAGCAACTAGAACATTGGTGAAGACTTATTGCACCATCATCCTATACTGTTCTATGTGTAGAGTGGAAGTTTGGTCATTCAGTATGACAGCAAAGCGACAGAGTTACTCTTTTTTTACATATACCTCTGATCATCTTTATAACTTAGTGTGAAGAGAAAATACAGGTACAGAGTGCACACAACGTGGCTAGAGAAAGCTGACATTAGAAAAGGGGAGAAATCCTCATGATCTAGAAAGAATGCAAGAAAAGAGCACATTACCCACCAAGAAGATGGATAAGGTTTATAAATCTTTCCCTTGATATTTAAGTCAAACCAGTAAGGCGTCTTCCTGAGACTACAGCTCTAACACGGATCCTTACAGTTTCGCGTTGCCTCCAAATTCTAATCTTGCATGTACCTGAGTAAATATATACTACCCTATTCTATGGTCATGTTAATAAGAATTACACGAGCACTTCCACACATGAAGCTTTAGAGAAGTTCAATTTCCTTTTCACCCTCGAAGCTGCAAATGAACAAGATCGAACATCACAGAAAGCACAATGAGCAAAACCTTGTATTAAACTTGTCTGTACTTAGAAATGTATAGCTGCACTTTCCTTGTTTAAAGTGTATGAGAGCACCATTATTCACTGGTCTAAACTCTATTCAATCAATCAGGAGATTAAATCGTAATCGAAGCACTATCGAGAAACACAAACCGGCAACTGGTACAGCTAACTCTTAATGACTACGGAATATAGAGACAGTGCTGGTAACATCCTAAAATATTCTCTGGCCGATGTACACAAATGTCCTCCCTTCACTGAGAACACATCATCATCATCATGCACTTTTAACATACAACAGGCTGTAGTTTAGGCCAGAACACCAGCATAGCACCGAACCAGTTAGCGCTGATTTCTCCAGCCCCTTTTCAATATGTACGCCAGAAAGAAACGTTCTTAAGTCTTTCTCACTCCTGACTACAGGCTCACCCTCTGGAATGTTAAGCAAGCTCTTAAAGCATCCTGGGAGAGGCGTTTCTTTTCTCATGGACTAAATAGAAACCAATTCACAAAATAAAGCTGTATCTGAGTGATCTTATGACACCGGGAAGGGTGTCTGCACACTTAATGAAAGAAGGGCTGGGCGATACGATGAGATCAGAGCAATATCATGATACTACCGTGTGGCGCAGTACAGCACACTATTCTTAACGTCTCTAATCAATCTGCTAATTAATTGGGGTTTAATTACAAACGGACTGAAAGCTGCTGATTTTTGAAGAATAAAACCTTTTTGTTTTGATATTTTTTTAAATAAATATCAGTGGCGGCTGGCCTATGGGGGAGGAGGGGGGGAGGTGACAAAGCAAGAAAGATTACTTATATATATATATATACACACACACACACACACACACACACACACTGCAAACTAATAAAGAAACTATTCTACCAATGCGTCCGGTAGACCTGGTTGCATTTATTATATATTTATTTGTTTCAGTTTTGTATAGATACATACACTGTGCAGGGTGACGACCAAACGAGCGCCTACGCAGCGCCTTATACTTTTAGCAAGCAGGTTCCCCCGAGGCTGCTCTCTTATTGGTCGTTAGCGCCCTGGACACGGCCACTTTAGTTAGAAGCAGCACAGTATTGTTTTCATTTTATTGACCTCATATGATTGGATTATTGACGACTCGTTAGTCAGTTAGTAAGTTTCCCGTACTGTACCGTACGTTTTTATAGATAATAAACCCACATTAAACTCAAATGCACTTAGTTACATTATCAGATGCTTTAGCAGATAAATTTTCAATTTTTCAGCTAAGCAGCAGTTAGATGTGATTTATTTAACATTCGGCTATTTAACATTCAAGCGCTCATTACTGAGGGCCCCTCCTGAAAATATTTTAGCATCAGCCGCCACTGCTAAATATACAATTGATATAAATAGAAATAAATGACAGCATTTCATTTTGTTGGAAGTTTCATTGTAACCCTGTACAGTATTTGGACAGGTTCCCCAGGTTCACAATGCCCTCTCAGTTCCATGATAAAACAGGTTAGTGAGGAAAACTAATGTTCTCGCTGTCTGAAAAGTGCATTTAAAAAAAACAGAACTCCTTTGGAACAAAAGATGAAAACTCTTTGGCAGTAATTCAGAAGACATTTTGCCAAGAGGAATGGGCTGCAAATAAACAAATGACTTTAGGCTCTGACAACAATGAACACTTATGATGGTCATTTATGGTGTCCAAATACTATTTTTGCCTGATCGCTCTAAACATCTTTACACAAATGAATACATACTTTTTTTTTGCTTATATTTTTAGGTATAAAGATAACACACTGTGTGTAAAATATTTACACACACACACACAGGAAGTATATTAAATAAAAACAGTCTGAATGCTCATCTCCTGGCTGTACATCGTAATACACACAGATCGCAGAAATGCTTTTGAGAATCATGATATATATATTTTGTCACATCGACCACTCCTACCCTAAAGTGTGCTTAAGAAAGATGATTTTCACCCTGCGGAAATGCTCTCAACACTAAGTAGGCTGGACAGAAGGCTTTGGCTGTGAGAGGGCCAAACGCCAGCACCAGTGGAGACAAAGCTCCACTTTAAAGTCTAGAGTAGATCAAGTAAGAATTCAGTTACAAACGCTTCGCGTCAATGGAGCGTCTGATTGCTTTCCACTTGGCGCTACATAATGTGAGGTCCCTGTCAGCTGAAGCACCCCGAATATCTCTGTCTTATTTCATGATCTTGATATAAATAGGCACAGTCCAGAGTTAGATTGTAGCACCCTTCTTTAAGTCATGTACACACAAGTTGCACTAATTTAACACAAAATGAACAAAATCACAACAGAAATGATAAATATTAGAAATTATATACAATTACACATTGAGAGTTAATTCCATTCACAGTACAAAAACATCTATAAAATGCGGCAGTTGCACAGTAGATTTTTTTGTTGTTGCCATGTTACATTTTGCCAGTGTTTGAAGTATTTAAAAAAAAATAAATCATGCTCGTCTGTGTGCGCGCGCGTTTGTGTGTGTGTGTGTGTGTGTGTGTGTGCGCGCGCACTGTTTTCTTACTTGCAGAGAGCACCACAACATGGTGTGCATCATTCAAAAGCAGATACTAGCACCTTTCTGAGCAAAAGTGTTTTCAGCACCATGGACCTTTATTTGTCTTAAACAAATCACCTGAATTGATTAAATCATGAGCTCCAGCCTCATTTTTCTTAAATTAGTTATAACACATTCGGCATGTTTGCCAAATTTGATTTGATGTGTTCACACACACAGGTCCTTGGTAAATATGCCTAATTTGTGCTTTAGCCACCGTGTGTTAATGAGTTAAGAGAATTTTTATATAAAAAAAAACAAAAAAACAAACAAGCAAACAAAAAAACAAAAAATAATTGAGTTTACTCCATTATCAGGCCAGTTGTTTGTAGTGAATAGTCCAGTGTAAATGTAAAGGTATGTGTATATATTCCGTGCGTGTACAGAATTCAGAATTTGAATTCATGATGCCACTACAGAAGTGTAAATTTTGTCATCACATTTCCATGTTCAAGTCTGTATTCCCACATTTACCTCTACAGAAGGTGCCATAATATTCAATATTCAGGCTCCACAGTGCCGAGCTTCAGCATCAAGTGAGCATTTCGTAACTCTGATTATCGCTCAGCTGGTGCCTTGCTTTACTGGACTTCATTTTAAAAAAGTAATAAAAAATTATACAGATCCTAAATTTTGCACAAAAATCATCACTGATGTTAAAAATTTTCCATCCACTAAGGCATTGTTTAAATACGCAGTTGAATGGAATGAATGATGGCATGTTCACTTTTGTCAGTGCTTCCCTATTACAACATTAATTAGACAAGAACACAAGGTTATGAGTGGTCCTGACCTGTTTGTGTGTACACGCATGTGTTTCTGCAAATGTATTCAGATGCACTGGTGTCAGGTTCTGACACCTACGGGTGGCTTTAGCTAACATTGGAGCACCAGTGAGGAAGAGCCCGTTGGTCTACACCTGTCCATTGCATAGGTTGCATTGGGTTGAGGTAGATTGCTTCAGTTACCTGTAATGATAAATGGCACATGAGAAGGCAAACACTAAATTAACAGGCCATTTAACACATGCATACACAAGAACATGCAAATATCTGATGGGCAGCTTGAACACACAAAAGCAAAGCACATACCTTGTTCAGACTGAGACACAAGCTTGGCAGGTACCATACAGCAGCTCCTAATTATAAATTATCCTAAATCCAACAACCCCGCCACCCCTCCCCAGTTCTGCTCATGGCACTGCTATCTGGGCCGAGCAGTGTATGGCACCTGCATACCCAGAGTCCTCCAGGAGCTCACCAACCCACTGTTGCTGCCTCCACCGCTGCTGCTGCTAGAAGGCAGGTAGGGCAGTGTAAAAGGCCGCGACAAAGAGGCAGCAGGAGTGGTTGTGATACAAGTGACAGGAGCAGGAGAGGGGGATGAAGAGGAGGCAGGGGGCACATGTAGCGTTTGGAGAGAAACGGATTGCTTCCTCTCGGAGCATGGTGGGGAAGGCTGGAGAGGAGCAGAGGAGGAGGAAGTGTTGAGAAGGGGAGGAGGGGGAGGTAGTGAAAGCGTGGGAGGGGAAGGAGCGTGCAGGACAGTCTGCGTGCGGCCATATTGGGCCAGGAACAAGGCCCCAGCTTTGGAGTCCAGATTCCTCTGCTGCGAGGAAGAGTGGCTGTGCTGGGAACTGGGGGGCGCAGACTGTTGAGAGGACACTGAAGGCGTCATGTGGTGAAAAATCCCTGTGGCAAAGTGTCAAGAGAAATAGAGGGAGAGAAAGATGGAAGCAGAGGGGCAGGGAGAGGGTGAGGGAGAGAGAGAGTGGCACAGAAAGAGAGAGAGTGACAGAGAGAGAGAGAGAGAGAGAGAGAGAGAGAGAGAGAGAGAGAGAGAGAGAGAGTGACAGAGAGAGAGAAGGAGATTGGATGGACAAAAGATGGGATGGGGGAGTGGGTTGGGGTCAGAGACAGGTAATCAGCCAGGTTGTGCATAAGCAGCAAGCAAGTTAAAACACGCTTAAAGCATTGAGGCATAACACTGCTGACCCAACCCTGACTCTAACATGGAGCCTCAGTCTACACCAAGTTTCCACTGGACCTGAAGGGCCTGGATTCAAAAAGACTTGCACATGCCTTCAAATGCAATAAGTTAAATAGCTGGGCTGTCAGAGGAATGTCTCAAACCAACAACAAGCCATGCAGACATGACAAACACCCAAAGAAAAATGAAGGTCATTGAAAGTCCAGAACTTGCATAAGGGAAGATTTCCAAAAGTCTTACAGAACTACGTAAATAACTTTCGATTACGTGGAATTTCTGAAACCTAAGGCTGTTATATTTAACACATCTGCTGTGATTTCTGCTTATGCTTTTCTGAGGGTGTGTCATTTAAAAACAATGAGCTAATGGTTCAACAGCACAGAAAGCAAGGGGGCGAGAAGGCAGAACGGACAGTGCTGCTTGCCTTTCACTTACCTCACAGCCTTCATAGGCCTGCAAACTAACAAGGCAGATTACACTGCCTGGAGGAAAAAGAAACACAAAGAACAACTCACCTCCTGCGGCACCCCCTGCCAATCCAGCACTAGAAAAGCTGCCAAGGACAGAGTGACCATTAACCAATCGTGGAGGTCCACTGGTGGCCGGGTTAGGAGTCTGCGCTCCAAACAAGGACTGCAAAACTGAGGTTCCACCCAGAGGGAAATACTGTCCCACAGAGGAGGCAGAGGAAACTGCAGTGGCTCTGCCTGCTTTGCCACACAGTAGGCCTCCATCGGCTGCAGCAGAGATGAAGAGGTTCTGGGTGGTCAGACTACTGATGGCCTTTAGCTCCCACTCCCGTGCCTTTTGCTTAGGAAAGGATTCCCGTGGTTTGTCCAGACCTGGGAAGGGTTTAGGGTTCCCATAATGCTCATTGCGCTCCCGGTCTGTTCTCTTTTGTTGTTTTTGCTCAGAGTCAGAATCTGGGCCGCAAGACATGCCACCACAAAAAGGGGAGCTGCTCTGGCGGAGGTCTGGAGGAGTGGGCTTTGGGTCAGAGATGGGTGAGAAGGTGGACTTCCACTTGCTGGAAGACGACGAGACATCGCTGCTTACACTACTGGCCCCCGATTTACGGCCTTGTGAACCTGAAAAGGGGGAGGGAGAGAGAGAGAGAGAGAGAGAGAGAGAAGCCAGGATGACGTCATGAACATGAAAGAAAATCCATTTCAATCTATATGTATGAAGTGTTACTATTTATTTAAACCGTTAAACTGTTTTACTTCATTTAAACTGTTTACTTCAGTATTTATGCAAAAAATAACATGACCAGAATGTTGCATAATCATCACATGTAATATTATGGTGCATCACAGGCATGTTCTTACCCCTCTCACCATCTCGGCTCTCCAGAGAAATTGTTGCAATTTTCCTTTCAATTCTAAATGAGGGAAAAAATGGTCAGGACAGAAGAACTCATTTAGAGACAGTTTTAAAAAACACATTACTCAGAATATTGGTTAATCTCACCGTAAGGAGCTACTGTCTGCTGGATATCCGGTTTCCTCATCCTCTGAGCTAGGGGTGGATAAGTCACGGCTGGAGCCATTAATCTCCAGAGGGCGTTCTCTCTTTAGTACTGGTGGCTGGTCCAGGTCCGTCTCACATGGGCTGCCACCTGTCTGCTCAGGAGAGGATATGGCCGAGATCTCCAGAGGCTGATTAATGTTGTTCACCTAAAAGTCAATGCATTTAAAGTAAGCTTAAAGAATCTTTACACAATTAAAAAAATGATGCGATTTATATTTGCAAAGTGAAAAGTCAAAATATAGTGACTGTTGTCGCTATTCTTACCCTAGTCTTTTGTCTACTCACCATGGTGTTTATATTAAGTGGGGAACCTGAGGAGTAGTTGATCCCAGGGAACGATCGTTTCTTTGGTGAACCACTTGCTGGAACGAGGCTAGAGGAGCTGCGTTTTCGGCGGCCTCTCTTGCGTCCCTCTGAGCCGTGAGAGCCTGGCGAGTGATGGTGGTGGTGGTGGTGGTGGTGATGGTGGTGACTGCCATGGTGCCTTCCCTGCTTAACTGATCCATGATGTGTGCGTGAACCTCCAGCAGAGGAGGAGGAGGATGACGAAGAGGAGGAGGAAGAGAAGAACATGTGGCGGCGAGCTTCACTGTCTAGAGCCTCGGGATCTGATTCAAGGCCGTGATGCTGGTGGCCCTCATCAGGAAGACGGGGCTGTCTGTCTGCATACTGCAGCACTCCTCCAGTGCTGAGCAGAGGGCTAGAGCCAGACCCACGTGACTGAAGACCCAGGAGGGGGTTGCTGTGGGGTGGAGGAGACATGGAGTTGCAATCTTGATCACACACAGCAGAGTGGGAGCCGTTCACCAAGCCTGAAACACAGAGGCACCATAAGACAACACACAGCAGCTATTTCAGTAATAAAGACCTGCATTAGGAACAAGAGCACATACCCGAGTTAGGTGTCAGAGGTTGCTTGCTGTTGCTGCTTTGCCCTGTTGACTGCTCCCTACTGGACATAGGACTGGGAGTATTCCTCTGCAACAACATAACATGTACAATTTACACACACACTCATTAAGCTGCAAGGGGTTTGACAATCTGCTTTATGCAAACTCCTTTAAACGGAATTTGAGGTGTCAAGTCAAATAAAGAGATTAACACTAATTTGGCATCTATTAAACTGAATTCACCTTTATTTGTTTAGTGCTTTTAACAATGGACATTGTCACAAACCAGCTTTACAAAAATACAGAAATTCCAGAGATAAGTTTTAAATTTATCCCTAATAATGAAGAAATCCTCCTCAACCTCCTCACACCTGCATTTTATTTCCCACAAGGATCAGTACTGACATACCAAGGCTTTTTAAAACAAAACAAATATAAATTATGTATAGGGTGCTAAGCAGAGTTACCAAACACAGAAGGAATATTTCCTGTTTTAGGTCAGACGAAGGATCACCACTGAACAGCTCTTTTTGCATGTGAGCGTATCCGATATGACTTTACTAGCCCCTTTTGCATGTAACATTATGGCTGTATGAATTATCGCTCTAAAACATGCCAATAAAATGGGAGCCGAGCTAAACGATGTATGAATCCGAGATGATCTGTGTAAGTGTTTTGAACTAATGTTATCTAACACTACCCAGAAGACCCGCCTCCTTCTGCAGCCTGTGTAAATTAACATGGAATAAAATCTATGTATATTAGACTAATGTATATTTAACACACACACAGAGACAGACACGCACGCACACACACAGAGACAGACACACACAGAGACAGACACACACAGAGACAGACACACACCAGTCTCTCTGCACGATTAGGCAGCACCACGCTGGCCAGTGGGATGCTGACAGGAAGTTTGCTGGGGTGTACGGTGCTCAGAGGGATGCTGACTGGGAGACTGGTTATACTGTCACCTGCTCCAGCTGGGCTCTTTTCCTTATTCACCTGAAAAGTCAGTAACAGCATTTGAGTATAAATTGTTGATGTTTTTTTTATTTTATTTCATTAAAAATTTCACACACACACACACACACACACACACACACACACTATTTCACTTGTCAAAATGTAACTTTCAAAAAACAGTTCACTTTCCCTTTAGTCCTTTCACAAATAAAACAGTCCTTGCACAAAAAAGGAAGTAGGCTCATACATATGGGGTTTTACTGTAACCACCAGGCACATATGGGGTGAAAGAAAGCAAAAAGCAGCTTTAGTCACTTTCTAATTATCAAAATTAGAAGTTATTTGTAACATGCTGCATTTTACAATTGTAACAATTTTTGGCTTGCATCCTTAACAAATATGATACCCATTTATTTTCCAAAACACACTGCTAGAAAAAAATCTATCTACCATTACAGAATGTGAGAGCATCACATCAGTGCACCATGCAAGACACGAGAGGAGAAGCAATAAGGCTTCCAGAGTGTCAGATAAAATCACAGTTCAAGACACATATGCAACACATTGTAGATTTACATGTCAATTGGCTCATCTGCTGTTTTAATTGAAGGAAGCCTGCTCTTTGCATATATATTTGTGAGTGATAACTCGTAGCAGTATACTCGGATATTAAAATGCATAAAGGGTAGCTCAGCGAAAATCACTGATTCTTGAATTGAGGCCTCGTTCACACCTGGCATTAAACTTTGAGTGATCAGATCACAGACAGACAGACGTTCACACCTGGCATTACGAACCAGCGGGGGCTGTTTTTAAACATTTTAATTGTGTGGTCTTTAATTGTGTGGAAACTTATAACTGAATGCAAGATTAGACAACAAATGAAGCTAGGAAATGCGGTGACTTTCATCTCTCATGATACAGCATCACCTTCATCCATTAGCCTAGCAGCAGAGAGCTCTTCAGTTCAGCATGATTTTCAAACAGTCTTGCAAAGATCATGTACGGTATTCGTTTGGGCCATTGCTGCTGTTGGGGATGTACTGAGATGCGTTAGTGTCACAGGTGTACCAGACCACCTCTGAATGCAGATAGAGCAATCAGTTCATAAAGCATCACTGAGGCACATATGACCCTGTTTACACTTGTACTTAGTGATGTTCACTTACCCAGGATGCATTTAAATGCCAAGTGTTAAGAGTGTTCTTCACAGAATCTCAAGCAATCACCCGAGTTCACCATATAGTACAATGCCTTCTATGGCAGACGTGAGGTCTACACCAGTGTCTGGGAGGATTTAATACCACACACACACCTGGTAACGACGGAAATCTCACAGTGCAGGTAGAAGTGGGATTTAAAAAAAAATGTCACTTGTCCCACTGTGCAGCTGAGGATAGAACTGGATTCATCCATCAGCTCTCTAATCAACAGTCACCAGTGTGTGTATTACTCAAGCAGTCTATGCAATCGCTAATGCTTGCTCTCTCCCTCACACACACACACACACACACACACACACACACACTTACTCTCTCTGTGCTCTTGAAAGTGTTTGTTAGTTGATTTTCAGCTGTACTTGGGGAGGAGCAGCCCTGTTTCAAGGTTGGAGAGGATACAACACCACCATCACCCCTAAAAAGGCAGAACAGGACATTAAACCTGATCATTAACACACAACTCCAACAGTTACAAGAGAATTAATCTGACCTGTGGATGGTGCTGAGCGCCCGGGCCTGGCCTATAGAGGAGTCCTGGTTGAGGTGCCTGCGCAGGGCAATCTTAGCTGGAGAAAAGCGTGTGTAGTCAGGCAGGGGCTGCCCTAGAGGCCTGTTCCGAGGCTCTGGAGTGGGGGGCACAATATCATGTTCAGGGGAAATTGGCAGATAGTGGGAGAGTAGCTCATTCTTGCCATTGAAGCTGCTGATGCTGCCTCTTGGCTCATAGCTAGGAGATGCTGTGCCGTTGATAGACAGCTCAGGACTTAGGCCATTTGGTTCAGCCAGTTTTGGGGTATTGGAATCTAGTGGGGGGCGGGGCTCCAGACTTGGGATGCTCTTGCGGTATGGAGAGTCTTTACATGGGCTGTAGGAGGACTTGAGCTGTAATAGCTCCTGCTGTCTTTGGCTTTTCTCCAGTTCCACAATGCTAATCTGTCAAGGAAAAAGTTATGCAATGAAAGAAAAAAAAAATGGCATAGCTGAGTGTTGTGGATTCCTATTTTAATTCACTCCGTTATAGAATCTATAAGCAAATGTGGGTACCTGAAGTTCTAGGCAGTGGCGCTGTTTCTCAGATATCTGTCTACGCAGGGCAGCCTTTTCCTTTAACAAAGTCTCGAGACACAGAGAGCCCCAGTCCAGTTTCAGTTCCTCACAGCGAGCCTTTAGCTGCATGGGAATGAATGAGACAGCTTTTGCTCTTAAACAGCTTTGAAAACAACAAGTAGCCAGAACAGAAGGCTAGAAGACTACATAAAGAGTTGATTTATTCATTATACAAAGATGGCAGACGAAAAATCGCTTCTGATAAATGTCACTGGGGCTCACCAGCAGCAGGCTCTGGTCTTTAAGCTCAGCCATGTCTCTCTCCAGCTGCTTGGTCTGCTCTTTCAGTTGCATATTATGGGCCATGATCTCTTTCTGAGCCTGCACCAGGTCCTCTACCGTCACTGCCTTTACTCCCAGCTGCAAGACAAGTGGAAGAGCAACAGTAAAACTACAGCATGAAGACCGATGGGCTCTATTGTCAGCAGAGTTAACAGTGACTTGGTTTGTTTGCATTTTAGGTGTTCATTTTTCTGTTTATATCACATCTTTCACTTACTCTTACCTCCTCTAGTTTGGCCTGAAAAAGATCCCTGATCCTCTCCTTGTGAGCATGACAGGCATCCATCAGCCGCTGGGCTTGACCCGACAATTCAGTGTGTCTGAGCTGAGACGTACGATAAATGCAGATAAAAGACAACAGGTAACACATTAATGCCAACATATCAACGCCAACAGATCAAAATATTCAGTATAAAATAAAATCCCCATATCTATAAATATAATCTGACAAAGTGAAGTATTGTACCCTCTCTTGCTCCAAAGCTTGCTGCAGGTTCGTCTGGTACTGTGGTGACTTCATATATGCCAAGAACTGCATGTACTGGACTTTAATGTTATCTGTGATAGAAAAGATCAATAACTTTTTCAGTAGCTGATGTACCACTGAAACAAGGATGTTACACACAAGAAAAACAATAACTTGTGGCTAGTTTATTAGAGATACCCTAATCATACTGACATCAGCTGTACATAATCTTTTATTCAGACCTACAAAAAAACAGAACTATCAATGCAGTATTTTGGCAGTACCGTATCACCACCACATCAAGCCCCATGATTTTATTTCAGTTCTTTGCATATA
>JANCOA010000004.1:17026502-17036626 GCA_024363135.1 Leptodoras oyakawai | reverse complement strand
CCTCGCGCGCCCCCGCCCACCCGAAGGCTCCAAAGTGTCCTGGTTTTCGCAAATGAAAATATGGTCACCCTATATTAGTACCGAAAATGTGTGTTAACATTTTGAAATCTTTCTTGGAATCATGTGCTATTTTAGTCTTTTTTCACCATCCTGACATTGCACCAACATAGTCCAGCAATAAAAATGCCCCATTTCAACTCCTCCTGCTAAAAAAAAACTGCTGGTATGTCTCAAATCCTATACTTATGTATTCTTCCAGACAGTTGAGTACTGACACTAACGGTTCCACTGTTTTCCTAAAAACAGTTTTTAAAACCTCTCATATCATCCTCAAACCTACTGTAAGGTCTGTTGAGAACCAACCTTCTGGATTTTCTAGATTAGTAAATACTTCTGAATGTAAGTTTTGAGTTTTCAATTTGTTCATTACAACAATAATGAGACAGGAGAGACAGAGCTCGTCAATTATGTTTAACGGCAGTGTGCATGAAATTGCTAAACACTTTACAAGTCAATGAATGGATCAGAGAATGGATCTGCTCAAACAGCAGGTCCTGTGGGGTTTCCTGGTATGCAGTGGTTAATATCAAAAGTGGTTCAATAGAGGACACCCGGTGAACCGGTGACAGGGTCATGGGTGCCCAAGTTTTACTAATCCATTTATTGGGTAAAGGCTAGCCCATCTGGTCTGATCCCACAGAAGAGCTACTGTGGCACAAATGGCTGAAAAAGTTAATGCTGGTTATGACAAAAAGTTGTCAAAACAGAGTACATCACAGCTTGCTGCCAATGGGGCTGCATAGCCACAGACTGGTCAAAGTGCCCATGCTGATGCCTATATACTGCTGAAAGTGCCAAATGGGCCTAATGGGCATGTGAGCATCTGAAATAGACCACACAGCAATAGAGGACGGCGGCCTAATAATCAGCTTGCAAAACCTCAGATGAATGATCACTTTTAAGTGATTCTACAGTTATGCACAGTAAAAAAGACATTTTCTTTTGCATTAAGTGGACAGCTGGATGCATGTGCATGTCATTGTCCCATGGAAGAGATGGCACCAGGATGCACTATAGAAAGAGTGCAGAGAGGCAGAGGCAATGTGATGCTCTGGGCAACGTTCTGCTGGAAAACTACTTGGGTCCTGACATTTATGTGAATGCTACTTTGGCACATACCAACTACCTGAATATTGTTGCCGCCCAATTAGACCGCTTCATGGTAACAGTATTCTCAGATGCTCATATTTTCTATTATTGCTCCGTAGTTTCAAGTGCTGGCCAAAATAAAAGAATAGAGAATTTAATCACTTTCTAACCATCTCCATTAATGGTATTTGTAGTGTTAGACTGGACATTATGTTGTAGACCTATTTATTCTTTACAGGTCAAAATATTCATCTTTTTTTCTCTTCTGGTGTCATCCCTAATAAATCTCGTAAACTAATGTTAAATATAGTCAGCTATTATTATAAATATTTGGACAAGGTTAATATTTTAGCTGTCTACCACAGTGTACTGGCAGTGACATCATGAATATGAGCTCAAAGTGCAGCTTTAATTTGAGGGTATGTACATGCATGAGCCGCAGAGGAAGATATATATATATATATATTTCTCGTTTTTGTTTGTGGAAGTAAAACCAAGGGGAATAAATGCCACTCAATCAGTAGCACTTTCAAATGACTCATAATTTTGAAGGGAAGAGACACAATAATTTGGAAACTACCCCAGAGTGTCAGAAAGTTCAGTGGACCCTGGAGCTCTCGCAGAACAGAAGAGCTTTCCGACCATAGTCTGGAGGCAGAAATCAGGAAATGAAACACTAGTACAATTCAACATTTAAAAATATTCTGAAAGATCAGTCTTTCATTCTTCCCAATGAAATGAAAGATAAGCAAATCAACCTGTGAATCAGGACAACTCTCCAAAGTTAACAAACACTTCCAGTTGTCAGACCAAAAGGGAAATAAATTAACAAAGTGACAAATTTAACAACAATTTTGATGACCATTAGAAAATGATAAAACATTGTTGTGTTTTGGGTTTTTGACCAGTGCATTCTCATTTGTGTTCCTGCTCAACAGAGCAGGGCAACAGATCAACAGAGAAAAGGTAGACGATGTAATGTTTAAACATATGCTTTTTAAAAAAATATATAAAAATATTTATTTCTATATTTCTAATATTTATTTATTTGCAGAAATAGCAATGCATATTATGGCATAAAAATGCACCATCATGACTGCACTGCTGACAATATTATTATTAATTCATTATCTTATCTACTTATTCCTATTTCAGGGTCACGGGAGAGCCGGTGCCTAGCCGAAAGGACCCAGAACACCCCACCCAGGGATCGAACCCGGGACCTTGTTGCTGTGAGGTGACAGTGCTACCCACCAAGCCACCATGTCGCGCTATAATATTATTACACACTTCTTAAACTTCCTTATAAAGGAAAGGGTGAAAATGTTTCATGTCTTTTTTAGGTTATTGATTTTGGATGATCACATCATTTATCATGGTTTTTTAAAATGAAATATCATGACCAGTTAAAAATATATAATACTGCCTAAGCCTGATTCTGTTCCGTTACATTCACAGCTTTTTTCCCTTATACACTGTACTTTTATATTGTTGAATGTTTTTATCAACTGAAAATGGAAACCTAAAGCATATGTTCATATTCAAGCAAAGCTTATTTTTCCTGTGTCAAAATAATTTCGCTGGGAGATGTCATCTCTTCACATGGCTTCTCCGACTATTGTTATGCCGATGATACTCAGCTCATCCTTTCTTTTCCTCCTTCCAATACTCAGGTTTCAGGTAGCATCTCAGCATGTCTAGCAGACATTGCTTCATGGATGGAAGCCCACCACCTCAAGAAAGACAGAGATGCTTTAACTCCCGAGAGTTGCAAGTCTTCATTGTGATCTCTCAATTTCCTTTGAGAACACCATGATCACATGATCAGCACTCTTTCACAGTTCATGTTGCTATCCTGACCCGGTCATGCAGATTTCTCGTTTACAACATTCAGAGAATTTGACCATCTCTCACAAGGGAGGCCACACGGGTACTTGTTCAGTCTCTTGTCATCTCAAGACTCGACTACTATGACTCCCTCCTATCTGGTCTTCCTATGCGTGCAATCAGGCCTCTGCAACTGATCCAAAATGCTGCAGTTAGACTTGTATCCAACCGTCCCAAGTTCAGCCATGTCACACCACTGCTGCACTTCCTTCACTGGCTTCCTGTAGCAGCTCGCATCAGATATAAAACCCTGATACTGGTCTACAAAACCAAAAATGGTCCAGCCCCTCCCTACCTGATGGCAATGGACACCGGCTGGGCACCGGCTCCCCCGTGACCCCGTAACTGGGAATAAGCGGTACAGAAAATGACTGACTGACTGACTGATTTAATTAATATACTTAATGACTAAGCACTCTTGTAAGTCACTCTGGATTTTTTGTGAGTATTTTTATTAAGTTATATTGCATGTAATCACTTTATGACCATGCTGAAGAACTCTGAATTGATTGCCCACTGTACTAAATTGAATACATTTTATTTACATTTGTACACATAAAAGAATTTTTCAGAAATTATATTTTCAATAATTCTGGTCAACATTACAGTAAATATTTTAGACTGTTAACATTGTTTTTTAATGTTGCGTATATTTTCAGGTTTTATGCATTAGTTTCTATACATGGACACTCCATTTACTTATCAACATGTGATGTTTAGAAATGGTAATTTTAAATTAAAACAAAACCAACAAAAAAAATATTTATTTATGCACGAAAGGATTAATAGCCATTTTTACTTCAATAAGACACAAAAGAACCGGATCTTCATCAATCCGGATGTTCATTATTGCAGTTTTTGAGGTTAATGTGAGCAGATTGGTATAAAGACATGGCAGTGCACACTGTGATGTAATACTGTGCTGACAGGACAGAGCTCTCACGCGTTACTGGACAGGTCTCGGGGTTGTGTTGATCCCTTTAAGACTAAGCTTTGTTTATGTAGGTAAAATTACAGCTGAGCGGCAAATAATGCCCAATAAACATGTGATATGTGCCAGTGACAAAACCAATACGACACAACGCAAAGCTGCATCATCATCAATAACAGATGGTGCTCGTGCACACAGCGCTGATGTTCACGGTGCATTAACATTAATTAGATATGAAGCTTCAAGTCTCGTTTTATGGCAGGAAGTCAGAGCCCTAATCTCAGCAGCTGTGTGGCAGGACAGATTATGGTGCTTCACCAGATATTTTCACGCAATGATACCACTAAACTGTACATGAAGTCCGAGAACGTTAATGTAGGTGTGTTGGCTTTTTTATTTTACAACAAATGTCACAAACGTCAAAGAAGTCTCCAATGTAGCCCTCGCGCGCAGCCGCTTCACACTTCCACTTACCCTCTTTGACGCCAGGGAGCTTTTTCTGATCGATATTTATATCCATGTTGGTACCGATAAAGGCGGTTTCTACTAAAATGCTTCCAGTGATTTTAAGCAGGTTTCTGTTTTTGGTTTCAGTAAAGCTCTCTCTCTCTCTCTCTCTCTCTGTCTCTCGCCCCTCCCTCTCTATCACGACAGGGCCACATTTCAGACACATTTTACGGCAACGAGTTTGCGACAGTCGTTATTCGTTCTGTAAGCGCGTGGAGGTGTGGGGCGTTGGTACTTCGGAATCACAGTAATCACCGGCCATTTTTTTAGGAACGCCTGCGTACACCTGCGCATAAACGTGTTTAAAGGGTTGCTATTTTGGATATCATGGTTATTTATGATACGCGAATGGTGATTTTTTATGGGCTACATAATTATATTTTAAGAATGACAACTTTTTGAAGCTTTCACATTTTCACAACATTCCTTATTATTATAAAGACTGTATATAACATATTCTAACTCAAACCCGTATTTTTTACTAAATGTACACTAAATGGTTAAGATATTTGAGATATTGAACAAAAAACATAATGGTTATGGCTTTTATGATTATGCATATGGTAATGATGATTATACATAAATAATTATTATTGGAATTATTATCTGGTAATAAATCATAATTAGGGATATTATTCCTATTGGAGACATTTCACCCCACAGTGGGGTGTGCTCTACTTTACCACTGAGGCAAAATGCCCCCTTTTACAAATGCGTTTTCTGTTAAAACAAAAAAAAACTAATTAAATGAAAACTCTGGACAGTATTCACTGTCACTCTGACAGTGATAACAGTTCTACTGCCATTTACCTTTTGTTTCACAACAAAGTTGTTGGTCAAAAACAGTGGAGTCCCATTTTATCCAAGAAAAGCCAGTGTAAGTGCAGGCAACCAAGCAGAAGCCCCGCACTACTGAAAGTCAAGATCCATTGATTAGATCCACTGATTAAAAACAGGTGGAATGAGATGTGTCTCCTGCTTGGTTTAAAGGAAAACCTGCACCCACACCAGCCCTTGCTCAGATCAAGGCCTCTTAACTACACAATTATTACACTTAAAATAATTAAACCTAAAAAATAGGACTGGATATCATTCAATAATAAACTGGATATCATTCACAAATACAGCACAAAAAGAAGGTTACTTTTGGGGTTATTTCAAAAACTTTAATGGAAGACCTCCCAGTTTGCGAGTATTGGAGCAGATAGTGAGTATTTCCTCTCATGCAGATTAGATGCATTTCTCTGTAAATTGGCAGACAAAATGTTTCTGTAGACTTCTGAATTCATTCTGCTGCTACCATCATGAGTTACACCATCAATAATCATCAGTAAGCTCATTCTAGGAGCAGTTGTGCGAGCCAAAGCCATGACACTGCCACTACCATGTTTGATCGATGAGTTTATAGTACAGGATCATGAGCAGATCCTTTCTTTATCTTTGGCCTTTCCAGCACTTTGGTAGAGGTTAATCTCTTGAGTTCCAGAACCTTTGTGGGTGATTTCTGTTTTTATTGGGATTTTCAATCTGGACTTCTGATTCTAACTCCTGATGAATGGTTTGCATCTTGTGCTGTAGCCTCTATATTTCTGTCATTTGAAGCTGTTTAACACTTCAGAAATATCACAAAATTGGCATTGTTATTGCATAGAAGATAGAAGCTATCGTAAATATATAACACTTATGCCAGCTCAGAGAAGCTAAGTCACTTATGTGGCTAAACACTTGACAGTTTGGATGATAAAACAATATCATTCACTAACAGACATCATGTAATCAGTGACAGGAAGCAAAACAGAAAGAATATAGAACACAAACGAATTTCTTTTTCACTTGTTTCCAGTATGTCTAATGTATAACATCTGCAAATTGCTGACTTATAAGAGGATACTAAAACAGATTTTATTTTAATTGTCACAGAATAGCAACAGTGAACAGAAGTTACCATGTCATTTCTTTTTTTATCTCTGTGGGAGGATTATTAATGTATCTTTCAGCAACAGCATAAAAAGGAATAAAAGTGACAGACGAACCTCTTGCATTTTCCTGCCTGGGATCGGCACACTCAGTAGTATCACACCTGGGTAAAATGTGACATAGGACTCTTTTGGTCTTGTTTCAGTGAGATTGTCTAGTAGTCATGAGGATATGGGGAAACTTAAATAAAAGAGGTGCACATGTGCATGTTATCATGTAAGAAGTCTGTAATTAAAAAAAAAAATCAATGTTGAGTAACTGAACTGCAATTGTACTGGCTGTCCCTCTGTTCCTGCATTTAGCATTTTTCTATTTGTTAATGATTAATCATTATGCTAAAAGTCAACAGACAAAGATAGTGAAGGATGTAAGGGATGTGGGTTCCATACTGCAGCTTATCATAGTAGATGCAGACATCCTGTCAGTCTTTCCTCCTTGTAGATATGGCTCTAGATATGTTTTAAAACAAGAAGAGTGACAAGCATTTGTCCCATTATAGGAATACATTTTATGATGAGAAAGAGCTTTGATGAGTTCGCACTGTTATTACAGAGAAAAATATCCATAAAATTATATAATTCCTGTCCAGAGATCCGCAATGAAACAAACAGTAAGTATTTCTTGTTGATTCAATTCAATACATTACATAGCTGAATAATATGGTCTTTCTCTTATATGAGTGTGTCATAATAATTAAGTAATCATACTCATTTACATCTTTAATATCTAACAACTTTTTTATTAAGTTTTAAAAATACTTTTCTTATTGTGCCAACTGTGAATTAATACAAACAAATATAGGAATTACAATTAACTGACAGGCTGTAACTGAATTTTTTTATTGTGTGGCCTATATTTATAATCTGTCATTTCTGTGCTGTTTTGTAGCATGAGACAATGTGGTTCACTCTTATTCTATTGCACCTGGGATTGCAGATCCCATTCAGCCTTTCCTGCCCGAGTAGCTGTGTCTGCATTCCAAACGGGGATGTTGCGTGCACCGGGGCCATCACTGAAATCCCACTTCTGAAAGCTAATGAAACCTTCCGTCTGAATCTCAATAACACTCAAATAACAATTCTTAAACCCAGGAGTTTTCAGGCTCTTGTTATTTTACAGCGACTCCTAATTAGCCACAGTCCTCTTGCCACTATTCACCCAGAAGCCTTTCATAATGCTTCTCAGCTCCGGTCAGTTGTGTTGTCATCAAACAACATCTCGGTCTTTCCACCAAGAGTGTTCAGCAGCCTGGGGAACCTAGAGCAGCTTCGTATTGACAAGAATCAACTGATGTCTCTCCATGCAGACATGTTTAATGAGCTGGTCAATCTCCGTGAGCTGGACATCTGCAAAAACCAAATTGCACATTTGGATACCAGAATCTTCCAAAATGTGACAAGCTTAAATTACCTGATGATGTCTGAGAACTTACTACAAAAGATCCCACAGATGTTGTTCCACAACCTTAAGCAACTCAAGTCCCTTATACTGTACTCTAACCAGCTGAAGACTATAGAAGGTGGTTCCTTTGATCATCTGCACAACCTGCTAACACTCATGCTGCATAAAAACCAAATCCAAGAAATCCCTCCTCAACTATTTTGGCACATGCCCTCTCTGTTAACCCTGACTCTATCAAGCAACCAACTTCGTTATATTCCAAGAGAGACCTTTTACTATCTACCCAATCTTACTAAACTTACACTCTACAAAAATCCTCTAATCTCTCTGCCAGACCAGCTAGTAGGTCACATGCCAAGACTTCAGGAGCTCTACCTGTATGAAACCAGTCTTACCACTGTGCCCTGGAACCTTTTTGCTAACATGACTGGCCTCAGGAATTTGAATTTACACTTTAATAAGAAGCTCACCTCACTACCAAAGGACCTCTTTTGTTGCTTGCCCAATCTTCAAAAACTATCTTTAAAAAACAACAACCTCCAGGATCTACACCAGGATCAGTTTTCAGCCCTAACAAATCTTAAGGAGCTACTGCTCAATGATAACAAGCTCTGGTCCCTTTCAGCAAAGATCTTTCAAAATCTCCATAGTCTAAACATGCTTACGTTGAGCAACAACAATCTGAATAACCTCCCAGGAGATATTGTTGTGAATGTCACTGTGCTGCAGTCTGTTACTCTAGGGAGCAACCTGTGGAACTGCACATGCAATATTCTGGACATTGCACAATGGATTAGTGAAAACCAAAAGGTAGTCACTGACCTGCATGATGTATTATGCCATGAGCCTTACTACTTAGTTAACAAACAACTGAAAGAGTTAACCAGTGACAGTCTGAAATGTGGTATTACCACTTCAGCAGACCTACACCTTACTGTGACCACTTCAGGAATACATTCTTCAGAAAGAACATCATCTTTCACTGACACAAGAACCAATAGCAATGTTGCTACAAATAACCCCCAACCAAACACTGTAACCTCAATGCATCTGACAGGAATAATCCTTTCTACATCCGAGGAAGTATACAGTGATATCACCAAGTCCAGTGCATTCTATAACACTGTGGTCCTTGTTAATGGTCCTGACATTGTCCATAACAATCGCTACCAGCACTGGGTGTACCTGTGGACAGTACCTGCTACTGGACTATACAGTGCTCTTTTGATGGCTTTGCACGTTGTTCTCATTGTCACTGGTGTTGTTCTAATCATAGCCAATGCTTATGCATTGCACCGTCTACACAAGGCTTTGTGGGAAACAGGGATGACTCTTACTAGAAATCAAACAATTATAACTAAAAGATTGTTGGGTTTTAATGGCAAACTCTAGAAAAAGTACATTCCATTGTATCTTATATCACTAATCTGTAGTCAGAAACCATCATGCAGAAGGATCTAGTTTGCTTTGGTCATGATCGGTCAATAGTATGCTATTTTTGAAGCTTGAAATTAGAAATATGTCTCAAAATGGTTTATTGATCCTATACATCGTAAAATAATCTCATAAAGATAAATATTACATAATATCGGCTCCTTGAATAAAGGATCATTTTGCAGGTCTTAAAGGTGATTGCTACAGCTTTCTAGGCAGGTTTGTAGAACCATGAAAAAACATTGAGCCAAACATTTAACAACCATTCTTAAGAAGAAAATTTTTCTAAAAACCCACTTTTACAAAGATCATGAAATTTACCAATGTTTTGTTATTTCAGTAGGAACAGAATCTTACCTATGTGAACAATTCAGCGGTTTAAGAACATGAATCTGAAAAACCTTTTTTAGGACCCCTCTCATGAATATATATATATTTGTTATTTATGTCTTATGTTTATTTGAGATAGGTCAGGCAGCCGTTTCCCCTTGTGTACTTTGCAAATGGAGATGATGTGTGCACAGGGACAATCATTGAAATCACACATCTTAAAGCCCATCAAAACTGCCCAAATTTCAATAACAATAGTAGGTCACATGCCAAGACTTCAGGAGCTCTACCTGTATGAAAACAGTCTTACCGCTGTACCCAGGAACTTTTTTCCCCCAACCTGACTGGCCTCAGGAATTTACACTTTAATAAGAGGCTCACCTCACTACCAAAGGACCTCTTTTGGTTCAATTAGAGGGTAAGAGCACAGGTTTGCTCCAAATATTGCAATGCACACAACATTATGGGTGACATACCAGAGTTCAAAAGAGGACAAATTGTTGGTGCA
>JANCOA010000004.1:16955484-16965751 GCA_024363135.1 Leptodoras oyakawai | reverse complement strand
CTTCAGTGAGAATCTACAATGTAAATAGTCATGAGAATAAAGAAAACGCATTGAATGAGAAGGTGTGTCCAAACTTTGCCTGTACTGTATATTCAGAATCCAAATCAACAGACAGTGCAGGTGTTAACAGAATGACTTGACTGAGACTGGTGTATAAGAATTTACAACCTGAAAATGTAGAATTACACTACAAACCATACCTGAAAGGAAAAGATTATTTTCCACAGGAGATTAAGTGTCTTCTCTCTGTGCCCATCGACTATGTCTCTGGGATCAATGTCAACCCCTATGAAGATTAAAACAGGCAATCAAGAGGCGATAACCATTGCTGGAATTTTTGTTATTTAGAGTCAGACTGACTGATTTCAGGCATCACAAGTAACAACTCAAAGTACCGTGCTCATCTTTCAGGTCAACCCCTTTCTCTCTGAGCACCTGCAGGGCCATGCCAACATTGTGCACCTTCTGAAGGCGACTGATTGCAGGCATGCGCAGCTTACTCGACAAGGACCAGTCTTGGGTGAAAACCTCCATGATGCGTCTGAGACACATTCACATGAAAGTCATGAATAATTAAAACAACACATTTAAATACATTATTGGGAGATAAATTCAGGGCTCCAGACTCCAGATTATACCCCCCTTATTAAAGAATGGATGAATCTCCACAAAAAGCCTTTAAGTGATCTTTTGAGTGTAATAATGTCTAATTTTACTGCACCTTTAAATACACAAAAATCCTCAAAAGATAAGGATCTGAAAGGAACATAATACGAGAAATAATAATTAAATAATTAAATTTAAAATTAAAACTTATCATAAATAATGAATTTAGCCTTAATTTATTCACAAGAGAACCTTTTCAGAATTTAATATATAAAGTGGCTTTAATATACATATGTACATTCTTGTTTGAGCTGACTCAGCTGTAATTTATCTCCATTCTTCACATGACCATACATCTCTCTGATCTACCTTTATTTAGCTTTTCACATCTCACCAATAGGAATGCGGAATCGCTCGCGGTCTGTCTTAAACTAGGAGAATGCAGCCATTACGTACATGTGCTATGTGCAACCAATCATCACCACTCATACAAAAGCAACCACATGAAAATTTCGCAAACGTGACCATTTCAACACAGTCTGAAGCCCTGGGATTTCTTTATAGCAAGATTTATAAATTTGAATTACGAACTGCAGAGGGTGTAGAAGATCCTACTGTCAATGCTATGGAAGCATGTCTATATTTATAAAAAAAAATAATAATAAAAAAATAAAAATAAAAAAAATAGCTACACATAAATGAAATGCAGCTCTGCTTATACGTACACCAAGCGAATGCCACATCTCAGATCAGTGGCAAGATTCTGCACAGCAAAGCTGAACTCATCCAGGGGGGTTTGGACGTGGGACACCGGAAGACCTAAAAGGCAGAGGTGGCGTGGAAGGATTCCCTCCCCACTGAGGAAGTCCCGGGAAAATGCCAGCAGTAGATCTTTACTTGTCTAAGAGGAAAACACAAAGGCAAATCATTTTAAGTTCAACATTTGTATGCAAGACGCACATATAAGTTGTGTAGAAATATTATAAAAAGACAGGCACATTGGTCCAGAATACCTCAATTCTACCACAGAAACATTAAGATCTAGACAAACCACTTTTACCATCAGCAGGACTCAAGGTAGTGTGTTTATCAGTACGTAAAAGCAATTAACAGCTTGATGTTTTTCGAATAGCAGTGCCATTATTTTAGACGTTATAATAATTATATTAATATACATATACACACCCTATATATGCTTTGAGAATTTAATAGCAAAATGAAATCTCATTATTTGGACATTAGTAAGTCAGTATTTTGAAGCCTTTTTTAAAATAAACAACCAAGTCAAAATATTAACTTAGTAAGAAGACATAATAATAACAGCAACAAAAATCTATTTTCACAGACTTAGTAAGTTGAAATAATGATTTACAGTATCAAAAATAATGATCTAGCAATTGTCCAAAAAAAATTACACCTTATGATTTAGGGGTTCTGTATTCTTTAGCACAGTTACCAGAGGCCAACAAAACAGACCCCACTGATGTTCATTAATTAAACACCCCACATACACCCTTTGGCTGGGCCATCAGGATGCCTTCTGTGCAGATGAGAAATGTTTTGGTGTTGACCTTTGCATTTTTTGGTTCATAAATTAGCAATAATTATTATAACATGTATAACTAATAATTAGTATCATTTTCTATATACTATCTTAGTTACTTCTGGTCTTCATTTTGTTCTGTTCAATGAATGTAAAATCTTGGCTAAACTAAAACTAAAAAAGTGGCTCAGGTGTGTTGAGAGCTGGGAGAGAGCACAAATGTGGGCCGTTTAAGAACTGAACTGGAAAAAAACAGAAATTACAGAAATAAAATTGAAAGAACCTTAAATTCAGCATCCATGCAAAATAAACAGGGGTCATGCTCAATTAGCCTCGATTCTTTAGCCTTGTCCAGGAAGCAGACAAGCAAGAGCAGTTTCTTCAGTGTAAAGCGGGACAGCGTCTCCTCATGGCCTGTTAAAATAAGAATACATTAGAAGACAATACAAATTCATGACACGTTATTTAAACGCAGTTAATAAAAATATGAAAAGTGATGTTGTCCTGAGTGTTACCGTCTCTATACAGGTGGGGAACTTTGGGGTGTCTGAACTCTGCAGCTATGTCTGGATTCCAGAGCAGCCGCCCAAGTATGAACACGGCCAGGCCCACGATATCGCTGTTGCTCTCCAAGGGAATCAGTTCTCCAAAGATGGTCTGGAAGAAGTGTGTGTTGAATGACATGAGTTCATAAACTCTTTCGGAATTATGTCCGATGTACGAGTAGGTCTGAAATAACTGAAATACCTCCAGGCCAATTCGTAGCCAAAGCGGATTGTAAGACAGGAGCCAGTTTAGAACTTTCTGTCTTTCACCTAACGGGAAAAAGAAATTTTACACCTCACTGCATTTAGATTGACCAAAAAAGCAACCAAAAATGACAAACTCATCCCGCAATTAGATTAAAAAAGCTGTTTTGTCAGCACATTCTGAGCACTGTCTTAATTTTAAGAGTATTTTTTTTCCCCAGACAGAAAACATTCCGATTCACGCACCTATATCCTTCCAGAGGTGTCGATCTTTACGAATGAGCAGCCTCTTCGCCTCCACCTCCACCTCCAAGTGCCTTATAGCTTTCGCCATTTTGTCAGATGTGAAAAGCTGGCACGCTGCTCGTCGAACATGGTTCAGGTGTCGCCGGGCTGTGTAGGTTCTGAACGACATCTCCTCTTTGGTCGGAGCTTTGGGTATGCTGACCTTCTCACTTCCCATAGACAGTGATAAGGCATTCACTACAAAGAAAATAAAATGCATTGAAAAACCTCTCAAAGGAGCCTAAAACCTAAATACAAGTGCATCCCTAGCTAGTATACACTTATGGCTGATTTTTTGATGAAGCATGGTTATCACTTGGACCTGCTTGAGGACAATAAAAGATATGCAATGACAGAGTGTTCTTTCAAAAATATTCTGAGTCAGGCAAAGTGCACAGGAAAAAGAATTCTGAACACAGTCCACACCTTTGGTGACTCCAGTGGCCACTTTGAAGTCATCAGGAGTGAGCACATAATTCATCCACCATGTGAATCCTCGTTCCTGTTTCTCAATCCACCGTTCATCGTAAAACATGTTCTTGGCAGCAAACGGCAGCGGATGTCTTGGAATAACTGTCAACATGACAAAAAAATCTAAATGAAATAGAAGAACTCAAACACTGGTCATCCGTATCAACTTAAATAATGACAGTAAAATAAAAGAATACCGGTTTGCGTTGGCTTTATGAAGTTCAGACGGTTTTGTGCCACAGCTATAACCTTTGCGGTTTTCACCTTCGAGGAGCTGAACGACTTTAAAGATTGTCCTCCTGCAATATTTATATATCGTATATCATATGCATTACACACACAGACACACACAGAGAAACATTTTGGCAGTTTGCTGGTCTTGTGTGTTCAAATGCATGTTAAAACAAGGTCAAGGAGGAGACATCAGCAATGTTAGAGTAAGTGTTCATCTTAGAGATGCGAGTGTTGCTGCTCATCAATCTGGGAAGGGTTATAAGGCCATTTTAAAACAATTTGAAGTCCATCATTCTACAGTGAGAAAGATTATTCAGTGCAGGGGTGGCTCAATGGTTTAAATTAAGGTATTGGGTTACTGAATTGAAAAGCCCCAGCACCACCAAGCTACCACTGTTGGGCCCCTGCTCAGACTCTACAGGCCTCAGCATGTAAATTGTTCATGTTCTTCACAGTACGGTTTGTTTGGACAGGTTGCCAGGAGAAAGCATCTTCTTTCTAAAAAGAACATGGTAACAAACCACAAGACTTCTGGAACTTCTCCACTTTGGTCTTATCTGTCAAAAGGACATGTTTAGCAATAATGCACAGTGCCACACTTTTTTAAAACCAAAGACAGCATATCAGCACAATCACCTCAGACCAATTGTCAAGCAGGGAAGTGGAAGGGGTTTGGGCTTGTTTTGCAGCCACAGGACCTGAGCACCTTGCAATGATTAAGTCAAACATGAGCTCCTGTATACCAAAATGTTTTAGAGTCAAATGTGAGGCCATTGATCCGACAGTTAAAGCTTGGCCCAAATTGGGTCATACAAGAGGACACACCAGAACACGCATGTCAGAAAAAGAAAAGAATCAAGGTGTTGAAATGGCCCAAAGTTCAGACCTCAACCCAACTGAAATGCTGTGGCACTACCTTAAGAGAGCTGTGAGTAAACAAATGCCCACAAACCGCAATGAACTGAAGTAACATTGTAAAGAGTGGGCCAAACCTCCTCCAGAACGATGTGAGACACTGATAGTCACACCGAAAATGATTACTGCATGTTACTGCTGCTAAAGGTGGTCCTACAAGCTATTGATCCGTGGGATGTTGTTCTCCATTTTGGCTTCATTTCATTAAATGCATAATGGCATGGTGGAATCTGGTGTATGTTGTTTGTCTGAGGTTGTAATAAACATTTTGATGAAACATACAGTCACTACAATGAGCTTTAAATCAAGTTTAAATATGACAAATGAAGAGTCTTTATTTACCCTGTTGTGTTGACTTTTGTGGTGGCATTTTTGTGGACTTCCTGGAGCTTGATGCTAAAAGAACACAATTTGTTAAACTTGTTTAAAATTATATTAATATCAAAATGAAACACTGAGTGTACCACAAACACTAATAGTTCTGCCCCTGAGGTTACAGTACAGTATAAGATAAAACCTACTGTTTGCACTACTTTACTGAAGTATAAACCACTAGTCTTTATTTTACTCACCAGTTATTTTTCTTTGCGTTTGTTTACACCTTGAACTGAATTGTTTTTCATGACAGGATTTTTTGTGTTCCTGCATCTTATCACAGCTTTGTTTGATTTCCAAAGATTTAGGTGAATACTCAGAGCTGTCCCTTAAATATTCTTCACTTTTTCTCTTTCTGTTCAGTTTTGTTGTGCGGCTGCGCACAGGAAACATGCCCTCAGAGTCCTGCAGGTCGGAGGAATGACATTCAGATGCTGCAGCTCCTGCATTGTTTTCATCAGCAGGGGTAAGGACTGACTGCAGAGCAGTTTGACTAGAGGTTGGAGGTTGATCTGGAAAAGCTGGTCGTTGATTCATTAGCTGTTGTTCTGATTCCTGGGGTGGTGTTGCACTGAATTTAAATTTAACACATGTATCAGAGTTTATTACAGGCAAAACAGAGACCCCATCCAGTAAGCCTGCGCTTGCCTCTGGACTGGTAGAAACCAGAGGAGCTTTCTGTAGAAGTCTACGTCTGAAGGTTCTTGTTTTGTGCACATTTGGACTGTGCTCAGGAGAAGCCCCTGCTTTACTTTTAACAACTGTAGCAGAGTTAAGTGGTATCTTCTTGGGTTTAAGAGCTCCCTTGTTCAAGTCATCATCACCTACCCTATCAATACCCGAGGCAGAGCAAGCAACAGGGCTGAGCATGAGGCCCTCAGGGCTAGGCCAGTCATCTAGTACTTTGTTGGATTTAACAAAAAAAGTTAGCCTTGGCTGAGCAACATCAATCTGAGGGGAGACGTCTTCCACAACATTTATGGCTTTGCTAAATTTACCCTCCATGATTAAATCATCAGACTCCAGAGAATCAGCTAAATTCATGCTAGAGCAAGCATTTGGTGGGCTCACTGGGCAAGAGAGATCAGAATTAATGACAGCCAAAGCATCCTTAACAGACAAAATTTGTCGCCTCGCCTCAGAATTTGCATCCTTAATTGGTGTACAAATGACAGGAAGAGGACTTTGAAAGCGGGACATCAGGGGATTGGAAAACCTCTCTGGGGTGCCAATTGGTGACAATGTCTTATTCAACACTCTCCTTTCTTTGTAGTCAATGTTTTGTAGCGGTACAGAAGATATATTTTCCTTATCCATGGTATCAAGAAGTCTGTCAGCTGGCACTAACAGAACAATGGGAGACTTGTTTGGGGAAGATATTCTTTCACAGGCAGCATTAGGTAGAGCATGGGGGATCCCCAGGTACACAGACAGGGAGCTATTCTTTTTATTGCTCATGTGTTTTTGGGAAGTCGTTTCCTGGTTTAATGATGTTAGTGGCTTTGAGGATCTGTTCCTTTTATATTGTGGCTCTCGAGACACACGAAATGTCTTGTTGGCTGCCTTGATTGGTATCGAAGCCACCTTTTCACCCTGGGAAGGGACCCTCTTGGATTTGATGGTATCCCATAGACTTTTCTGAAAATAACACAAGATATGTATTATCAATGTATTTGTAAATGTAATATTTCATTCCATTACAGCAGGGCATTTATTTTGGTAAAGCGTTCTGCTTTCCAATACACCCAATTCAACTGAAGTGTTATAGAGACAATAATATAATAAGCTATACCTTAAGGTTCAGCCCTGAGGAGGAATAATGTGTAGTCACAGCAGGGGGTGTAGAAACCCAGGACCTCTCAGAAGATCTCTCAACATAGTACTTTCACAAGGTAGGAACTATAGTGAGTGTATATACTCGTGCAGTTTGCTCTACACATAAAACCTGTATGCAGTTTTCACATCCGAGTTGAGCAGTGCAGAAGAAACAGCATTTTTAATCACTGCCTAATTACCACTGCCGTTAAAATGATCTGTACAACATATTTGTACGATTTTACACTTTGGAGACATCCTTAATAAATGTAGCCTGATGTTAGCTAAAATAAGCAAATTGACACACAGTGAAATCTGAAAGACAAATGATAGAGCACTCGTGGAAAATTTAGAAGGGGTGAGAGATTACTAATGCAAGATGGAAAAATATAGGGCAGGGCCTTCAGGATGTGCTACTATCAAAGAGATAAGAACATCTGCACAACTGTCCATCATTCTTGAGCCCAGTGACGACCGGCTCATTTGATGGTATTGAAAAGCTGAGTGATAACTCAGAGCAGCTACTCCAGTGCTCAATGCTGGGTTTCTACACAAAAAGTGTAAAAGTTTCAGGCCTGCAACTAAGAACAGAGCAAACCCTGAACTGGACAGTTTCACAGTTTTTTTTACTGTAAAGTAAACTGTCCAGGAAAAGGACATGCTACACTCCACAATGAGGTTTGAATGGTTCACCTTTTTGGTTTTTGCACCCTCTGCTTTTCCAAGCAAAATGGCTTGATGCTTGACAATGTCATTCGCAATAAAGCTAAGCAGTTCTCTCACACCACCTTCTTCTGCAGGTGTCCACGTTACAGTGATGATCACTCGGTCTTCAGGCTGTAAATACAGCATAGAGTTACATTAGATATTCAAAAGAACAGCAAACAAACAAACAATGAATCAAGATCTGATCGAGTGATACGGCTCATGTTTACTTTTTTGAGAAAAATGCATTCAGGGTATAAAGACATTGTTTACACTATAGATAATAAAATGAAATAATAATATCTGCTTTGAAATCACAATCTGGCACAAGCTTACATTATTATACAGACCAATAAGAGAATTCTGTGATTTTAAGGCAAAGGAACAGAATCTACATTTATACGGATTTCACAAGGGTTAATTTTTTGTGTTTTGAAACTATACAATAGCATTATACCTATAGCATTATATATAGATTATGAACATTTATTTTTGAAAATGGGATCATCTTGTTTGTTTTGCACCCTGCAGATCTACTATACTGATTCATGTTTTTAACTACATGGTTTTAAATGAGGATTCACCAGCATGAGAGGAAAAGAATGATTTGCATGTGTATTTTTGCAGATAATATTTTCACTGTACAAATGTAAGTTTAAGTGTCCTGTACGCTACGTGGTCATGGATGTACTGTTAATGGGTCACGTTGGATGAATGGACTATTCTCCTATTTTATTTGTATAAAATAGTTCATATACCTTTAATCGGTTATTTGCAATATAAAAATCTATGACATAAACTGTCAAAGAGTTATGAACTTGGAAAATCTTCTATGGTCACTGATGAAGATGGGATATTACACATTTACTTTGTTTACTCCACATAGTCTTGATAAATGTATACATTTTCTATATAATGTCCATTTCCTTCAATACAAGTGTTGCAGTGAATAGAAAGTGTCAGGACTCGAACTAGAAAAGAATCCTTCCAGTTGCTAATTTATCACACTTTAATGGTTTGTATTTCACGTAGCATTACATTATTAAACTTGAATGAAGGAGAACAGAAAATACTTGAGGTAGTAAAAATATATTCCTCATTGTTTTGTTCTTTTTCACATTTATATAAGCATGTGATACACTATAAACACCTGAACAAAGATCTGCAAAAACACATGGAAATAAGTCACATTTTCCAGTCTCCCCATAAACATGACGAAACATTAGGAATAGGAATCAGAAAGCAGAAGGCAGTGGCAGACTCAGCACTACAGTGACAGCACTACACACATGGACCCTGCCAGCTTTCTGTTTATTTTTGTAGCTATGAAACAACGCGGGAGCTGTCAACTCACTGTGGACATCCATGGACACACCCGTCCTTCATCTGGCTTGGGGAAGAAACTGCTGTGGTCTGAGGTTTGAGGTCCTCGTGCTCAAGTTTACTTTCTTCATCAGAATTGACTATTCCATTTTCACCTTTTTAAACTCCAGGGCCCACTGAGCACAGGATCTCTTCATTGACAATGAGTTTGGTATGCACAGTCCAAAGCAGAGGTATTTTATCAATATGGCCCAGGTAATACGTAGCTTGGCATGAATATGGCTCATATGTGAAATAGCAAACACTGAATATGCCTGTACGTGTAGATAAGAATAAAGACACACAAAACCACTTTCCATGCCCATGGATGGTCCTGAAAGCATGTGTGTGTGTGTGTGTGTGTGTGTAGCAGCACGAGGGATTAATAGAGAGATCATAGAGATCAAATGCATGCACTTTGTATGCATGAAGACATTACCTTGTGATTAACTGCCCTTTAGGCAACTACCAATTTAGCTCAAATTATACTCACCGAGATCGCGAAGGTCGTTCGATCAACTGAGAAGCCTTTGGAAGAAGGGATTTTATCCACAGTCACAGTAATTTCGTACTCGGTTGGATTTTCAATGCACAGCGGTAGAGATCTGGATGACTCCAACTTTACCGTCCCAAAAGTCACGAAAGGAGACCTTGAAAACTGGACCAGGCTGAGGACCGGAACCTGTGCATCGTTCTCCTTACCGTGTCCGTGTGCACGAGGAGGATTACATGTTGGACTGATATCAAAGAAACCCGCTCGCGCCACTGTACTAGACATATTCTCCGTTATTCTCTCAAACTAATCATAGCAACACAGCGCTAAAAGCCCGGCGTTAAATCCACCCCTGCGCACCGAACCACTCGCAGCTTACACAGTTAGAGCCGTACACACGTTTTGAATCTGAGGATGATGTCGTTTGCCAATCACATCACAGAACGGCCTTCAGTGGTCGAATCACGGAGGGTAAACAAAATACAGCCTATCAGAGCTTTAAGAATCGGTTTAAACGGGTTATAGTCACGCCCACAACACAGGAAGTTAACGCCTCCCGTGGATAGACGTTTTCTTTGTCTGTATTTCATACGTTATATACTGTATACAAATGGGTTAGACAATGAACTGAAACATATGTCATTTTAGACCACAATAATTTATTAGTATGGTGTAGGGCCTCCTTTTGCGGCCAATACAGCGTCAATTTGTCTT